>VWZT01001598.1:97335-136625 GCA_013397055.1 Pachycephala philippinensis
GCACCCAAAACTGCCCCCAGCACTTGAGGTGAGGCCGCCCCAGTGCAGAGCAGAGTGGGACAATCCCTCCCTTGCCCGGCTGGCGATGCTGTGCCTGATGTCCCCTAGGACAGGGTTGGCTCTCCTGGCTGCCAGGGCACTGCAGATTTGTATCCAGCTTGCCATCAACCAGGACCCCCAGGTCCCTTTCCCTGGAGCTGCTTTCCAGCATCTCATTCCCCATTTTGTTCATACATTGAGGGTTGGCCTGTTCCAGGTGCAGAATCCAGCACTTTCGCTTCTTGAACTTCATGTGGTTGGTGGTTGCCCAGCCCTCTGATTTGTGGAGGTCTCTCTGCAGGGCCTCCCCTGGAGGAACCAACAGCTCCTCCCAATTTTGTATCATCTGTGAACTTGCTTAGTGTCTCTTCCAGGCCTGCCTCCAAGTCATTTATGAAGATGTTGAAGAGCACAGGGCCAAGGATGGAGCCCTGCGGGGCCCTTCCAGTGACAGGTGACAAGTTTCATGTCACCCAATTCACTATAACCCTTTGTGCCTGATCTGTGAGCCAGTTGCGCACCCATCCCATTATGTGTTTATCGTGGGCTGGACATTTTGTCCAGAATGATCCTGTGAGAGACAGCAGCAAGTTATTTATAACACTTGCTTTAAACTGAATGCTTTAAACGGTATTCAGAAGAAAAAAAAAATATCCTGAAGTTTAAGTTTCCATCAGAAGTTATAAGGTTTGATTGTTCTACTCTATTTTGCAGAAATCAAATTTTCTACTAGTCCTTCGCTTCTTATTAAAAATATTGAGCATTTCCAGATTGTTACTCAGCTATTTTAACCAAATGTGAAGAAATCCACAGGTGCTGCCTCAAAACCAGCAGGAAAGGATTTTCCCTGGTTTCTACAGGTAATGAATACTTAGATCACAATCCAAAATCTAAAACAAAACTGTAAACTGTTTTGAATAATAAGAACACTGCACTGCTTCAGTTCCACTCCAGCACACAAATTACATTGGCCATTTAGCACAACTTTGATGCAGGAGCTCAGCTACAAGTCCAGTTTATTATCAACCCCAGCAACTGCAATGTAATGCAATTTCAGGAAATATCAGGCAATTTCTCTCCAGCCAAGAGGCCCATCACACGTCCTACCTCAAGCTGTGCTCATGAGGTCCCTGCAAACAGAATTTAGCCTGGGGCACTTGTGCACCCAAAGGGCCGTGCAGAGCTGAGGCTTGGGGGTGCAGACACAGTGTCTCAGTGGGGCTCAGCTCTTACACACACCAAAATGGGGCTGTTTAAGCTTGGCTGCTGTGCAGTGAAGTGACTTCAGCACAAAAAGGATAAGCTTTGAGGGCTGCAATTGTGAGAAAGCAATGATTTGTATTTCTTCTCAACGATAGAGAATAGTTGTCAGTTTTTCAGCTCGAAGTAGTTGCTGTCATCTAGGAAGTCATTCATTGTTGAGGAGATCAAATAATTTCCTAAATATCTGCTAAAAATTCCTTTTTTCTTCAGGGATTTCATCCATTTGATTTTTTAATTCGTTACATAGAAATAAAGCACTTTTTAATGGTGAACAAAGATGACAGAATACAATTTTTATCTAATAATACTAAAGTGAAGGGACTTAAACATGCTTTTGAAGCTGAAATATCTACTAAAAAATTCATAGTGAAAAAATTCCCATTAATTCAATGCAGCTTTTTTAGTAGACTGCAGTTTTTCTTTCTTTATTTATTTATTGTAGAAAGAATGGGTTCACATAGCAAATCTTAGAAAATTTTTAGGAACAGGTTAAATAAATAGTCATCATAAAATATCTGCTGAGCTTGGAAAAGTGGAATGAGATGACTCTTGGGGAATCTTTTCAATGCTCCATCTCTTTATGAATGTACTTAAAAATTTGGCACATTGTAAGAATTTCTTCTAGCCCTTACAAAGGATGTAGTAAGATCACTATAATCAATATGAATATACTAAAGCAATGCAGGCCAGAATATTACAAGAGAATGAAACCAAGGAACATGGTTTATTAAAAAAAAAAGAAAAAACAATTTGACTAACAGTGCAGGAAGACACTTGAATTAATAAAATAGTTTTGCTTTTTCTTCCAGCAAGAGTAGAATGATTAGAAAATTCCATAAATATGTCAGAAAACAAGAGGGGGGTAAAAAAGAAGGGTGAACAAACCCTACAGATATTCTATAGCTCCTATAACCTTTATATCTAAATGTACACAGCTTGTCATACTATGTTCCTTTTCAGTTGTGCTTTAATTCACACACATTTATTTTGTGCAACCACCCCTCCAAGAAGGACTCAGAGTACCTTAGTTCATTTCCCTGGATCCCTGCCAGGTCTTTTCAACCTCATCTCAGGTCTTCAGTCAAAACTCCCATACAACCTGCTACTTCTGGTCTGTATTCTGATCATGTCTATCATGCAAGTTTCAATTAGATGAATTATGAATTAACCTTTGGGCAGCTTCTCCTTGTGCAGGAGTCAGAGCTTTGATCTTGGACAGCAGATAACTGAAACCAAAAAAATCTGATCCTGATTACAGTTTTTTCAATGTTTGCTTTTCTACTGGAGGGAAAAAAAAAAAAAAAAAACTTCTTCAAAATGACACACTGCCTATGTCTCTCAGTGGAGATGCAAGATGTCTTGTGAATCTTCTACAAGCCAAGATGGTCAGAATCACAACTCTTGGGTCATAATTTTTAAAATTTTATTTAAAGCTTCTTGATAAACAATATGAAAGCTGATGCACTACTCACTAGTCTGGTACCAAACATAGACAGTCTTGTTTAGATTACAGATAGAAAAGATACATCGCGTGTGTGAGACCTTCAATGTGACACCTTGCAATATTCGAGCACAACTTGGAACATGAAAACATCATATTGCCATTTATTCCCTCTTGCTTGTGTCAAATTAACTGTAACATGCTTTAAAATAGTTCAATAACCAGTGGACAGGGACTTCAAGTGAGAGTCTCATTGTCCCTATGATCAAGATCAGAATAAAAAAATCTTACCTTAAGTACTTAGATAAGAAAATTGAGATCAGAGTGAGTAACTGACAATCATTAATAACATAATAAATAGGCTAAACAAGCTGACAGAAAAGGATTATGAGGGAGGGAAAGTGGAAACATACCTCAGTGACAGTCCTTCACATAAACACTAGCTGGTCTGATTGAGGCCCTCTTGAATGTTTTCTGCCACGTGTAAGGCAAATTATCCTTCCATCTCTGTAATCATTACTTTAGTCTTCTTCATCAGAGAACTAGATAGTTGCATAAGCCTCAAGACTTTCAAACCTTATTAGATGATTTTTGGTTCACAGAATCCTTTGTAGCCTGTATAAATACTGTGGACCGGAAAGTTTCAGCAGTCCTGATAATACCAGCACTAGAGGGAAATGTAGTCTCCATGCTGCTAAGCAATATATGTTCATCTTCTTCATTAAAAACAGACAGGCAGAACTATCTCCACTTTGTACCATAGATCCTCTGATGAATTTAGATGACAAACACTACCAAACAATGCATTTCAACCCATTGATTGCTTCATTTAGAAGGATCCTGAATTGGCTCCTCACCTGGTACAAGTGACAATACCATCTGGCCCAAGGATGACAAGCCCCAGAACATAACGCACCAATCTCCTCAACAGAATAAGCAAGCAGTGCACGTGTACATACAAAGTTCACAAAACGAACTTTTTCATGCCTTATTTTCAATAAGCTGCATTCGTTTTCACTGGGTGCCTCCAGCTGAAAATCCTAACAATGAGAAATCACTTCTAATACTTTTGTATGTATCTATGACAAAGGATGACATTCAATATTAAATATATTCCTTGCTGCTATTTTATTCGCTTTTTCCTCTTGATAATAACCATGGCAGGTTACAGGGGAAAAGAGATTTCAGGTAAAAAAAATAGCTCTGCTGCCCAGAGGTTCCTACTTCTAACCACATGACTCTTTATATTAAATATTCTTTTATTCATCTTTTAAAAGATTTTAACTGTTTATATTTTTCTAACTTGATTAGAATGTGTTGCCTGAAAATCCTGACTGGTATGTTAAATTGAACTGTCAGGGACAGTTTATAGCTGGTGTGTGATCACTTTAACCAAGGAGGTGGCTATTGAAGTTCAAAAGCAAGATTTATTTCCCAAAAAAACTGAAGCACCTGTGTTTTTCATTGGCATTATGTAACACTTACACCAGTATTCACAACACAATAATTCTGAATTCCTCAAGTAACTTAATCTTCTTGTTAGTGTCCATTCTTGCCATATAAGTACTGACTTGCCTGTTAGACGATCTTACTTTTTAGAGAAATGGTATTGTCCAACGAATGTAACATTTCTACTAATGTGAATTAGTAGAGATGTTATGTGAATAACAGTAACCAGAATAATGGGTTATGTGATTACACAGTGACAACTGATTATACTCAGTACAGCAGACATGGACTGCATTTCATTTGCCTGGACTCCTTGTAGCAGCACAGTGCAGGTGCTCCTTTGGAGTTACACGGTCAGCTGCTGCTTGCTTGGTATCATCAGTACTAACCACAAGGCTGGTATTCCACTTACTTTGTAATGCTCTTTCTTGGAGTACACCATATGCCAACTAACATCTCATAAATTACCTTGTTGTTTTCAATCTGCATTCACCATTGTGGCTTAAATTTTTAATACTGTACACTGCCAGCAAAGTGAGTTTGAGTCAGCAGAGCTGCTCTGCTGTGATTGCACCTGATGGACCCTGCAGAATGGTGCTTCTCCCAGAAAAGGGTGACTGCCTTGGCTACCATGACAAGCATTGTGGTGTCTGAAAATGAATTTCCTACTCCTTACTTAAAGAAGTACCTCTCTACCCTGTCCTAAATTGGTGGTTAAGACAATCTTCAGGATTACAGCCAGGAACACAGGGACTAAGGAGAACCTTGAACCCAAGACTTCTTTCTTTGAATATCAAACCTTTTGAATGTATATAAGAAGTAAGCAGTACCACCAAATAGCTATCCTTTAAAAGAAAAGGCTAAGCCTTGCCCCCCTATTAATGAATAATCATAGACACATGCTCTGAGAAGAAGGCTACAGATAGGGTGACCAGAGCAGAAAGTGCTTCCATATAGGCATTTTGTAAGCTGTCTGCTCTGGAATATCAGTGCGGGTCTTCAAACTACACTCAGTCTTCTTCCTAACCTTCCCGGATATTCAGCTTCAAACAACCACATATTTAGTGTTTTTCCCATTTGGATCTCATTCTGACGTGCCAGATGGTCCTCACACAAAGATTACTATGATTGTGTACTGAAGTGAGCTTTGCATTCCTTTGTCAGAAACAAAATCCAAACTAAAGGATTACAGTATCTTGATATAGCACATCAATATTTAAGTATTTTATTTGGTCTGTTCCTAATTTAGAGACATCTGGCTTAAAGGAGCTGATTCTACTTCTGCCATAGTGCTATTGGCTTCCACAGAGAGCAGCTGTTCCATTTTACCCCAGTAATCTCCAAATTTTTCTTAAATAGCTGGATAATTCCTAGATCCTTTTGTCAAGAAAACAACAACAGTGAATGAAGAAACAGCTGTGATAGCTGTGTGCCTTTGCCTTTAGCACCTACTCCAGACACATGAAGAAAAGACTCTCTTTAACATGCAAGGCAAAAGATAATACAAATTACTCGTGCTGCTGAAACTGGAAAAGCTCTTAGCAACTAGAACACTAGGGAGAGATAGTAAAAGGGGCTGGACAAATTAAGCATCCTGCGGGAAAATCTGAATTCCTGTTCTGTTCCAATTATTCTGCATGAAGCTTAAAATATAAGAAAAAGGAAACCTCAAACTCCACAGTTGAGACAGTTACCTAGCATGGCAAAAGCTTGCCCGGTGTTGGTGTAGAATAGCTGTCATGCATCTGAGGGATCCCTCCTCAGTTCTTTGAAAAAAGGGCATCTTGATCCCTAGGATCAAGACAGTGTTCAAGCCATGTACCCCAAAGTGATGAATGGGTCAGCAGGACTGGGCTTTCAGATTTTTATTTACACCATTTCCCTGTTTTATTCAGCTGTGCTTTCCTCCAACTCTTGGTGACTCCATACCTCACCTGCTTCACTTTCAAAACTGTGTTCCCCTTGCACTGCATATGGGAGTGAACTATCTAAATCTAGGTCTATTTTGAGTGGCAGGAACTTACAGAAACAAGAATGCTTTAATTTTATCTTCTATAGGCTGCTTTACTTTGTTGTATCTCCTTCCCAACTAAACTTTGTTCTTGTTTATGCATCTCAACCAGATAAACTAGAGGGCTAGTCAGTCACAGGATATTATTATGACTTTTTCTTTGCTGGGCACCTTAATTAGGCACTGAATTTCAGGCTCTGACTTTCTTCTTAGAGCCCAATTATTAGGGAAATCTTGAGAGGCTTTCATAGCTAACATATGCTTTTCCTCCTTGTGATTTTTGCTAGGAGAAAGCCTATCCCCATCCTTGAAACCATGCTACAATTCATTCCTGCATTCCCATTGTCTGCTTTAACCATCTCCTTGAACACTTTCAGACTTGAAGTCCTCGTCTTGACTGTTGCTCATCATCTCTTTAAGTCTTCCCAGTAAGTACACCCCACATGTCAGGTGGTGTACATTTTATATTCCAGAAGCTGCACCTTATCAATCGTTTTCCTTAGCCTTTATGGTATTTTTAAATCAAACTAAAACTTTTCCTCCTTCTCTTAAGAATCTCCAGTAGACTTTCTGACCTTTCCTCTACACTCTCCTCCACGCTTATTCTACACCTCTTGCCCTCCCCTCCATCTTCTCTATTTGCACCATTCTGTATATCTTGAAGATTTTTCTCCCTATCTGAACCTCTGGTTTATACCAGAAACCTACTTTACAATTTAGCCTTTGACACTGAAACACATTTTACTTTCCCTTTTGTTTCTCACCATGCAAGTCCCCTCTCACTAGCTCATCCCTGAAAGTTTCCACCACTCACTCAGAAGCTGTTAAATTCCATCCTACTGTTCTGCTCCTTGCTGTGTCCCTGTACTGCCAGAACCTTTTTGCTGGCACAGGGCTCCTACACAGCACGCTAATGTATGTTGCTGTACACATACAACACAGGGGCAATATGTCACTAACAAAACACATATTTTCTTCTTATTGCTCAGATGATTTTGTATGATTTTCTCTTCCTCACTAACCAGAGTGAAAAATCATTGCATGGGATAGTAAATCTTCTCACTATGGCTACCAGAACAATATGAATAACTAATTATGGTGGAAGAAGTGACATTCACATAGAAAACCTGTATGAATTCTACATACTTCTGCATACAAAAAACCAAAACAAAAACAAAAGAAAACAACAACAACAACAAAAACCCCAACAACAACAACAAAAAAACCCAAAAAAACCCAACAAAACAAACAACAAAACAAACAAAAACCCCCCAAAAAACCCCAAAAAAACTCCACTACTTTTTTCAGATCAGGAGAATGTATTTCTGTGCAGCAGCCCTTCAATTTTACAGAAATGCAACCTCTCTTTACTTTATTAGACTTCCATGACACACTATGTGGTACCCAGTATTATTTTAAAACTCACCAGAGAGCCAGTACAAAAGACCCTTGGGTCTGATAGTAATTTCTTAACTGATTTGTCCCTTTATTGAGAGTTTTAGTGAGAGTTTGGGACATGCAGTAAACATAAAGTTGGTCTTTTAAATATAGTGATTTTTCACCTACAAAATTTGGCAGTAACTCTCAAACATAACTAGGTGAGTTCTTGCACATGCACAGTTCACTGTAATTTGCATGCATCCTTCATATTGAATCTCAGTTTCTGTTGCCGTTGCATTTCTGTTACTAAACTATGACTTTTTATAACTTATAAAACAAAATAAGCATCACTTACATATAGATTGACTTCTGTGCAGACACAATTAGAATAAAAAGAAGAAAAAATACTATCCAAGGAAACTGAGTTGTAAAATAAGCCTGCTGGTGAAAGTATTCCAGTTTTACTCTGCGTTTTAAAAGGACAAATAGATTTTAGTAACATTTTAAAAAATACAGTTGTTTATCCTGTGGGAGAGGAAAGTTCTTTTTTGGTTGTTCCACTGATTTTGTTTTAAGGATAAAATAGGAATGGTGAAAGATAATTACTGCACAATAGCTCTGCCTGTGTGAAATTATTACCTGGTCGTGTTTCTCACTCTGATGTTGATTCATTGATGTGTCACATTGGGACAAAATGCCCCAGCTCAGAGAAACATTGGACTCATTTAAGCCATGTAGAGTTGAACTCCCTCCTGTGACTCACTAGTGGGCTCTGGAGATACTTTACGTAAATCTGTTCAGATCCATTGCAAAGCCTATATATTCACAGATTAGAGAAATCAATATCCCCTTCCTTCCCACCAGACGCCACGCAGGGCAGGCACCGGCAGAGCAGCTGCAGGGGTTCAGGGGAAGGCTGGTGGGCTGAGCTCCCCACTGCCCTCCTCTGCTGAGGCAAGGAGCTCACAGCATGAGCAGCAGAAGGGTGCACGGCAAATCAGTACAAAACAGCCCGTGACCTCTTTTTCTCTACCATCCATCAACAGCTGGTTCTGTACAACTTTTTCTTGACTCAGAAGACAGTAACTAGGTGTGATGTCAAGCACTGCAATAGCCTGCCCAGGGAAGTGGTTGAGTCACCATCCCTGCAGGTATTTAGATGTGTAAACTGTGGTGCTCAGGTAATGGTTTAGTGGTGAACTTGGCAGTGTTAGGCTTATAGTTGGACTTGATCTTAAAGGCCTTTTCCAGTCTAAATGATTACAGGATTTGCTGTGGCTTCTGGGGCTAGAAAAGGTACGGAAGAGAAGTTTGCAGTTAGATGCAAGTGCTGCTGCCTCCTCAAGTTCATTACAGGCCACAGCCATATCCATTTTAATTTTCCTACTAATTTGCTGCAGCACTATCCTCTCCACTATCTCCAAAAATCATCACTTCTCCATTTTTAAAACACAGCTTCCACAGAGGCATTAACGGTATCAGAGAAGCAGAAAAGGAAATATCTATTGATACATGAGACTAAGTCACAGACAAAACCCAGGCTTAGTTAAATGTTAGCATTTGATATTTGCAAATACAGTCATTAGAAAACTAAGACCATTGAAGCAGGGCTTCAGTAATTCTGAATTCTGAAAGAACTCTACCAAAAGTTTTGAAACAAAGACATAATGCTTATTTGCTTTCCTTTGTAAGGCTGATCATGTTTCATCTTACATCAAAAAGGCAAAATTATACAGTTTCCTGTGATGATGCAGAAAGAGTAAATGAAATTAAATGAATAAATGAGTTTCCTTATTGAAAATCTCATAACTAACTTACTGGAAATAATTAAGAACATGGGTTTTTTTCAAAATACACACACACATATATATGTATATTTATATATACTGTTGGAATGGAGCAAAAGCCGAAATATCTAGGAGCAATGTCGAGATTCTGCATTGTATAGAAAGCTTTGGGAGTTGGGTTTGTTTGGAGTTTTTCCCCCCCTTCCCATGGTATTCAACCTATTCACTCAAACAGCAAGAGAGTTTTCCAGGTGACAAGCATACTGGATACCATTTCCTATAAAAGTGCATATAGTTGTATCATTAATTGTGAATTAATTTCTGAAGTAATAGAGCTTATTAAGCTACTCATCAGATACAAGTCTGTCCAGTTCTGAACTCCTGGGTTACTGCAGTTTATGACATCAGTCACAAAATCCATGTGACTCTTGCAAGGGACACAAATAACAGCTTTGTTTTGCAGTGTTTCCTAATGTGCACATTTACATGAAGTGTAATTTAAGGGTTTTGTTCATTTTGTCTCTTAATTCAATGCCTTTCACAAACAGAATGGCTTTGCTGTAAAATTCTAACACCAGTTTGGCAACCATTCTAAAGCACTTCATGCGTAACATTGTATAGAACGCTTAGAAAAGCCTATTTGTTCTACTACAAAACCTTTTTACTGCAGAAAGAAGGGGAAATTGGTTAAGCTTTTGTGATTTCTGCCATTAAAATTGCTCCTATCAAAGTCTGCTAAATAAAATATGCCGGTGTTCCAACACAAATGAGTTTTGCTCCAATAATCACAACATATCCCAGGTGGAACATGCTGTAAATGCTTGGAACCAAAAATTATCCAAACCTTTTGAAGATTACTGTTTGCCCTCGGTTTGCTGAATAAAGGATTAAGAAATAAGTTGATATTGACAGGTGTATTTTTCTAAGACTGGAAGGAAAGAAAGTTTTTGAGAGAAAGAAACTTTTTGTTCCTTCAGACTGAATTTTTTGAACTTATTTCAGTATTATCAAGAAAAAAAGAAAACCGCTGCTTAACTAGTGTTTCCCAGCAATGCCCAGAGGAATTAGAATTTATAAATGAACACATGGTTCGATTATCACTTCTAAACCAATAATCATTAAAACTTAGATTTAGATCCTGTTTTTTAAATTCAGATATTAGTTTTGGAATCTGAAAGAAAAAAATTGAAGTTATCTTTGTTATGTGAGTTTAACCGTGTAAAGTTATTTCAAATCCAGTCTAGTAGGAGCAAATTTATGCTATTTAAATACAGTTTAAACCATATAATTTATTACAAGCTTTTGAAGTACTAGTGTATGTTTATGTAAAATTTATTCCAAATCCCTCAACCAGCACACTATTAGAGAAACTTAATGCTTTACAATTTCTCCAGAAAACATTTACTTATTCCCTCCAAGTAAACAACCACACATATCCTTAAAGAACACCCTGCACCTGAGCATCACTTCCTTTCTCAAGGCGAGATTTTTGATTTCAGCCTATTGGAGATCTTTTTCTCCAATCATATGGGCATTTGTGGTGTTTAGTATCAATTTTTTTTTTTTTTTTTTTTTTTTTTTTTTTTTTTTTTTTTTTTTTTTTTTTTTTTTTTAAATTTTCTGAGACCCTTGAGGAGTTGCAGTGTCTTACTTTCTCTGTAGGCACATCCTGCTGACTGGTAATGAAAAGGACAGGGTTGGCCCTTCTTAATATTAATGATCAGAGCTTTGCTTAAAATACCTTATCACCAGATCATGTTAAGAGGAGACAAGATGTACTTCTCATTTCGAACATGAAATATATTGTTAATTTTAATTGCATACCCTCCTATAACAGGTTTACAATCCACCAAACGTAACACTTACAGAAAATCCCCAGTACTTGAAATTCACATATTTTTTTCATAAACACATTGAAGCATGATCGAAATATTAACAAGAAAACATCAGGGATAAAAAAGATTGTACAACTCATACAATAGTAATGAATAAAAGCACACATTAAAAGAAAATTAGGATAGTGATCTCTCACTCATACCAAAATGTTTTTGCATGCATAATTGAATGAAAATCCTATTTAATTCCACTGAATTTTTATGCATTCAGTAAAGCTACCATGGAAAGGCCATAAGTCAAAACATTTTACCTGAAAGTTTCCAATAAACTTGTCATATAAAGTCAGGAATAATATGCTTTGAGAACATCACAGAATTGTTTTAATGCACAATTTTGGGTCAGGCCATATCTCTGGATTCATTTATTTTCTCAGAGGGAAAGAAATAAAAGCAATTCAGCATTTCTAAGAAATCATAAACAAATAAATGTCCTTGCATAATAATAGTGAAAAAGTAGTTAATATTAATCAAGTTGGGTTCCCATGGTATTTCTTTAAAGTAAAGCCACGTCTGTTGAGAGCTGCCCTTCCCAAATTATCCCTGTTGCAAAATGGGAATTAGGAACAATGTTCTCTTTTTTGAATCACATGTAGTAAAACAAGGATGGTTGTGTGCAATCCAAATAAGCCATCAGCAGTTGGGTAGAAGAAAATCATTATGGCTAGACTAAAAGGACAGATGAGGATTTCCTCTGAAGGTTGCTTTCTGGAAAAATCTTACTTGAGGGTTAGGCTAGATGTTAAAGGACCTGTTAAACGTCCCTTTCAACCCAAACTATTCTACAATTATTTAAGAATGTAAGTATTTTTCATAGATAATGAAAGGTGAAATCAGTGGACAACAGACACAATGTTGGGAAGCATTGTCACAAAAGAAGAATATACCAAAATGAGAGGAACAGAGGCAGCCTTACACTTGGGAATAATGTGCTAAAATGCAGCTAAAGCAGCTGGAAACCAGAGAGGAGCCCCGGACACTAATTTATGATGACTTTAAAGCTAGATTTGAAGGACAGCCCAAATGTGGAGTATCTTACTTCCACAGCTTCCTCAAGACACCTCACGCCACTCAGCAGGCACCGACAGACCCTGACTGACACAGAGCCATGGCCTCTCAGCTGTATATTCACCTATGGTTTATCTTTCCCTCAAAACACATGAATCTTCCTTATTTGCTTTTAATTACTGACTTTATAGTTCATTTGGGGGGGACACAGAAGTATTACTTTAGAAAAAATGGCTTAAGTAACTGAAGTTATTAGCCAAGTTATTGACAAACTTGGAGTTAACGATGCAATTTGAAAGATCAATTCTCTTCTCTGTGTAGAGATTATGATTAAAGGAAGAAGTGAATAGCAATAACAATGACTGGAGCTAAATTGCTGCAAATTGTTCAGCTAATTAAAAATAAACAATGAATATATCAAATCAAAGACTGAGTGAATCAACCAATGAATCAATAATAATTTGCTCCTGAATTTTGAAATTATCAAGTCACTGAATTAATACAGAGAATAAATCATGAAGCTGACAGAAGGAAAAAATGTCTTTTTAAAAACCCCAACAATTCATGCATAGAGATACTGCTGGAAGATGGATTACATCCATTGCTTCAGAAAACATAAAAGCCAAAAACCCGTCCATCCGTCTCCTTCCTGCCCAATAACTAATGCCCTGTCTGCCACTATGGCCTTGACATAACAGTTGAAAAACCTGAACGTTCATTCTTAATGTAGCTCTTTTACTCAGGGAGTTCACCCAAAAGGGCAGCTAATTGAAGAGAAATAATGAGATTTAAGTACTTTCCCTTCATTCAAATGCTAAAATCTCACTGCAGCTAAAATGAGTTTTTTCTCCTGCTTCCTTCACAGAAATTAACAGAAGTCTTAAAAAATAGAGGTAACTACTGAATAATTAACAACTCCAGCACAATTCTTTCATCTTAACTACATGAATTTAGGTAATAGCCAACATAAAATTATAAAAAACCTCAAACCAGTAAAAGAACAGGACAAGCAGATGTTTAGGATCTGAGATCCTGCTTGAACAATGTTGTTCTTCATGGGGGTTGTTAGGTACAAATAGGAGGTTGACTTAGAGGGCAAGATGGGAGTGGAGTCAGAAGAGGCAAAGAACACAAGAACATGGTCAAGCATGAGCCAAGGCCAAGAAAGTGAGAAAAGAAGGCACCAGCCTAAAGACCAAGACAAGATAGGATCTAGAGGCTGAGATGAAGATTGGCCAACTTTCTACCAGTCTAAATTCTACTGGGAAAGAGAGTGGGCCAAAACCCAGACATGATTAATGGAACAGAACCCAGAGATGCAGTGTCTAAAAAAGCATCAGAAAGGTTCATAGATGTGGGTAGGAAATTTACTGCAGTTATTGCTCAGGAATTTGCACTGCAAAATATAACCTCACTCAGACTGTCTTCTAACAGTCTATCAAAATTATTGTTCCCTTAAATCAGACTTGAGAAATGTATTGCTGGTGGAGCAGTCCATAGAGACACGCATGTCTATAGCCCCACTGTGGGTGCACTAATACTCACTCAAGCACAATTCAGTTTTTTAGAAGTCTGTAAGGAAAAGCACAGAAGGGCATATGAGCTTGAATGTGCCAAAAAAGCTTTTTGTTGTAGCTTGGAGTCATTGCTTGCAGGCAACTCTTCTCTGATGTGTGAAGCTCAGAGTCCAACCAAAAGAAAGTAGAGGTACAAAGTAGGTCACCCAAGGTCCTGTGGGATTATAATGCCTGATAAATTGCACTTGGGTGGAAGCAGCATCTTGGTATGTGTCAGTAATACACCTCCTGTATCATAACTACCCATAGCTATCTCTTGATGAAAGAAGAGCTTTTACTGAATTCCAGGGAGTGCTGAGGGTAGCCCTCATCTTGCTAGTCTCATATTGGACCTTGACATAACTCATTTATCTAGTTTAAGAACCTCTGGCAGGAGATAATCCTACATTTAGTTTTCCCAATTACCAGCAGAGACAATCTTGGGGACTGATTTCTGTGGTGAAAAGCAATGTGTTTTTGACAAAGGAGGTGCTGAAGAATGAGTCCACTTTTGGGATAAGAAGTTCTCAGTAGAATACAGGTAGATTAGTCCTCTGAATTAGATAAATCTCAGAAACTGCAGGGAACCCATGTATTTGCAGCTAGAGGATGAACAACACAATTCAAACCTTTTCTCCCTTCCTGATGATACTACCAAAAATAGAAAAACACTTAAAAATCAGATGCAATGTTAACACTGCCAAGGGATGGAAAAATGGGCTCTCAGAGTCCCCCATGCCTTGAAGGAGTCCCCAGAAAGGGGAAGACTGTCAGATAGCAAAAGCACAATATAGATAATACATCCTCAGGCCATGGGATTTGTGAATTCATGGGACTGTGTTGAAAAACCTCTTGCTGGAGGGTTACTCAGAGAAACTGAAGGGGGTCCTGATGCAAAGTCATCAAACAAATAGCTTCTCAGGGGCTTTCAGGACTTGGAACTTAGCTGGTGCCCAAAGGTATGACATATTCCAGACAAGGAGCTGAAGACTCATGGCTTCTAGCCCTTTTCAGTCAGAGGAAAACTTCAAAATACGGCTTGTGCAGCAGTTTTTTGAGTTTACTCTCATTTTCTGGAGATGTTCTTTGGTGAAACAGATGCATAACACGGTGACTATGTTCAGCCACTGTAGATGGAGGTTGGTGGTTGATGACAACACGACACACAAAAAAAGGTAATCAATGAAACTTTCATGGCCAAGGCAAACGAGTAGGTGATGAAAAACAAACTATACCAACAAGAACAGAAGTGCTAATAGGAAATGTTACATCTGTCTTGATCCACTGCTGACAAGAGGAAATGAGAATCACCACACACTTTTGCATGGCAGTCTTACATAGAGCATTAGAGAAAGGAATGTTTGAGAAATAACCTAAAATACCACAAAAGTGAACAATCCTTCAGTCAGGCATGGTTTGGCATATGCATTATCCAGAAATTTAATGAGAGTAGAAGGTCCACCCTGCAGAACTTAAAATGCCACTTTATATAATTTTAATATCACAAAACTGGATTTTTTAAAAATTCTGAACATGTACTAAAAAATCATATTTGCCCTCTGGAGATTAACTCCCAAATTCAAACAATTTTTAAATCTGAAAATCTGACAAAAACCCCCACCTTTTATTATGTCATCTGCTGTTATAACTGGTCTAGCTTTGGCTTACTGCAGTGTTAAATTTAATTTAAATTCGGAATTACTTATGGCAGAAACTTATATTTTTATTATTCTGTAAATTCAATGTTAACTTGTAGTGCAGTCTAGTTAGAGATGGTGATACAATTGAGAAGAAGAAATGGAAATTCTAAGTGAAGTTGTGTAGAAATCCACTACCCAAGTTATTAAGTGTCTACTGACTTGTTTTTTTTTTCATATTCTACTTCTCTTCTAGCTGCAGAGGTTAAAAGAAGAAGTGATGTTTTTCACTCCTAAAAGAAAACAGTATCAGCCAAAATATTAGACTACTCAGTTGAAGTCTGAAATGAGAAATTAAATACACCTTCAATGTGGACACCTGGGAATCCAGTGTACTGCTACAGAGATGAATTACTTCTGTTTCTCTCAGGAGTGCAGCAAGAAAAAAATGACACAAATGCTACCAGTCTTGAATAGTTTATCCAGTAGACAGAGAAGTGTCCTCTTCTTGCCTTCACTTTCTCCTTAAAACATGAGGATGCCTAATATGAATAAGAAGTTTGGATATTTTCTCTGAATAGACCTTATTCTCATTCAATTTTTATTTTGTCTAAAAACTATGGATTAAACAGAACAAACACCTCAAACTAATTTCTACTTTCTTCTTTTTTTATTTCAGCTGAAAGATCAAGTTTCTGACAGAGAGTAAAGCATAACTTAGTTCTGTCTGTGCTTTAAACCAATCCTCTCTAAGCTGTGGTTCAGCTAGAAGATGCTCCACCTGACAACTCTGTTCTGCCATGCTGATTCCTGCAAGTAACTTTACAACCTTCAGCATACATACAAACCAGAAATTCAGAATCAGATATAATATTTAAATACACATTTTATGTACTTGAAACTGCTATTAATTGCTCCCCTAAGTGTTCTCTTTATTAGGCTAAAGAATTCTAGTTTTCCAGCGTTCCCACAAACATCGTGGTACACGTCTAATCATGAAGTTCAAAAAACCAGCAACCCCACCACCAATTTTCTGCCCACAGAGAGATTATCAAGGGGCCAAAGCCCGGCTTTTCACAGTGATGCATGAAGAGAAGAGAGATAACAAGGATAAGTGGAAACAAAAGGCATTAAGACTGAGTAAGGAGAAACATTCTCACCATGAGGCCAAACAAACAGCAGAACATGCTGAACAGAGTGGTCATGCAGTCTATGAACTGGTCATGCTTCCAACTGAGCATCCTTGGAATTTTTCAAAACTCAACTGGATAAATCATTGAGCAACCTGGTTTGTCCTTCTAGTTAATGCTGCTTTGAGCAGGAGGCAGGACTAGACCTTTTGAGATAATTTCCAACCCGAATTTTCCTACAGTCCTAAAAATCACAAGCCTACCTTTTGGAAACTCACTAAAACTCTGAAAAAAACAGGTGTATTGAATGCTGTGATGTTCACAAGTTTAGCACACACTGCTTTTTTACTTAACTATAACCCAGTATATTTACCACTGATGCATGAAGTTGCATTTAAACTGGCAGCCAACTATATGAAATTAAATGAGTTTTCTAAGCCCTTATTGTTGTTCCAGGGAAGGCTAGAAAAAACAAAAGCTGAGTAAACAAAAAAAGCCCCACTCATAAAGAACTCTTTGGACATCTTATTTGTCCCTTAATCTGCCCTTTATTGCTTGCCAGTTGCATTTTTCTTTACGTTTAACAAGCTCACTTGCAAGGGCAAACAAGTATTCTCCTAATGATGTTCTGATGGAAGAAACATAATTGCACACCATAAAACCTTAGTAGCTACTTTAATTGCTCCACAAATTATCTTTAAGTGCTGTGCATGATTTATGGTAGAAAAACATTCCCCCTTTCAGCAGCTAAATAGAGCTGACTGGGAACTTTCAAGAAAACTTTTTTTAAATTTTTTTGTAGAAAAATGTCCACCAGGCAAACTCATTTTTCAGGGCAGGTTTAATTAAAAAAATAAATTTTGCTGAGTAAGTTTTCTTAAATTTAGGTGGAATTTTTAATCAGATCCAAATACCAGGTAAACGAGATTTTAATCACAGCAAGAATACCCAAGCTATGAGAGAGAGAGAGATAGACAATTTGTAAGATAAGGCAGACAAAATGATAGAAACAGATTCAAGATCTTTATTCCACCAGATTGGAGAAGAGCAAAAATCTTGAAATTGGGTCTAGGTGAGGGATCTCTCTTGGCTGAAGGTTTTTTCTACTGTACTGGAAGGAATTTAATGTGAAAGACAAAAAAAAAAAAAAATAAAAATCAGTAAATGAAGTTTTTGTTTGCTGATGAGCCCTATCTTCAAATAACACTTAGGCAGCTGTGAGACAATAAGCAAACACAAATACTTGCATAATTACAGCAATTTCCACAGTCCTCATCACCTCAGCATTTTATAACAGTAAATGAAGTGGCAACTTTGATGCAGAGCTGCATCATTTTTAGACAGAAAATACTGCTGAAAGTAGAAATATGAAAAGATCAACATTTTAGAAAGTGAAAACTGTTTCTCTACAACAAAGCTCTACACTAATTAGGCCATAATTTAACGAGTAGGAAATAGAAATCAGTGAGGCATTAGGAAAGCTTTTAGAAAGAGACAAACTTTGTAGCTGTTCCATCAGAGGACTACATTCTGCTATAATTGCAGCTTATGTTTTCAAAGAGTTGTATATTAATGGGTTCCAGCTCATTAATGAAAAATGTTTGTTTCTATAGAATTAATTGTTGACATGTCTAAACAACTTTGAGCTGAACTTAATGCAATCTGATCTGCTGAACAAAATCCTTAATTATTAGTACTTTATTGAGCCATTTGCAGTCTAAAACCTTTTCAAACACAAAGTACTGGAACAATCTTGCTGTATACTTAAGCTGGATATAATTATTTTCTGAATGAGACAAATCGACTGTGATGTGAAACTCACCTACAGAGAGTTTAAGCTGGAATTATATACAAATGCTAAAACAAAACAGATCTGAAAGGTAATAGGCAACAGGCAATCTAGAAATCCATCTGAGCTGTGCAAGCTTTGTAAGCACAAACTACATTTGAGAACAAAGACTTATGGATAGCAGATCTCTAGCAAGTGCTACTCAAAAAAAATCAAACTTAGAGACAGGCAGTTTTCTTCTGTTCTGTGCCACAGACCTCTCTTAGGAGACAATGACTGCAGAAACATCTCAAGTTTCAAACTGGAGGCACCAAAGACAAA
Organism: Pachycephala philippinensis; assembly: GCA_013397055.1. Taxonomy (NCBI): domain Eukaryota; kingdom Metazoa; phylum Chordata; class Aves; order Passeriformes; genus Pachycephala; species Pachycephala philippinensis. The sequence continues at coordinate 116,039 of VWZT01001598.1, forward strand.
ATGACAACATATTTCAAGAAGAACTGAGCAACAGATACTTACAAGATTTAAACCAAAGATAAAGTAACAATTCAAATTACAGAAGTTTCCGTTGCTATGGCATATCAATAGCCATTAGTATGTTTGCATAATTTATTACAAAATTACAGCACATAAAAGAAATAAGTCTAAAATAAAATATACAAGTAAGGTATATATAAAGTATACGTATAAGTATATATGCACATATATTTAAAACCAGAAATGAACCAAATATATAATAAAAAGTGAAATTCTAAGGTAAGATTCCAATAGGAAAAAATAAAAAGAGAAACTGGAGAGTTGAAGAAATTATATTTCATGCAAAATAAGTACTATCAAAATTTCATTACAACTCTAAAGCTAATTTTTATGTCAGCACTTTCCAGATTCATCTTAGGCTTAACTTTTTTTCTTTGAAATTATTCACAAATTAGTGTGTTCACACTTTTTGACTTTGTAACTTACAGAGTTTCTGTGCTAGAGAAGGATTATCCTTAAAATTTTGGGCAATCTGAAGACTTCAACATGTGAAAGTTGTTACTGGGTATAGCTGGCCTAAATTTTTAGAAATTAAAATAAAATTTTCAAAACCTGCTTACTTCTATGTATTAATCTTACGAAGCTAATGGGTTTAAAAAAAAAATCCTATAAAACCAGATAAAAATAGAAATTGAATGCTTGATAATTCTAATAAAAGTCCAGAATACAATAGTTTCATTACAAGAAATATAGACTACTAACTCTAATGCATCTACCTTACCCTCAACATCTGTAAATGAATACTTGCCCCTCCTGATTTCATGATGATATCAGCACTGTAAAGGTTAATCTTAAAAGTGCTATGAACAGAAATCTACACTAACATAAATTCACAACAATCACAATTTTAACGTAATTCCTAATGAACTTATTAAAGCTGAAGAAGTCCATATTACTTGCACTAATTACTTTTTTTTATTGTTTATTTACCTTCGTAATTTCTTGCACATTACTGAATCCATCTTCACTTTCAGCTTCTCTCTTCTGTAATAATTCAGCTGCAGCTATTTCAGGAGGCAGCCTTTACTGAAAAACAGGTATCTCCTTGTAACTTTTTGAATTGTTACAGATTTTTATAAAAGTTTCCTTCTTCTAGAGTATACTTTGAGGCACTATTCCCACTAAAGCTGTCCTTTTGAAGGTCAAACCAAGATACTTTTCTTTTTCTGAGTGATTTACCCTCCCCTGAGTCTTAATTTCTTTACTGTCAGCTGCTCCCCCTTACAGTTACTATTTCCTTCGGGATGATAAACACCGGAGTTGATAAACGGGTAAGATCAGCGGTGCTATCAAAGATTTAAACAGGTGCTGGAGATGGAATCTGAATATATAACAGGACCGTTAGCTTTGATGACCCCCCCTTTAAGCCTGGCTTGTTCTCCTCTACCTTGGGGACCTTATGTGAACTGTCATTTAAATTTCCCCTTGGAAGTTTGCCCATGGCTCAGACATGCTACTACTTGAGTGAACTAAAAACTGACAAAAGCAGCATTAGCAAAAAGTAATGTTAAATGTTGGTGGCTGACTGCAGAGAGCTGTCCTGGAATGTACTGTGGAGGACAGTGATAAGACTGACAGTGGTTGATACTGTCGTAAGTGATCTGCAAGAAGAAGCAGAGATTGCTTTAGTGACACTCTCAAACATAGGCAGGGCATAAGGAGAGAACTTGCAAATCACAAATGTGGCACAGAAATCAAGAGACAGAATTAGTCAGAGGAATAAGTAAAACAGAAAATTTCAGCTAACAGAAAAAAAATAAAATTAATGTCTCCAGGAAGAAAATAATCTTGTATGTACTAGAGATTTCAGCTCAGGATGGTATCTTGTCTCCAGCTGCTGATTTGTGATCTAGCTCTCCCATGCCATCTACTTTGGAAGCACAGGCACTATCTCTACTTTTCAGGAATCCTTTCACTCTGACTTCACTTTTTTCTCCTTCCTGGAAGTTCAGGCCCCATGGCGTGTTACACATCTAATGCTCTGCTCCCCTGCTTCCTCTAGGACTTTTCCTGATACCCTCTCCAGAGCGGAGAACCTCTGCTGACATTTCCTTTGGGGTAGGATGACATTTAAAGCAAAGGGCACAAACCCTGCAATTGAGATTTGTAAACATACATAATTACGTATTAGGCAAAGCCTAACACACCTACACAAATTTCTGGCAACAGTCACGTCTGTGAGAAAACCTATTTCAATCTCTGCAGGACCTTTGAAACCTGAGGACTTTGTCTGTACTGGTGAATTACAGAGTGTCAGGACACAGAGGTTAAATCACCTATTGCTGAAATGTCAGACTGAGCAGGGACCACTGATTTTCCGCACTTGGATGAGTGACTCACCTGGATACCACATAAGAAGGAGGAACAAATGTCCTTACTATTGCCTTCAGGGGCCACATTTTGAACCAGGAGACTGCAAATGCATTTTGTGAGAAGCCCTACAGGTCATACTGGCTTAAGGTAATTCTTCAATAAGTTTGTGTGGGGAGTGATGCAAACAGGACAGGCATCTATCACAAGAAAATGAAGAAGAGGAAGGGGGAAAGAGAAAGCACTTAAGCACACAAAGAAGAAAGGAGAGGCCAGGAATTGGTAAGGTTGCAGACACACTTACTTTTTCCTGAACTAACTGAAAAGGTCAGTGCCCAAAATTACTTCTAGACTGCAGGGATCATGACAGTCTACTCAACTGCTCTCCTTCATGCACCAAAACCATCTCAGTTGAAATGAAGAGCACATTTGTGCCAGACTGAGCCATCTTAACCAAGCACCTATATCAGTATGATCAGAGACTGGTTAGAAGAGTTTAGCCACTTTCACTGAAAAAAAAAATTAAAAAAAAAGTCTAAATCTTAATGCACAAACCTGTCCAGTGGTGTTAGTAGACTCAAGTGTCTAATATATCCAGCACAATGTATGGTGTTTTTGTACAAGCAGCTACAACATGCTCAAGGAAGACTGCAATTATACAAAGCAGACCAAGCACAGTCTCAGCTAGAATTACTATCTCCAAGCAGAATAATGTTATCAGAAAGTTATTATCAAATAAGCTCAGGATATCAACACAAATAATGCTGCCTTGAAAGACTGAATCATAGGGGAGAGCCTAGAGAGTTAAATGAAAGCAAGTGAAGAATATAAGATCTGACAGGGACATGGAATATTAAATGGATGCATTCCTGTTTATCAACACTTCGTAGCACATTACCAAGACAATATGTAAAATGTTCTGATATTTATCAGTCTGGAAATTAGTAAAATACTTTTTCACTTATAATTTCTCATCTTCCTTTAAAGTGCTGCTGATGTGAATTTAGTCACTGAGCTTGAAAGTGGATTTGATTGTTTGGTTATAATAAGCCCTTTTCTTCAAAATGTTTTTGAAAATAATCCAGCCAGAAGAAATACATAAAAACCCCCTAAAAACTATACAGGCTTCTTCATCAGTGTAATTTATAAGGTTTCTGTCTTTTCTGCTCTTTGGGACAAGAGTGGCATGGGAGCTTAGCATGCTTCTGCTTTTCTATTAATTCCTGCATCATGGGTGCTTCTTGAAGTTAAAATTAATAAACCAGGAACAGGAACAAAAAACCCCACTCTAAGTAACCCTGAGTAAAGAATGTAGAATCTAACCCTTAGTTATGTCTATGTGCCTGCAGCCACCAAAACAGAGGTGAAAGATCTTGCAAGAATAAAATAGGTAAGAAGACCTTGGGAGTATTTCATTTTAAAGGTGATCACACAATTTCAGAACTTCTTCCTTCTCATGAACTGTCAAACAGGTACAGCTAGCTCTCACTGTACTGTCTGCCTAACCAAAGCTGAAGATGTGAGGGAAGGAGTTAACAATAAGGCTAGATATGGTATTGGTGTGCAGTCTAGTCACAGAACACAACAAAGCTTTTCAGCCATCAGTATTTTCCCTTGTTAAAAATGAAAACCCTTAGTTTATTTCAAAATAGCCATAAGGGAACTTTGTGTGGAACAGGATCATTAACTTAGCAGTGAAATTATATGAGTGCAACCTGCCTCCAGTACCCTTTTCAACTTTACTAGAAACTAATGAGTGGAAAAAACAGAAAGTGTCAAAAATAATTCCGGTGAGCTACGTGAATGGCACATATTTCTTTAACTTATTTGTTTCACTTACTGGCTTAAATGGTTTTAATACTACAGCACAAATAATGTTAAGTAGATTTTCTTTCTCATTTGGAGCAAAAAACTAGAAATGCCAAACAGAATCCAAAAGTTCTAGTCTGTTTACTTCTTACAGTTTGGAATGTCAGTTTTGGTTTATATAATCATTAGGAGGAAAAAAGTGAGGTTGAGTACGCTGCTCAAGAGTACACATTAATGTCACACAGAGGTGTTTGCAACCATACCTTGGTGCAACAAGGAATTTGTAGTAGTATCCATGTGGAACAGGCTTCCTTTGTGCTTCTATTAGCTTCTAATATATGAGTAGACTTTTGACAGCTCAAATAGTACAATCTGTTTTCTGAATAGTAGAACAAATTGCTGCACTAAAAACCTACCAAAAAAACCTATTACATTCTAAGGGTGGTAGCTTAACATTTAAAGTGTTACATAGCTTCTTATAAATTCTCTCTACTCAAAATATAAAAACAAAAAGAGAAAAACAAAGTCTCCTTTGAAATAGTTAACTTGTTTACATTAAAAAGTGGTAACTAACAAAAAATAATATCAATTGGGACATTAGCAATCTACATTAGTTAGTTATGAGGGGTTGCTTTACTTTTTTTTTTTGACAAAACACACATGGAAAAGCTGCAACTGACTCTTTATTTAGGAAGCAGACTATGCTTAGTTTTATAAAGACCTGTAGTGAATTACCTGCTAAGTGTCCAGGTGCCTGCCCTGGTGATCCAAACCAGTAACGCTGTGAATCTCTGAAGTGCACAGTGCTGAGGGCACTGCATCAGCTAGCGGGAACATTTTTCTCACTGCCTGTGCTCACTCCAGCCTAATGGCACGGACCCTGAAAGGTATGATTTGTTCCTGCTGCTTGGACCCTTAAAAGGATGACACACTGCTGAAGGATTTTAGAAAATTTCACTGGAGTTTGCACTTTCTGGGAGGTCTCATCAGGTTTTATCTTTTTGTTTCTTTTTCTCATCTGTTTCTTTTCCCTTGCATTGTGAGGACAAGACAGCCTCAGAGTAAAGTTAATGCGCAATTATCTCAGCCCTTAGAATAATTTTTATGGATGGCTACTAAAATAAATTGAAAGATTAGATGAAAAGCACTCAGTTGTCTTTAAGGCCTGAAGAACCTTGATCTTGATAGGACTCATTACCACATGAATACAGAGTACCAGTGAGGTTCCAGTGAGGTATCTTGATATCCTGTAAAAGTCCTGAAAACAGGTATTGAGAATTCCCCTGTGGATAGTTAGCCCTCTTATTTGCACCACCATACCATCCCCGAAAAAGAAAAAGAGTTCAAAGGAGTCAGTCACTAAGAAAAATAGCAAGCTACAAGATTAATCTTTCATTCTTTCTTCTTCTGGCTCAGGATGTATTTCCTAATCTCTGGTTCAAAACACAAGGCTCAGAATATACAACGGCCAAAAGTAACCACTTTCCAGAGGAAGACAGAATGAAGAGCTGTGAAGGTCAGAAATGACCTGGTATCTTCATCAGATAACCAAAAGTGTAGTATATAATTCACAGACTTCTGTGGTTGTAAAACCTTCTTGTTAATTCTTTATGTCAAAAAGATAACAAAATTAGGCTGACACAATTTTTTCTTGCATTCAGCAGAAACATAAAGCAAATGCTTCACTAAAGCAATAGGGCTCATTTATGTTACAAGAAAACAGATTAGGCTCTGTATTTTCCTTGTAATAGTACCTTTGCTTTCAATGTTTTATCTTCTTTCAGTACATAATAGTCATTTACAAGAGTTTAAATTTCTGTTGTTTTCTCCAGAGATTTTACTTTATAATATTCTTCTGTACAAACTCAGCTGAATACATCAGAGAGTATACTTATGAAATCCGTAGGTGGCATCGTGCTGGGGTCAGAGGAAGTCAACTACTCTGGAGGACAGAAACGAATTTCAGTCTCCACAGGCTGGAAAGAAAGTCTTCAAAGAATATAACTAAATTCAGTAATTGTAACTGCAAGAAACCTCCTGTGCTTTGACAGAAGAAATCAGAAACAGCAGCTGACAAAAGAAAGCAAGAAATCACTGAGACATCTTGGAGGAGTAACCAGCATCATTGCTAAAATCTGTATGTGCCAGAGAAATTGTTAATGAATGCATGTGTGCTGCTTTTTCAGCTGCATGTACTGAAGAGCTGAATTCTGTAAGTTGCCAGAATTGGCCTAAATCACATGAATCGCTGGCATTTATGAGAATAAGCAAAGAAAAAAGACTGCCCTTTTCAACAACCCCAAAGAAAGATCTTGGCTTGAAACTACTTCTATTCACTGGGGGATGTTACTGGTTTGCAGAGACTGTTTCCTTAAGTATAATTTGAAAGATTGTCTTAAACATGAACTCAAGCCTGGTAAGCAGGTGATATGCAAACAGTGCTCTTCTCAAGCATGAGCCTCTCTTTAGTACAGCTATTTTAAGGGTGGTCATAACCCCTAAGAATTCAAGATGGATTTGAAATCAGCAAGTTTAGAAGAAACCATACTGACAGAATGGCTTAATTAAAGCAAGGCTGTAAACTAACTTTGTTTGTTCAATTAAAGAACCAGGTGCAGACTAAGTAAGTTTACTTATGTGCAAAAAAGGAAAAACTAAAAGATAAAGAGGGTGAAACAATTTATATAACGGGGAGGTGATTTAATAAAGGCCTAAGTGAAGCAGGCCATCTGGTGAAGTTGCATAAATTGTCTCAAATCAAGGCAATTAAGAACTGCAGAACAGAAAAAGACCCTTACTGGCATGTGACAGACAAGAAAGCACAAACCAGGAAAGCTAGAAGTACATAGTTATAAAAACAAAGAAAGCAATAAAACTTCTTTGAGTTCTAAAGGGAAACATACATATATGGACATCTGCTCAGGGAATGAAAACAAACACAACAAACATCCTTTGCTTTTCCTGTATTTGTGCTTAGCACTATGAATAATTAAAAAATAGCCCTTCTTTTCATTATGAAACTGAAATAGATTAAGATGCTAATGTTAATGTAGTCCTCTGATTTTATCTGACTGTAGTTCTTAACTACTTCTCTCTCAAGCTGTTCACTGAGACTTGCATTTCAGGAAGGACCAGTGCAGTGTCCAGCCAGGGAAGGAAGTCTCCTTTGCAGTGATACAGGCTGGGAGTGCCTGGCTGGAGAGCAGTTCTGCAGGCAAAGCCCTCGGGGGCCGTGGTGGGCAGTGAGCTGACTGTGAGCCTGCAGTGGCTGTGGCAGTGATGAGGGCCAAGGGCATCCTGGGCTGTGTCAGCAGGAGCACAGCTTAAGGGAAGGGATCACCTCCCTCCAGTCAGCACTCGTTTATCTGCTGCTCTACTACTGCCCATTTTGGGCCCCCAGCAAGAAGATGCTGGTGAACTAAACTGAAGTGTATTCAGCACAGGGCTACTGAAACGCCTGGGGTTCGAGCATCTGTGCCACCAGGGGGTTACGGGAGCTGGGAAAAGCTGGGATTGGCCTGGGAAAGAGATGGTTGCAGGGGACCTAACAGCAGCCTCCAGTGCCTATGGGAAAGGCACCAAGGGGACAGATCCAGGCTCTGGGTGGTGAACAGACTTCAGATGCTGATCATAAACAAAGTAACAGGATACAAATTCAGATTGGAAGGAAACATTTTTTCACCATGAAAACAGTCAAGCAAAAGAGCAGTTATCCAGACTCCATCCTGGAGAGTTTTCAATACCTGACTGAATACTGAAATAGCAACAGACAACATTGATTCGACCAACACTGATTTGATCCCACAGCTAATGCTGACTGAAGCAGGAGGTTGGACTAGAGACCTTGAGGTCCCCTCGAACCCGAATTTTCCTATGAACCTCTGACAATCAACTAAACGTACCACAGTAAACTACAAACTGTATCAGATAGTAATGCATAGATAACTGAATAATAAAAAAAAATAATTACAGGATTAAAATAAGGTACAACTTCATTTTCACTGTTACCAACATATATAAACAATAACTTGTACAATCAATAAATTACAAACAGATTATGAAAAGATTCCAAATTAAGTTTACAAAAACATTCTGAGACAGTTCACTTCAAAATCCCACCCACTGCTGTCATTAGTAGGCATGCAAAACTCTTCGGGGAATAGAACAGAAAATGGAGCAGCACTAGAATAAAAAATTTATTTTGTTTGTCTCATAATTTTTCTATTTTCATAAAAAGAGACACTCTACCACAAAATTATTTTTAAACCAGATAGAGACAGGCATGAAAGTCAGTCATCCAGAAAGCTAAGAATCTGATGGAACAGCAAATTATAAAATCATAAACTGCTATTAGGCTACTAATAAATAAGCATTGCTAATTCAAACATATAAATATATAATTTAACTGTGTGTGTGCTTATATATACATCTGTATTTATAAGGCTGAACAATTTGCGTTTGCAGAACATTAACATTTTGCCAACATCTAAAGTACATGTATTTACAAAAAAAGAGATGTGCAAGACAAAAGAAATGTCCTTGAATTGTACATTTTAAAACTGTAAGGGTAACTCAGGTGAAACACTGTAGAGAGCGATGACAGGTCAGACCAAATTATTTTCAGTGTTTCCTATTTAAGTGTATGAGATGTTATGCTCAGCACATCGGACCTTGAGATTGTTCTTTTGAGACATCCAATAGTCTACACTCAGCAAAGAGCACAGGTACTTTCTCTGGATTTGCTATTCCTCTCTGGAGGCCACACAGGTAAAACTTGGACATGGTCATACCTACTTAATAAGTAATTGAAGACTTAGTTTAAGTCCAAGATGCAGGCAGGTTTCTTGTAACCTAGTTGTAAATCCTCCAGGGACTGCCTCAGTCACCCTGTTTATTTCAAAACTAAAGACAGCGGTGTTCACTCAAGTTGCGTCTAACAGTCATTGGGTAAGAGCAGAAATTGTCTGAACAGCAGGGATTTAAACTTAGGATTTCCTACTCTAAAGCATGCAAGGTATCACAAATGTGGGGTTTAGTTTTCAGATTAAGACACCTAAATGCACGTTTGTGGTGGTGAGTTACACATGTAAGCTTCTGCTATCACCACTGTTCAGTTGTCTAAGCACACACATTTAAGTGACAGTGCCACTAAAGATGCTCCAGGATATCAGAGGCATCTACATGAAGAGAGAAAATGTGACACAGGACTTAGAGAAGATCTGCAGTCCTTTGGGGTAGCAGGCTAGATACCCAGACCAAAACACTGGGTTACTTTTCAAGTGTTTCATAGATTGGATGTCCCAACCACATGGAGACATCTAAATACACAAGTCCCCTCTTAGCGAAAAATCTCCAAGAAACAAGAGACAACAATCTAGTACGTATTCTGATTGCAGGGGTTATTGCCCCCACCAAAGCTGAGGTGTTCATTAATGTGGTTCACTGCCCTAAATAATTCTGCACTAAGCAGATAAGGAGAGCCCAGGTGACCAGTCAACAGCACTTTTGCAGAGAGGCGAGTGTCTGTCTAGATTGCTGCAATGGCATTGCAAGGGGAACTCTCGCTGTGCCTCAACACTTTCAAAGCTGCACAACTGTTCCAAATCCCTGTCAGAGCACAAGTGCCATGTAGTTGTGTCATCTCTGGACACAAACCCTTGTCTTTCTGTAATGCTGTGAAAAAAATTTTCAAAAATCGTGTCTCAAGTGAGCAGTTACTTCAAAATTTACCAAGGATGAATATATTTCCCAAAATATCCACTGCTTTTCCAGTGGCCTAGAGAGTTTGCTGGTGAGAAAACGCTACAATCTGCAAAGAAGAAAATATGTGTCCCTTTTTGCCTAAGTTGCTTTACTAACAACAAAAATACTTTTTGCCAGTTGATGAGCAAATAGGGTGTGCAATCTAGAGTTGAAACTTTTCTTTTGAACAACAGTCTTGAAACATTACACGTTTTGCTATTATATAGATGCCATTATCCTTCTGTGTTTTTTTTGCTTACATACTTTTGAATGAAGCTCTTTTGAAAAAAATTAAAATGAAAATTATTATATCAATTAGATAATAGTTCATTTTGTTTACTCCTTTTCTTGCTGTTTTTGTAATCATGCTTTCAGCGCTGTGGAGGGAGAAGGAAGAACTGATCCTCTACCAGAATGAAACAAACAAAGAAACAAGTAAAGCAGCAACAAAAAGGGCACAGTGGTTGCTGAGTGGTTACCAAACTTACACACCAATTTATTTTCTTTAGTTTGGCTAAACCTATCTGGTTTTCTCATGTGACTATTCAGGAATGCTTGTTTTTCAAATCAAACGTTTCTGTTGAAAGAAAGCTAGCAGAAAGCATTAACTAAATGTTACCATATGACATATCAAATATGAAGTTTAAGAAATAGGACAGGGGCTGGTGTCTTAACTAAGAAACACTCTCTGAGGAACCAATTCACCATCAAAGCAACCCGCTTTCTAAATATCAATGTGTTTTACATACATATAAAGCAAAGGTTTATTACGAAATAAATGCATTCAAATTAACAAGATAGTGGTGTTTCAGAGAATTTTCCTAACATAAAAATTGATCTGATGAAACAAGTTCAAGTGGAAAGACAAGGACTAATGATCAAAATGCTTTGTATTTATAGTGAGTATACACTTCTAGGAGACATAATAAAACTAAAATGGTGTTTATCTAACAGAAAAAAATGCCATTCATCATAATAGTTACCCTTTAGAATTATCAAAGACTCTGGTTCAGTCAAAGTATTGTTGAACTCACACTTCAAAGACCTTTTATGTTTAAGATAATTTCTGTTAAAATATGTTACTTTAATTATTACTATGAATATAATACCATCACACAGGAAAAAAAATTAAATATCAGATAATATGTAAATATACAAAATGGGATTTTATCAGTATTCATTAATTTTTAACAGAAAGGTTTAAAGTAACCATTAAATGAGTTACACCTCTTCAGATTAGATCTCTAAAATCATTACTCAACTTGAGTAATTTAGACCTATTGTGCCTAAACTTGTGCATACACAAGTACAGCCAAGCAGTATACAATGAATGCAAGAAAGTTGTGAAACTGAGCACCAGATTTTATTTTGCTCACATAATGACTCATTTGATTATCAGTAACAAAGTCTGTCCTATAAGAATTTGTATGGATAAGTTACCAAGTTTAAAATAAACGTTTCTATTTCAGCCAACCAGATACTGTCTCTAAATCATACAGAAGCTATACAGCTCTTAAAGGACAGGCATTAGTTTCCTTAGTGTGTGGAAGCTCTACACACATATTGTGACTCTACTTTAAAATTCATGGTGTTTATTTTAAACAGCACCTGAAACAACTTTCTTTGTTCCATTTTCACTGTGTGCACAAACACCAACACATTGTTTTCCATTATAAGAAATGGCATTTATTCAAAATGGCACCTGGATTATTACATTTTTTCTATATTCAAAATTGGAAATAAATTGCATTATCTCTGAAACTGCTGTATAGAACAGTAGTTTGAAGTAAATGTTTTCCAATAAGGACAATTTCCCTGTCTGGCTTGAAAACTTTCCAGTGCAATCCCACAACAAATGCACAGTTAAAAAGTAGGCTGCTTGTTTTAATCAATTTGCATTTGACCTGAGTTCAAAAGAACACTCACTCTCCATAAATATAAAGAAAACAAAGGGAATTCATCTGAGAGATGGAGAATAATTTGATCAAGGTTCTTCAGAAATTTGATTTTTTCTTCTCCTCCATAGTCTGGGCTTGAAATGTTAGTTTCTTGTGTCTCATTTTGAAGAAGTTGTTCCAGAATCATGTACAAAAAAAAAATATTCTCATACTGGGTGATGTCATACACAGACTGGACCTGGGAATAAAGAAAAATCAGTACATAAGTAGAGTGTGAAAACATTTCTGCAGCCTAATATCTCAGATGACAGTTTAAGGAATGCTGGTAAAATCTGCAATACTATTTATATAATCAGGACACCTGTACATTCAGTATGATTACTTCTAAAAAATGTTTACCTTTTTGTGGTAACAGTCAAACAGCTAACACTGCATCACACTACCAAATGAGAAGTCAACATAACCTCCTCTTCATGAGAGAGTTTGCTTTACCTAATTATCCACAGGCTGTGACATACCATAGTGATGTACAGAAAAATAACTACAATAACAGCTTTGTTTGTTTTGGGCGTATAATTAGAATTGGTGGATTTCTGTTTTCTGAGAAATAAAGTAACAAGCCAAAAAGAATTTTTTACTCCTATATATAGACACTCATCTATTCAAGTGACACCTCCAGAAAGCAAATTAAAAGTCTGAATTCTCAATCTCAATAGAAAATGCACAAGCCAGTTCTGAGCCACCTAAAGTGGAATATTCAGTTTGTCAAGTAAGCTGGAACAAGGACACTGACCAAACTAAAAATTTTTAGGAGTCTCACAGCTTTATCCAATATAAATTTACCTGTCCTGTATTTAGAAACTGGAATTTTACACAGAAGCTTTCAGAATCTCTTCTGTCCATAGGAAATATCTGGTAAGATACAAACTTAAAACCTTGGAGAGCTCTCTCTCTGGAATGAAATTTTGTGTCCTCCTTAACAGCAAAATCTACCAATAATATGAGATGACCTCATTCTGAAAAAGGCTGCAATTACAGTAGGTAGATAATCAGAACTGAAAGGTAAAATCATAGCTGCTAGAAAATTAATTATGCATCTTAGAAAATGGACCAATAGCTCTAGCAAATCTAAAAATCTGTTTAGACCTGTGGTACAAAGCCAGATGGGTCCAGGCTTCAATACGAGTCTATGAAAAAGCATCAAATCATTTTACTCAGTCTAAAGGACACACTATAAGACTTTCCAAAGTGTGAAATTTATTATTCAATCATTGCTTTTACAAAAAATGTCAGTTATTTTTGATTCCACTAGAATCTAAGAAAAAGACAGCACTTTACCTTCTCCAGCTAAAATTGTGGAAGATGGTGGCTCAGAAATTGCTCACTTTGATTTTCTGAGGTAGTAGTTATTAAACCTAAAAGCTGTGTTGAAGCACCCTAGGGTAATGGTTTTCAGGTAGCCTCCCACCTCAGAGACAAAATTAAGACACCACAGCCATCCTATTGCAAAGCCTCAATGTAGCAAAAGAATTTTGCTGAGTTTTCTAGAAATCTTGAAAATTAGGTTTGTTACCAAAACATATTATCCCTAGCCTTGCACACTCCTGTTCTCTCTCTCTGGAACCTGCTAAGAAAAATGTACAGTTCAGAAGCTGCTGGCAAGAATTCAGTATTGACGTTGTTATCAGAACAGACAGCAAAAAATGTAAAAGGACAATATTAAGTATTTGCATACTTCTAAACTCCAGTTAAATCCAACTGCCTAACTTGGGAAAATCTCCTTCCAAAGCAGAGGTAATAATACAGTCTGTTTCTTCAAATATCAAACATCCAAGTCTATGACAATCATGCCTATACACTGATTGTTTTGACTATTAAATAACAGCGGGGAGCTAAATATACTTACTTCACTTACTAGACTAAATTACAGCTTTCAAAGTTGAGAAAATAAGTGTTATTGATAATTTACTGAATTTCTAGGAAATAAATGATTCTAAAGCCCTAAAAAGTCTGCTCCTAAGACTTTCAGTGTAGGGGTCATCTCACCAAACACAGGCATCAACAAGCTGAAATAGCTATCCCTTGTTCCTATTTCAGCCGATGGAGGGAAGCAGGAGGTGGGGCACAGTTGCCTCAATGGAGATACCTACTACCATTTCACATGCACAAGGGTAGCAGCTGTAAGCCAGCAGCAGTACCTTAGGTGTGCTATTAGATGGCTGAGTTTTTGCAACTGAGTAGTTCCCGGGGTCTTTCAACATGTAATTCATCCCACTCCAAACTAGAACCTCAGATATACCATGTCCTGGAACTCTTTACAGTGATAAGGTGTGACTGTGCTCAGAAAAAAAATGACTATGTGGTAACATAAATGGAAGTTCTATGCTCTTAGTTCCTGTAATTTGGTAATTAGATATACAACATTACAAGAAAAAATCTTTGTTTGACTCTCAAGTGTTGGCCTTGAAAATTCACTCCTTTTACATGAGTAATCAATATAAAATGTTTTAGAAAGGCAAATTATGTCGCTTCACTTAACTTCCTGTGACCTCAGGCTCTTCCAAGCAGTTAAGCAATTGTGTTACTTTCAGTTGGTCTTGAAAGGTGCAACTAATTGCAGCTTAGTAAACTATCTGATTATGGATAATAGAATCCACAAGTTAACTAATTAGCTTCCTCTACAAATAGTACTGCATTAAAGGAAAGTTGCTTTAATCACACAGAACTGACATTGAAGAGAAAGGGTAAGTGTGATGGCAAGTAGGAAGTATTTTTTGAGATAATTGCTTTTCTGGAGACAAATGCACTTTGAAATATTGTATTACATAACTGAGGGAGAAAAATCAGTCTAGAACATCTTCTGGCTCAAGGCTTATTATTAACCTTTCCAATCCGTTTAATAATCTGAACAAAATGTGTCTCTGTTTCTTTTGTTAGATGTCTCCTGTAGCACCGATTGATACAATTACTACCAATGCAAATTCATGCCATATAATTTGTAAAGGGATGCCTTCATTGTTCCCTAATGATGCACAGTCAGATAATGGGCCTATTAATCTTGCCCACCAATGTGTGTGAGTGGGTAGCTGTGCATGTATGTGTACACACACACAGCTCTCCTCAAAGTTTAGAAGGTGTGTCTATAAAGCAAGCCCCATATATATATGCTGCTCTTCCAGAATATATTAATACCAACCTTAAGTAACTTAAACACTATGTTTTTCAATGAATTTTAAGATAATCACTCTTCTTACAAATCAGACAGGTATGCAATATGGATTTTTGGATGTTATTTTTTATGAGATCAGTCCTCATCAATTTTGCCTCACCAAGTACTTGGAAATATGTTTCCTAACAGTAATAAGCATTTTTAAAGTACCTCAGTTTTTAATTTAACTTTTGAAATAATTTCCTTATTATGATTTCTCAATACAAATAAACTTTTTAGAGTTAAGTAATTAAAAAAAACATTATTTATATAAAATTGAGTTTTACGTAAGATGGAAACAAGGGTTACAAGGATCTCCTGGCTGGATCGGGTGATCTGCTAATCAGAATTAATTGTATTTATATCACCAAGTTCAGAAGTGCAAGAAGTGTCAAAATGTTTGGTTGAAATTAATTCTTCAGGCTTCTCCTACATTACATTGTGACCACCTGGAATAGGACACATATTTACTAATAACTTGAAAGCAGGGAAGAAGGTCTCTTACCTGTCTTCTTTACAATGCTATCACAACCAGTACTAATATGTTAAAAGAAACTGCTGTGTTCCAGGTCCCTGGCCCTTTATTATACTTCCTCTTTGCAAAACAACAGACCAGATGACCACAGATCAAATTCCAAGCCACTGCTGTCTTACTGGACAGGATTGGAGCCTTGGTGAATAGATCAGGAAACAGATTCCAAATTGTACTTAGAATATTGTTTTCTTGTCTTAGTGGTTCATGCACATTTATATAATTTATTCAAATGCCCTTAATAACAGCAATAGAAGACAAGAAAAGAAATCAAAGAAATACTCTATGATTCTTAAGCCAGGTCACCAGCCACAAGTCATATTTCTAGTGATGCAGTCTGTTGGACCTGGAATTTTCACATGCAGAGGGCTGATGATGCTTTCTGGGTAGAGGCAAGTAAGTTTTATTCCTTTTACATCTCAAAGGACCTACAGAACGGAGACAATACTTTATCAGTGCAAATAAAAATTAGATGAAAAGAAAGAGAATATGTTCATGGCAACTGCTTCGATGCAGCTCAGATGCTTATGTAGAAGTGTCATCAACACCTGTATGCTCTCTGGGATACAGCACAAATGGCTCTAACTTGGGAAAACTTTTTTTGGTTTAGAATAGAAGATTTAAATGCTGAAACTTCTGACAAAATGAAAACAATTAAAATTAATTTAGAAGCACCATTATGTTTGACTAGTGACAAGAAGCTTCCCTCCTTTTCTATCTCTCTAATTTAGTTAACATCTGTTTAGGCTTTTTTAGTCCCATGACAATACCAAGTTTAAATATATGTTTCAACAAATAATTCTACACAACATAATGCTATATAAAACACTGACATACCAATACAAACTTTAATCAAACTGGATAGATAAGTGTTTATATACCTCTGCTATTTAGAAAGTCATAAAATTGACACTTCTAAATAGTTATTTTAGCAGAAAAATATTCTGCCCAGATCTCCGCAATCCATCATATTCTAACAGCTTTGCTTCTTGTAGATTTTTTTCTTGCAACTTTTACCTCTCCCATTTCTTGGCAAACCTCTACGATTCAGCAGGGATATAACACTTCATGCTAGCAAAGTGTCTTTCCTATGTTTCAAGAAATTCTAAGTAAAATTTCACTGAAATATCAAATGTTAAAAGTTGGTATTTCTCCTGTTTTACATGTGTCTTTTTCAGAGAAGCATAAAGGGTAGACTGAAATACACAACATGCTACAGCCTGGCTCATTTTGCCTTCCAATGGAAGCACAGGGAGTAGGAATTGCAGCAGCATCAGCTGCTGGGCTGTGACTACTTAGTTAAGGAGCATGAAGGATGGAACAGAACCAAATCTGCCATCTAGCCATTTCCAGGAAAAATCCCCCATGGCCTGTCCCCTCCTCAGGCAAAGAAAATGTAGCCAAATCTCCTAGACACAGCCATTTCTCTTGATACAGCCAACTACCAACAAGCAGATCATCTCAGCAAACAGTCCCAGTGCCCCCTTGCTTCCTTTCAGGTGGCTAGTGCAGGCAGGTATACATGCCGACTGAATTCTGGGCAAGAAAATTAAAATTCATGGGCCAGGAGGCCCCAGAGCAACTGGAAGCTGATGTCCCATAGGAACATGGGACTTACCCAAACCACCTGAAAACGTCTGAAGAGGAGAAAATTAGAAAATGTTAGAAAATGTCTGAGCTTGATTTCCATGTTTCCAGAGACACACAGTTCTGGGTAGGCTGTTCAATGGAGAATTACCCCAACTCTTTTTTTTTGTTGTTGGTTCATTTCATTTGCTGCCTTGGCATTCTGGTCGTAAGAGGGGATGCTCCATCTAGAACTAAGAGGAAGGTGACTGGGGCTAAGCAACAAGGAAGGGACATACTAAATGTAGTCACTGATGCTCAAATATATGAAAAAATTATTTCTGTGCTCACTATGCCTGTATATAGGAGGGAGACTTGTCTGAAATGTTTTTCTGCATTTTAACACTACAGTTCTAATGAGTACATAATTATAAATATAAGTTCCTGAATGGAGAGCTATTTGACACCTTTTAAGAAAAATGTTTCTAAATTAGAGTAATGAAAAACAAGAAAAAAGTGACTGACTGGAAACTCTATCAGCAAGCAGTCACCACTTGGTAAATTTTGTGTTTGCTAAGGGAATGCTGAGAACCTAAGTTTTCAGTAAAATCAACGCTGTTTTACTCTACTCATCCAGTCTAGGTCAGAGATTAATGGAAATACATTTCAAGAATCCCTGAATTGTTTCCTCAAGTGTCAATACATTCTCATTTTATGGATAAAGAAGATCAATTCTCACAGGGAATTCTGTTCTTGGCGCTTCAGTTTTCCTTTGAGAAATCCCTATCCAGGTTATTTATTGATGTCTTCAAGTGCTAAATACGAGACAAACATTTTTCAGAGTACAGTTAAGAACATTTAGAAGTGGGCATTTTATTTCAAAACAACACAGAAATCTTCTTAACTGGATATTCTGCAAATATGTAAATAACCTCTATTTGATCATTAAAATTTACAAACCCGACAATATCCACAGTATAAGAAATCATAGTAGGATGCAAGAGATTATCTGTAATTGTTATTTAGTGTTCAAATAACATGCAGATATGCATCTCTAAAATATTTAAGGCAGGCATGCATGAAAGCCTTTACTAGAAATCTTTTTGTTCTTTTTTCCTACTACTGTGTTAAGGTAAAGGGTAATTACAAATTGTCATGATGCAGGATTTAGTTTTTAGCTAATTAGCATATCTCTTTAAGAGCTTTTTGTTTTGTGATTTGAAACGCTTGTTTTCTGAACAACCCTTCCAATAATCATAACCCTCATAACCATGTTAATTATTCACCTGCCAAATAAGTTCAAACTGATACATGTCGTCTTTCAGTATCTCAAGCAAAATTCACATCATGTACAATTCCTTATTTAAATTTATAGCCTCTCACCCCAAATTTTCAAAATATTTTCATCTTTTATTCAACGGATTCTGAAATTCTTTATTCATGCTGAGTATCACTTTATTCTCAAGTAGCTCCTTAGGTTTCAACTATTGTGCTTACAGACCAAGACAAAAGTGACTGCAGAAAGGGTCAAGGAATTACCAATATTTGTCAAAGTTAAATTCCAGAGGAGAGATCATCAGATAAACTCTTGGAACAATTTAATCTACAGCATATGCAGTGACTGGTCCTGAGCAAGATAGTGCCAACAATAACTTGGAAGTCCCTGACAGCCTCATGCTAGAGAGGTTTCAGAAGCAACCGTAAGAATCTTGCAAAAACAGTATCTGTCCAGACATAATTATTTGGCATACCCTGGAAAATACTTTTGATAGAATTTAAAGTGTTTGTTCTCTTTGCTATCTCCCAAGAGGAAGATACTTATCCCTGAGGCATCTATGCATTGTGCCTCTTCCACATATCACTTAACAGGGTCATCTGTTACTAGCCCTTACTATGACACACTGAATTACAAAGAATTCCCAAGACATCTTAAGCAGTATTAGTGTTACCTAGAAATACAATTTCCACAAGATATTGTAAGAAATTAAATATGTCAGCAGCAGAGCACTGACGTTTCCATTTTGCAGTAAGAATTGTAACAACTGCCTTGCAAGTAACATAACAAAGACACAGAAACCTTTAAAAGCCAAATTCTAATCCCCTTTATCCTATGAAAGAAAGCTAAAATATAAGTCACAAAGCTATCTCATTTAGAGAGAACAGCCAAAAAATATGAATCTATGAACCTTCTTAGGATAATGGGAATTTATAAACACATTTTATTCCAATCTACAAGGCATATACTTCAAATCTGACTTCTCTCAAGTATGTTATTTTTGAAATTTATTCTAAAATTATAAAGATAAATTCTTCACAAGTTGAAACGTGAAATATGTTGGTTTGATTTTGGCTTTGTATTTTTTTCAGAAAAGAATATGAAATAAAGATTGTGAATATATCTATTATAGTGTGGGTCCTTCCAAATCAAATGGGCTACTTAAGAATATTTCTACCTTAAAAATGAAGTTATAGATCAGATAATCCCACGGAAGGTCTCTATCAGGAGAAAGAAATCAACAAAACAATCTAATAAAATTTCTCAGTTATGAACACTTCATTATTAGAGAAAGGGTTTTGTTGTGGTTTTTGTTTTTGGAGGACTTGCGTACTTATAAGTGTAAGAGTATCACATGAAATAACTATATAATTGAAATAATAGATGTTGTTTGTTGACATAAGAAATTAAGTTCTCGTCCTGCAAGAAATGTCAAAGTATACAGCAAGGCCTGTGATCTAAGCAGGTCTTGAAAATAAACATCATATATATAACATTTTTATATGTAATAGGACACTAAGGTAATAAGATTAAGTTTTGAATAATAGCAATAATATAAAGTTCTCCATGAATTAAAATCACATCAGAAAACAACGGATTGCTGAAAAATACAGCTACATTAGTTTCAAAAGATTTGACAGTTTACCTATTTTAGAAAATGCACAGAAGTACTGAAAATAAATAGCAATCACTTTGCTTTAGTGACTCTATCACTGGGCAGGCAATCCTGACAGTAATGCAAAATACACATTTATTTGTAATTAACCATAATCCATCAGGTTTTGAAAAGAAGCTTTTCAACATGCTTTTTATCTCATAAGCCTTTTTTTTTCCTAAAAGCATGATAACTTTGCCTCACATTGAGCTTGACTTCCTAAAATTATCTCTCCCAATACTAGGGATGGAAAGAATCAACTGAATCTAGCAAGCGGCAGATGGCTGGTCCAAGAACAAACCAAAGCAGAAGGCTGTCGCAGAACGTGCATTTAAATTGCTTGCTACAGGATACTGCGAAAGCTGAAAGCTTGTATGGGGTGAAAGAAAAGTAAAGAAAAGTATGACAGTGAAATTCACAGATGTGGGGTTACAAGAGTAGGCTGTAGGCAGCCTTTGCCTTGATGGCTTGCGGCTGTGTCCGTGGGAGGAGGGAAGGCCAGCATTGAATGCAGGTGTGGTGATTCCTACAA
>VWZT01001598.1:136983-181215 GCA_013397055.1 Pachycephala philippinensis
GACTGTGCCTCTAAGAGGGATGGTGAGCCGCTGTAGCTCTTGCCCATAAGGTCGGTGAGCTGCTGTAGCTCTTCCCATGCGTGATTACTGCAGATGGTGCCGCAGTGTTATACTGCAAACTGTGTTGGCCTGGTGTAAGGCAATATCTGGAACTATGTTACCCTTGTGTATGGCGACACACAGCTATACATGTAAGAACAATCAATCATGCTTCACCTGGGATAGCACAAATTGATGGATACTGGGAGAATGTTCTTGAAAACATCTCCAAACTCCTCTGAACATTTGCTATAAGCGCTGTCAGAGGCAGAATGGCCATTCTCACATTTTTCTATCTCCCAGTGTAATTTGCTGCCCTGCCCTCTACTAAAGCTACTTCAGAGAAGAAAATCTTCCCCTTTTCAGTTTGCAGCTCTGGAAGTTTGCAACCAGTGGCTCTACATGCATCCCCCACTTCTTAATTTTCAATGAGATCAGTCCTTGCTCCAAAGCCAGAGACAAAATCTACCACTCCAGGTTCAGAATCACAAAGAAAAACAGCCCAAATATAAGCAAACCTAGGTGGTTTTGGACTAACTGAGTACAAATGTGTGCTTGATGCTTGTATTTATCTGCTGCGAAAGAAAACAGAAAAGCCACGAAAAAACAAAAGAAAACACTTAAAAAGGAGCAAGAGGAGTGATTCTAGGAATTAACCTATGTGAGGAAAAGGACAAATCTGGTTAGAACACAAGATTAATCTTTGTAAGAAAAAGAAGTTGACATCTGATTTCTGAATCACTTTCATCCAAGGACTCAAAGTTTCTGTATACTTTTAACAGATAAAAAATTGTACTGCTAAAGAAGACGGGTTTCCTTCTAATTCTGCAGTTATTTTTCCTCTTCCATAGTTAGAGACTTAATATTCTATAACTGTTCAAGGAAATATTTAATTTAATATTAAACCAAACTTTGTCTTTTATTTAGGAAGAAGTGTTTTATCTATTTATCCTTCTTGTTTTAGAAAAAATCTTGTATTTATTGTACAGATAAAAAGGCTTTAGGAAAGTATTTCTATTTCACAGAGTTTTCCCAAACTATTTTCCTAAAAAGGATTAATATTTCCATTAGATATAACTGAAACAAGACTACAATGGTTTTTCAGTGATGCTGCCATCTGTCTTAAACACCCGCTTTCCACTACAATTATGTCACCAAATCCTGTAACAACCTCTGAATTTTTGGAGAATACCATGAGAGTCTTCCAAACTTCAACTGTAAAACTCAAGAGACCTGGGAGATGTGGAAGACTCAAGAGATATAATTTCATAAAAATTTGAAAGCGTTGACAAGCAGTGTTATTTTTCTTATTTATTGTATTTAAAACTACGTGGAACATGTATGTAGAAGAAATCTTGAGTTGCTTAACCAAATTTAACACTATGAAAATACTGCTTATTCACCTTCAATATGTGAGAAATTACATAATAAACATAATTAATTGAAAATCACACAAAATATAAAATGTCATGAAATCATGAGAACACCACAGTGTATCTAAAAGTTTACATACATGCGTCAAAACTTAATTTTGGAAGGAATTAGACCTTTTGACTAAATATAACAAAACAGAAAATGGAACAGATTGCTCCCTACAATCTTTTTAGGCTTTGCAGAAACTGAAGGGGTATGACTGTAATCAAATATGCTTTTGCTTTCAAATTTTACTTTTCCATTAATTATCTGGTAGACTCTTCTGGAAAGCCCCAAAATAAGAAGCTGTCTAGACAACTTTACTTTTTAAAATGTTTGTTTGTTTCAACTGCTTGAGCAGCACACTAGCGTAAAAAGACAGGTTTTTAAGAGCTCCAGAGCAGTTTAGAATGTGTGAGGGTCATGGTGCTGGAAAGCAGTGATATGCAGTTCAAGATTAGCCCTCTAAAGCTCAGCATGCCAGCAGTAACTCTAAAGACAGTTACACTTAGGAAGATCCTTTTGAAACTGAAAATCTTCTGCAACTTGTATGAAAACTGCAGCATCCTGACAGAACACAAAAAGCAAAGTAAATTTGAAAGGGATTAAACTCTAAATTGACCATCAGAAGCCAACTAGTTTTTCTAGCTTTGAAGGAGAAAATACTATAAGAAATATACAGGAAGGATTATGTACAGGAAAATGCTTATAATTCTAAAAGTTATGATATCAGCTGAAACAAATAATGAAAGAACTATTGAAGAAAGTTCTGTGCTCTGAGTACTATTATACAGTGAAATTTACTAGGTCGTAAGAAGTCCAAGGGCTTCCTTTCCATAAAACTGGAATAGTTTGACTCCCATTCAAAGTAGTGTGGGGAAAGTTCTCTGCTATGCAAGTCAGAATTTTCACATGGCCAGCCTGTCACCTGGATGATTCTGTAAATCTCAAATATGTAGGCTGACAAGGGTACAACTGGCCTTAACTAAAGGAAAATGTTTTCAAGAGTGCAAAGTCAAGACAAAATTTGGATGCACAACACCACTATTTTCAGTAAGCACAGAGTTGTTTACAGCAGGACTCATTCCTTGTGCTAGAAGGATACCATCAAAAAATGAATCTGGGAATGCCAGGATTTGAAATGACCTAGAGAAAAGCTAAAGAAAACTTAGGAAGATTTACATATGGCAAGAGAAGCATGTGATTTTTCACTCTGGTATATTTTCTTATGCCAAAGCTTCAACACAGCTCAGTAAAACTAACTAGAACTGAAAAGTAGTGGGGAACTACGGAGTTTTTTATTCTTCACAGAATCTGTTTGAAGGATAATGTTCTGAGGTTGAATTGGATACATTAGAGCTGAATACCCTAGCAAAAATACAGATGATTTTATCAAATGGCTTTGCTAAGACAAATATCTAAGGAAAAAAAAAGCTAAAAATCAGCAGAAGTGCACTCTTTTGCTCTGACTCACCCAAAACACTATTACAACCAAACTACAGAGATATTATAGAAGTTTAAAGCAATTAAGTTCGAATCAGAAGCATTAATTCTGGAAAAAATTACAACCAGAAAAAAACCAATCCAATCGGAGCTCAAAGTACATTCAAAGTCAAGAAGGATCTGAACCATGCCCAGTGAAACAACACTTGACTTGAGAAGCCTAAAAGATAGTGGTTTAGGTCAACGACTGAGGTGTCTGGGGGACCTGTTGGAGAAAGCTGACATAAATGTACCTGTAGGGGCCCATATGGGACCCTGATAACAGTCAGTAAGCTAAGTTTCCAGAAACACGCTGTCATTCCTGTGAATGTGGTATGACAGCTGCAAAAAAGAAATGTCATAGTATTGAAAAAAACCAGAATAACACCAGAGAATAACATAAACAATGCGGCAAAAGAATGGCATGTCAGCAATGCCACTGGAAGTCAAGAACATACTTGCACTTGTTGGAACTGAATTTTAGAATGGCCTGGGTTGGAAGGGACCTTAAAGATAATCTAGTTCTATTTTTTTGTAAAAAAACAGTTGAAATCCACCTTTCAGCTAGGGCTGTGATTTTCTCTGATGGCCTGAACCAATGATGATATTACATGAATTGCATCTGAAAACCTCTCATGTCGTCCTTGTTTGCATGTTACAAACTGCTCTGCCATTCCTTTCCCTGCTGTATTCCCATCACCATCCTTTTGGCTTTTCTCTATTTTTTCCCCTCCCCCGTCTCTAGAAATCAGAAGACAGATGTCCCACTGGCATGACCATGAGTCTGGGCCATGTCTCTGATTTTGAAATCTGGACAAAATACATTTTTTTAAAAATTTGAACTTCCCACAAGAACATGGTACTGGGGAAAAAAGTAAGACTGGAAAATGAGCAAATCTTCAAACTGAAGATACAAATCTCTTTACATTCACTACATAACTGTGGATGTTTTGAAGGAGACTGGACTAGCAAAATAACTAGCACTATGTAAAACACTGCATGCTGCTTCTATGGAAATTAGAGTTTAAAAAATGCAATTAGGATATGGTATTTACCTGAACAATTTAAAAGAGTTTCAAGCAGGTTACAGAAAACACTCCCTAATCCTCACCACCATTAAGACAGCACATGACCTTTTGTGTAAAACAACAAACAGCATCATCCTACCAAAATTAAGATAACTGACATTCAGCCAAGATTCTCAGAGATGACTCTGCTCTTTCTGCAGCTGCCAGCACACTTGCCAGGTTTACTGTGCATCAGAATGCAATGTTAGATATAGCATGGTATTTATTAAAAAATTGGCCTGAAAAGATTAGTAAAATTTCAACATTTCAGAGGATGACTAGCCTTTCAAAAAGATTGCTAAGCTTCAGCTGGGGACAGATTTTTTTTTTTTTTTTAATTAAATGGTCTGGAACAAGAAATAAAACATATTTCTAACTGTGGACCAGATGTAAGGATTCAAAATGTTAGCATGTTATTTTCATACCACATTATTTACAATCAGGTAATAATTGCCAGTAGGCAATATATACAAGAATCTAGCAAAGCTTTTAAAGTGCCTTTAGCAACACAACTCTTTTCTCTTTGCTGTAAATTTAATGCAATTTAACATAATTGCTTAATTTATCAAGCAAGATTTAAATCACTGTGAAAGATATTAAAAGATCATATTAACAAATCATAGTAAATGCACAGGCCACCTAGCTCTTCAAAATTATTCCAGATGACTGCAGGAATACATTAACAAAAATATGACAGAAAATCATTAGAGACTGACTCATTGAAAGAGGAGAGAAGAAACAAAATCAAATCCTATCAGAACTGAGGTACACAGATCATCTTTGTTATGCTGTAACTGACTCCCAGCAAATTTCTAGTTTTTAGAAGGTCTGGACTATCGGGCATAGTAATTGTACATTACAAATGAATGAAAGACATCAGCTGCAATACAAAGAAACTCTCCTGTTTTATTGATTAAACTTTTTTTATATATTAAAAAAAAGTCACTATTCTTGTGCTTATGGTTTTGTGGAGAATATGTATGCACAGGGAAAACTTCTGGGATAATATAGCAATTTGCAGACTGAACAAATAAGAAAGAGAATACTGCTACATTTTTATGGCTCTAAGGTAGCCATGCAATACATTCCTTCAAGATTCCCCGATGACAGCAAATTAGCCAATAGGGAGCTCATGCTCCGACTGTTTCTGCTACCGAATTTAACTCATTTAAATTGAATTAAGGTTCTTCTATGCCATATCGGCACATAGTCATTTATTTAGTAAAGCTTTTAAGCTTTCCAGTCTAAACTTAAAAATTTCTCATTTGGTTTTGTCCCATTTCCATCTCTCTTCCTTAATACACTGTATTTTTTATTCCCTGCTGGAGAGGGTTATCACAATGTAGAACTATGGCTCATTTAATGTTCTTTTTGGTTCTCAATCCTCTGGACAATAACAATTTAAAGACTTTGACTTTCTTCATCCTAAAGGGTTAATTAGGCTCCTTCCACCTACTGTTCCCTCAGTGGGATCTTAGTCTAGTGTTCAGCAAGGTCAACCTTGAACCATTACTACTCTGTCTGTTGCTTTACTTTCCCATGAAACTTTCTTGACAGCTATAATCTCTTTTCAGAATAAAATATGACCTATCATTTGTTCCAAACACTTCTGTCCCCAAGTGACACAGGATTTAGCAACAAGAATGAAATCCACTTTGGGTTTTTTTTTTTTCCTACCCAATTCTTGAATGTCTGATATTGATATCAGAGTTATCAACTCAAATACTCATATGAAGATGAAGAAACTTAGTATCTTTATTTTAATTCCACTCTCTTTTAGGGGGGAAAAAAAAAATCTTAGCTGAAGAGCCTTCTTTCCTTTTATATGAACCTGAACTTTTTTCCAGGATCAGAAGAAAACTTTACCTGTTGTGCAAGATCTTCATAAGCATCACTCCTTGAAAGGAGCAAAGTTAACAGCAGTTCCAGGACACAATATGGAAAACAAAATTTAACCACTTCTGGCTGTGATAATACAAATGTACACACAAAGATATAGAGTAAATGTAATTCTTAAAAGAAGGGATTATAGTCGAAACTGGAAAAAGTAATAAATAATAAAAGGAATGTATTAGGCCTCTTGGGTCTACTACCTACTACTAATGTAAGAGTAGGTCTCTTATCAAACTTTTCTCAAACTAGGCTGTTGTGTGGAACAGTGAGGAAGTATAGCCCCACTAAGTATGATCCACAGAACTGGATTCCTCTGAAAAGTAACTGTTACTAAGGCAGGGGATCTTATTATGGTTCTAAAATCTTCAGTGAAAAGAAAGACCTCATCTACTCTACCGCTTGAAAGAATGAAGTTACCTATAGGTAGATGACCATAGGGAAAGGCATTTCTCTAGGTAAGCATAGAGACTCAAACTTGGAGGTACTCCTTATGAAAACCGTACAACACCTTGCTTGACAGGGAATATCAACACAACCACTGCTGCCTGCAACATCCATGTGATGAATGAACAAGCCTTGGAAAAAAAACTCTTGAAGTCAGTACAAAAACATTGGTGAGAGAGGGCAGTTTATGCAGAACTTTAAATTTGCATAGATAGCTTAATAACTAGCTGGAGAAGCTGATGATGCAAATAAGCGCAACTTCTTCCCAATTCCAATGTCGTACTTATGCCTGGAACTTAAATTATATTCACACTTCCACTTGTTCCCATGCAGCCACAGAAGTAACAATAAACCTCCTTCACCCAAATGAAATGAAAAGTAAATCAACCAATGTTGATTTTTTTGGTTTTGGTTGGTATGTTGGTTTGGGTTTTTTTGTTGGTTTTGTTTCATTTTAATTTATCTATTAATTTCACAGGTTGAAATTGGAGATTTTTATAATGACTTTACCAGATGCAAAACAGCCTTGTTAACAGAGAGATATTCTGGCCAATATCTGGTGACAAAGGAAGAATTCTTGACATGGATGTACAGCGATCTTATGATGAAACCAGAATGAATGGCAGGCTGAAAGGCCTCAGGGATCAACCTGGGAAAAAACACGTAGGCTCATCCCAGAAGCATACAGAGTATACATGTGCTAAACAGTGAAATACGCCCTCATGACTTTCATGAGGATGACAACTAATTTTCTAGAAGGATTTGTATTGCTTCTCCTATGCTCTCACTTAGCAAACAACTGAAAAAAGGAAGGAGGCAGAATCCCATGCATGTGGAAAGTCAGAACTCACAAATCAAGTCAGTTGTGGCATCATAGGAGCATAGCAAGTCTGAAGAGAAAGAAGTTTCAAAATACTACCAAATCCCCAAAGCAGCTGGTCTAGCCTGAGGTTGTCTGAAAGAATTCAAGCAATTACAAAGGTAATTCTTCCGATATACCATGAAATAGTATTACTATTACCATGAAATAGCATATATCATGAAATATATATATATACATACATATATATATACACACCATGATATAACATGAAATAGTATTACTATTACTTTGAATAGTAATAATGAACGCGATGCCAGATACAGTATATGCCTCTCCTGCTGGTGTTGAAACACGAGACTGAAGACTTCCTTCCAGATAAAGTCAATGCCTTTTGCTGCCTTTCTTTGGCTTTATTGGAGGTGAATGACAAAGTTACTACTAACAGCAGAAATTGTGCAAAGCTGTTAGTAGTAACAAACTAACTAACTAACTAACAAAGCTGTTAGTTAGTCAGTTTTTTTCTTTAACACTGAAAAAAGGTAGTAGAAACTGAAAAGTCAGCTTTCTGCCTTCTTCATTCAACAGTTGGAAATTGTCATTGTTTGGGACAAACGTCTTTCATCTCACAGCTCTGTTTGAACATTAAGTTTATACTGCCTGACTTCAGGCACTGTCTTTTTGTCAAGCAAAAGTGCACAACAGCAAAAAAGGTGAACTATATTCCATGATTAGCAGGACTGTAAGAATTGGGAGATTCAGACGGTCAGTAGAACATTCTTCCTAAACCAATGTTTTCTCACTATATTTGTACTGGAGGGGGGGGAAAAAAAAGCTTAGCAGATCAGGTGGGTAATCAACATGCATTTCTTTTAAAAGCAATCAACATTCAAAGGTGGGAGACTATTGTGACAAGGAAATAGTTATTACACTCATATCTGATCATCCCACCCTTGCCAACAGGTATCCCATTCTCCTTCTGAAAAACCAAAACAGTTTTGGAAACATTCAGAAACACCAAGTGGGGGTTTTCAAAGAAAATTTCCAGTTTTTTAATTCTTTAGTACATTTAGGACTCCTTTTTTAAATTGCGGCATCCTCTGACAGTTTCTGAGAACAAGATAAAGGTTAGAATCTCAGTATTTCCAGAATTTACTCTTCTTACTCACCCTTTAGGATCCATTAGATGTGGATCCTCAGAGAAGCACAAAGTACTGGCTGAAAATTCTGCATTAAAGAGAAGTACATCTCCAGTGATATCAACAACCCAAAGAAAAAGGTGAATTAGAGAAGGAAGAAATATTATAGAGAATTAGCTCACATGACAAGAATTTTCAAGGAATATTCACACAGAGAATGTAGCTAGAATGTTCTTGTGAAGGATCTGAAGATCAGAAAAGAAAAGAAGATCAGGAAAGAAATTACACTAGATACTACCTTTGAACAAAGGGGTCTCTTTCTCAGATGCAAGGATTTTTCTTACCTTCAAATTTCAATCTAGTTCTTGCATAATGATAAAGGGCAGGAAAAAATACTCAGTTCACCTCCTTTATATCATACACTGGTTTATATACTTCTGTGGTAACTCATCTGTTTGCTCTTTAAATCATAATCTTTTGTTCTCTCAGAATTAAGGATTTTACAAGTCTCTAAATCTGTTGTGTTTATCCAAACTCTCTCTAGTCTGTTATGTATTTTCTGAGAAGACATTATCACATGACCAATTTTGCTCCAACTCATCTTTATATCTTTACTTGTTTCTCTTACAATCTTAATTGTTTTAGAACAGTTGGCTCTGCATTGAAACAATAGCTAAAACCCTATTTTCTGTACTTGGTTAATGACATTAAAAAACTAACTCTTGAGGGTTAAACAAAATAATAATTCATTACATTAATGAATAAAAAATTAAACTAACAGCAATCTTCAAAATTTAAATTTACAATAGCGAGCATCACCTTGCTACATTAATTGATGAAAGAATAATGACAAAATAGTTGGAGTGGTTTTTAATTTGCTGCTCTTGCATGCAGTATGATTTATCTTAGGATTTAAAACTGTGCTTAATTGCATATTAAGCGATGGCA
Source organism: Pachycephala philippinensis (assembly GCA_013397055.1). Lineage (NCBI taxonomy): Eukaryota > Metazoa > Chordata > Aves > Passeriformes > Pachycephala > Pachycephala philippinensis. The sequence continues at coordinate 146,229 of VWZT01001598.1, forward strand.
ATATGTGCAACAAGTTTTTGTTAATATCACTGCCTGTCATATTTCATATTGAAAACAATCTACATTGGCTCACCTATAAAATGAACTTGTAACAAAGGCCTACTTCACACTAAGTAGCACATTAGTATTCTACACAGACTGTAATTGCCATTCTACTGGTTTTATAATACTCATGTTTTGAAATGCTCTCCTTGCATTTATATTAAAAGCATTTGAGAAGACAGTCATTGAGTGGTGGGAATAATTTTGCAGGAACACAGGTACATTTTTGAGATTTATTTTGACTTTGTGCATGTCTGAAAGTATTTCTTTGGTATTCGTTTTTAAAAAAAAGTTAACTAATTCATGTACCGTGATTATTCCAGTATCTGCACTATTCACTGCAGAGACAATCAGGCTCAAAATTGTTTTAGAAAGATACAGCATGATAGTAACACGATTAGAGCATACTGACACAGATGATTAAGAGACTACTGCAAATTTATAATCTCTTTAAAGAATGAACTTTGGATGTTAACATGGTGCAAAGGCAAACGAAAGGAAAGGAAATGCAATACAAATACAAATGATGTACAAGAAAATTAGCATAACACAATACTTAAGGATAGTTTTGGTGAGAAACCATGAGACAGCAAGACTGGGTATCTTGGTTTAGGAATGGTATTCTCCAATTTTGTGCCCTCACTGAAACCCCCCTGCCACTTGCTTGCTCCCCTCTACCCCTCCCCTGCAGAGGAGAACTGGAGGCACAAAAGCTAAAGACCATGGGTTGAGATAAGAGCAATTTACTGGAAATAGCAATGAGGTAAGAAAATGAACAGTAACAGCAACAATACTAATGACAGCGTACAAGAAAGAGGGGAATGATTCACATGGAAACAATACCTGACTGCTCCCTCCCCACACTATGGTGATATGAAGGAACCCCTTTCTCCTCAGAAGAGACCCCCTTCCCCTTGCCTCTGGCAATGACGTGAGGTGATACAGAATAACCTCCTGCTCCCGGCCATGCCCCCTCCTGACTACTGAAAAAATTAATCCTGTCCTGGCTGGGACCAGGACACTGGGAAAATGTAGTGTGTCTGACAGGAGACATCCTGTGCTGCTAACCCTTTGATGTTGTCCAAGTGCTGTGGAAGGAGACACAAGTGTTTTTCCTGTTTATTCCCGGACTGGTTTTACTGTTCTTATTTATAAAATATGTATATTACGTAAGTGGTACATCAAGCAGTATGGTAAAGAAGAACAGCACAATCTGTTCGTCTAAATCAGCAAGCAGGCTGTACAAATCTATCTCTTCATAAAAACACAATTCTTTGTAAGAAAATGTGACATCAGAAGCACTTTAATGTACTGACTTCATTTAAAAGGACATATACAAATCTCCTTCCCATTTCCAACTTGAAATAAAAGGTTTAGGTGTTTCACTATGGAAAACATTTAGGGTTTGTAAACTGCAATACTGCAGGTGAGCTGCACAGAACAACAGAATTTAAGATGCATCCTTTTCTTTAATTAACAGTACAAAGAATACCTGTTGGGTTTTTTGAATCAAGAAACAAATATAAGTAGTTACTAAAAATTAGATGAATAGCAGCTTAGCTTCCAAAAGCAGCCAATCAAAGTATGAAATTCTAAAACTAGAAAAATCAACAGACTGAAAGCAAACTGTATCGTGAAATAGTAGGAAAAAATTATTAATAACGCAAAGCTGACAGAGTTGCAAAAAGATTTGAGAAGGACAGCAAAAACTGGCTGACAGCAAAAAGCCAAACAATGACAGTGGCTCACCAGCCCAGTTTGAGCAGAAAAACCTAACCAGGAAAACACATCTATTGCTCAGTCTCAAATATTGTGTACAAGCAGGCCCACAAATTAAGTACTGGAAACAGTACAATGGTAAGAAATCAGTTACTTTTAGAATTTACCACTAGACAGACCTTGGTTGTGTATTAAGTGTAGCTTTTCCTTAAGTTTGTGACAGGCATTATTGTTTCTATTTTTGTGTATCAGACTGCAGAAGGCTGAAATTCTACACAGTCCATAGAATCAAAAAAAAAAAAAAAAAAAAATTCCTTGCTTATTTAGAAACCACTTCTCAAAGGCTTTCTTTTTGCTGCACTCGTATCTTATGACATAAGACATAACCTTCCTTATTTCAAATCAATATCCATTCATTGGTATTTCTACAGCACAACTGCCCTTGAAAGGTTGGAAAGAGTAGGCAAAACCAAACTAAATTAACAACTTCAGATTCTTCTGAACAAATTTTTTACTTAAAGTTTTACAGCAAATAAACATAAAACCAAACTAGAGAAGTAATTCTGCCTCTATTAAAAAATAATTTGAAATTGTTAATGAAAGAAAGAATCTGAAAGTATCCAAAAGTATTAAATAATGTATTATGAAGTTTTTACACAGCCTTACTTTTAAGTCAAGAAAGCACCACAAAGACCACACTGCTTGATCTTAAAGTTCCCAGAAAGTGAATTTAATTGTCTTTCAGAAAGATACGTAACTTTCACTTAAAGATGACAAACTACAGAGTAAGCTGTTTTTCCGTGTAAGTTGCTGGTACGACAGTTGAATTTTCCAAGTGCCAACACTGGGAAAGGAAAAGTATGCTTATGTAAAAGTGAATCTATTAAAAGAAAATGTGAAAGCACTGATAAAACATTAAATAATCTATATGTAGGAAGTAGAACAGGTGGCAATGAATGACACTGAAGAGAGGGTAAATATTGTAATGCAAGTAATTGACGAGAGAAGCTAAAATGATCATAGAATATCATTAAGTGCTAGAGTAAAAAACCCTGTCCCATTGAACAACCAACCAAACAAACCAACCACAAAGCAGAAAAACCAAACCAAACCAAAAAACCACCAAAAGAAACATCCCCGCCCCCCCAAAAAAGAAAGAAAGAAAGAAAGAAAGAAAGAAAGAAAGAAAGAAAGAAAGAAAGAAAGAAAGAAAGAAAGAAAGAAAAGAAAAAAACAAAGAAAGAACAAACTTTAAAATATGTTAGGAGTAAAAGTAAAGCCACATATAAAAAGAAAGACACCCTACTAAATGTAAATAAGAAAATTATAAGTAGCTATGAAAAAAACCCAAACCAGGAATAGTCCAGAATGGTTTCTGCTCCAATCATGAAGTGGAAGAAGAAAAGGACATTTCTATGCCATATGATAACGTGGATGGAACTAAAAAACTGGGGATATGAAAAATCATCTTCAACAACCCAAGACTTCATGAAGAGATGCTCTCAGATTCTTCCCAGAGCACCTTTGCAGTATTTCTCACAATGAATAAATGTCAAAATCCACATTAGAACATCAAACTTGTATATTAATCCTAGATCACTGCTTAGAAGACTTGTTTCAACAGAATAATGCATTTGCCAAAAAGGCAGTGGGGTCTGTCTGCTAGGAAATTTCCTTTATCCTAGTACAGTCATGAATTGACTGGAACACAATTCTGGCCCCTACCTTCACACTGAAGTTTATGAAAATACAAATTTTCTAGTGTAAAAAGTGTTATGTTCAATATAAACATAGTATTTCATGGTTTGGACGGCAAATAAAGAATATCAAAGGAAGCAGACCTTTCTTCTACCCCAGAAAGTTCTTGGCACTAACAGATATTTGATTAAATTACAAAAATATAATTTTACTTCTACATAGTTAATTAATTTTAAAATAGCATGAAGAAGTGGAAAAATAAAATTTATTATTATGGCTAATCATTTCAGGGACTATAATTATTTCTCAAATAGTATTTGTAAGACGCCAATTTATTTTAAGTATCACAGTTCACTGCTTATGCTCCTGGATACAATTGGCAACTAATAAAACCCATCTATGTTTTATTTATTAACTTAGCAGACAGATATGCACTTACTGAATTTCTCATTACTTGCTAATATTTCCCTATAGCAACAAAGCCCTGAAGGTCTTGTTAGAAATATGTCAACTGAAACTGGAGTTCTTTTTCTGAGTTTGTTTTTCAGATGCAAATGCTTTTACACTTAACTATTCAGACCTTGGGGAAAAAAAAATCTTTTGTCAATGATAGAAACAATTACGACTGGATAAGAGAATTGTCCATTGCTGCTCCTGCAGACCCTCAATATACCACAAGGGTATATGCCTCAATTTTGACATAATTAAATCCATTAAAAAATCCACAGACTGCACTGTCAACCTCGTTTCATATCTACACTGATAGCTACAAAATTTCTGAAAGTCTTTGTATTTCACATGATGTATTTCAAAGGATGTAAATCCTGTGTCTTTTAAATTCCTACTGGAAAAGCAGGTTCCTTGGTAGTAAGTTGGTATTTTAGACTCTCAGCTTTAGATTTTTTTTATTACTTTTTTTAAGTCTTCGGAATTTGGAACTTAGCATAGGGTGATAATTTACAAGTAAGATATTACAGATCAAATGGCTACAGGCATGTTAACTTTGTCAGTGGAATTCTAGAAATCTGCCTCCTGCTTAGTCAAATGCAATTTAAAAAAAGAAAACGGTTCCTTCTGCACAGATTACAACAAAATTTGTCATGTTTGTTTTATTCCAGCTCCTGTATGTGCAGAAATTCATTGGGAGCCATCACTTCTGCACACATAAACTGCACTCAGTTGCTCACAGAGGATTGAAATCTGCATACTGATACTGATTAAGGAGGAAAAATAAAGTCACATTCTTTCCTAACACTGAACTGCTTATTTGAAGAAAAAATGGTCATGAGGAATGCATCTTTAAAGACAATACAACCAGTGAAAAATTGAGATCTTTTGGGTGGAGAGGTGGTGGTGCTGTACGTAGAGTTAAAAGCAATGTTGCATGCTGCTATTCTGACAGAATTTCTCATACCTGCAACAGTGACAGTAAAGTGCCTTTAAAGCTGCCAGCACAGATATTTAAATACCCTGCATTGGTTCCTCTGCCTTCACTTTTCAGGCAGGAGAATCAATCAGGAAGCAGCTCAGGATGACGAAAGATGTGCCAGGGTGCCAAGTCAGCACATGATCCTTTGGCTCTGAAGGGAGAACTGCTGCTCTCTGGCTTGGCAGCAGCTCTCCAGGGTGCTGTCCCCCAGGACCAGAGACTGATGGGCTACCAGGGTCCCACGGAAAAGCAGGAGCCCTCCCAGTTGCTTCCCCTGTCAACAGAAAGAATAGCTTTGCCATGGCAACAGTGCTACGTACTCTTCTATGTTTAGTACATCTTATTTTGGATATATCTTTCTGGGGGTTGGGTTAAAACCAAAAGATTTCTTCTCCATTCCAATAGTGTTAAGAATCAATAAGACTGAATTGCTGGAGCAATCTCAAATACCCTTTTCATTGTATCTTGATAACCCCTCAAAACCTTTACTTAATTTCTTCTTTGAATATCTTATACTGCAGTTTAAAACTGTTCAAACAAGAGCAGTAAGAGAAGGAAAACGTGGATGGCATGAAAACAATCATAAAGTAGTAGAGATATTTTACACTATTAAGATTTCTTTTCTCTTTAAACCAGACATTTGTGTTTGTTACTGAATACATATTACGGTAATTGATGCTTTCTTACAGGAATCATAACAAATGTGGCCGATAAAAAGTTTGAAAATGCAAATAGAATACTTCATGTTTGCTAAATGTGGTACACTTCATGAATGGGGAGACAGAGGAGAGAATTGAGAAGAGAGAGCATCAGGGAGAAGAGACAACCAGGGCAGACATCACTGATAAGTACAGGTAGCATTTTGTAAGAGTTTGTTTCATAAACAACAAAAAATGATGAAATCATGCCTTACATAGGGTCACAATAAAAATTAGTGATACAAATTAAGGGCTATGTGAAGAAGAAGCAAAAATTATAAACCACTAGATAAAAGGAAACTCAATTAAACTCACAGGAACAAATTCTTAATTCTTATCTTAAATATTATTAATTCTAATTTAATTCTATTATTTCAAGAGTGCCCAAACTCAGCAACTATATAATGTTATCACAGTATAAATCCAAACATTTAATGTAATTTCACTAAAAAATGGAGTCCTCTAGTGTTTGCAACAGGCTCTGGATCTGGTCTTTAAATTTTAAATTAAGTAGTATACAGAATTACTATCAGACCATGAGTTCTAGGAAAAATTTAGTTTCCCGCTGTAATACTATTTCAGCATACTTTATCAATCTTGATCAGGGAATTTTGTAGGGTTTTGCTTTGTTTTAGTTTTTTATTAGCTGTTACTTAATTTTAGGCAATAAAATTCAGATAGAGAAAGCCAAAACTCATAAGCTATTATTAAAGAATGAGGAGAATAATAATTGTAAACAATGAACAGAATCAATAACAACTTTCAAATTTGATGTATTAATAACACATTCTTAAATTTAGCGTCTGGAAAAATCTATTCCCTGTGTAGAAAGGTGTTTGGACTAAATGACTCCCTCTGACCTCAGAATCCATGAATCAATAATATAATTTAACTTTCAAATGAATTTAAAATATTTTGCAAGGAAGTTAAGAAGTAGGTTCTGAAATTGAAATGTATGCTAAAATACATTCTGAAGAACAGCTCTTATGATAAATAGACATATTTAAAAATGAGAAAAAAGGCTCTTGAGTATTATTAATTTTGTCATTAGCATAAAACAACCCAGAACAGTTCATATTCTTTGAAATGCTATCCAAGTGAACACAGCTGTAATCTACTCATTACTCAGATCCTTACACGTAACTGTGCACAACTCTCTAAGGTCTCGGTGCACTCCAGTCTTCAGCTACCTTTTTCTCCCAGTTTCCAAGCCCTCTCTTAAGATTACCATTTCCTCCACCTTTAGAGATAAATTGTATTATACACAGGTGTTACAGTGAATACTGAATGTAAGCAGGGACATCAGAAGTAATCTGTCTGAGAAACACAGAATTCACAGGACTCCAAACGTGAAATCCCCAAAGGCTTCCTCTGATGCAAACCAGTCACTTCTGCGCAAAAATTATCTGTTTAAAATGCCTGCCAGGACACATCTAATCTACATCCTGAATTTTTATTACTGCCTGAAGAAGAGAGTTTTAACCTCCTGCAGTTTGAAATCCTGACTGTGGGATGTGTTAGTAATTTTCTAAAATGAGTCAAATTTTGTAAATTTTCTGGAAAGCCTCTTTCCTGACTTACTAGCATTAATTATTACATCCTTATTATACCAATCCCTTCAAAACTAGCATCCACACTCTTAGTTAGAATAGTATTCAAATTTCTTCTAGAACTCAGAAGCAGAGGAAACCTGCAGTGGAGTTTTGCCTCCTTTCCCTCTCAGTGAAAATTTTGACCACAATTATCAATGTTAATATAACATATAAATAGGAGTTTAAGAGTTCAGATATATGGCTGAAAGGGTGCTGAAGTGTTTAATCCCACCCCTCACCCTGAGGTAGGTTCAAGTATACTTACATCACCTCCAAAAGATGCTCATCATCAATGTATTTCAGCACTTCAGTAAGTCTGACATCTAACCTTGGTCACCAGGTACATGTCTTCTTGTTCACTCCAATATGCAGAAGGACTACTCCTTGTATAACAACTTTTTATGTTCTGGAAGACAATTACAACTGCCCTTTCCCCTCAGTCCTCTCTTTTTCCAGGTTGTTTTATGGAAACTGACATTTTGTAAACAACACCTCTAAACACATCAAAAATGCGCACAAAGAATCCCATGAAGAATACCTATAAAAGATGGAAATGCCCTATTCTATGATTTATTGTATTTTTAAATAGATGTAAAACTTTAAAAAAACCCCAAACCACAAACTACCAATAAAAGGGTTTTTTTTAGTAATCCTAATTTATTTTTGACATTTTGATTAACTCTTTCTCATATATCATATGTTGCCTAGTTATATACTAGCACAATTATAATGAATATTGGGCAACATTTCACAGTCCTCATCACAAAGCACTCTTTACTGCTTGGCCTATTTAGCAACACTATCTATAGAAAACAGATGAATTTTGAGAAATATATTAATAATTTTCCCATGATTTCAAAAGTTACACTTTAAAGGTGATTAGTAATGCTGTATGGCAAATAACAAAATATTATTCCATAAAAAAGATAATTCTGTAAGCAGTTTAATTCCCATGTGACTCTCTAAAGTCATTAGGGGAGCAGAAATCCTCTTCCTTTTTTTTTTGGTCTTAAATCATGTATAAGGAGAATCTCAGCAGCTTTATGCTTTCCCTGGAAGTTAACTTCCTCTACTTTTTCTACAGTGGTATCTACACCCAAGGGAAAGAGAGGTATAGTTTAGAAAGAGCTGTCTTTTGCATGATAATTACTTTTGAAAACCCGTGACCATGGAAAACTGTATCTTAAATAAACCACAGACTGGAATCAGCTCCTATGCTACAGACAGAAAACATAGGTACAAACTTCTAATTAATTAAACTCAGACACTCAAATTTAAGTAGATTCTTCCTCCAAGCTAGAATTGAGCAATTTTTGGGCAACCACCATGCAGAATAAACTAGTGGAATTCATTCCAAAGGATGGCCAAAGCATTCACTACCAGAATCATGAAATTTGAGGAAATTAAGGTCTATGATTCAGACTATGTTCTTTAATATTGCAAATAATGATGTTACATATTTTATATAGTTTCTTAATGTACTACTTGCTCCCTGCCTTTACTAGGAATGGCTATGTTAAATCCATATAATGACACTACAAGCCTTATTTGTTTCTTTTATGCCTACAGGTGTTTGGCTGTGGTTTGGTTTTTTTGGTTTGTTTTTCTTTTTGAAAAGGGTTCTTGCTTCTGTTACTATAGAGAATGGATGATGCTCAATTAGAAGAAATATTATTCGGTATTTTTTCTGTTCTTGTTATATGCATAGGCATGAAATGTGTAGTATTCAGTCTCTCCTCTGAATACAGAATAGTTTCTTTTTTTTTATGGCAATCGTTGCTATAATCCCACACATACCACAAATATTACTTAAACTTCATAAATGCTATCAGAGTGAGGTAATGCTTTCCTACTTTTAAGAAAGAATCTTTTAAATACTCAATGTAGCTGCTAATCCATTCTTGGCTGTCTAGGACATGATTTTACAATGCCTGCTATTACACAGAAGTGCATAAATTCAAAGCAAAGCCCATGCTGGCTTCTGTGAAAACTGTGGACACTTATGTCTTCCTGTTCACGTACAGAAATGGCCCGAGAAAGAAATCTACAGAAAAAAAGTTTCAGTCCGAATGGTAAATATTTTGCAACATTTACAAATTGAAAAAAAGCTCTTATGATAGAAAACACTATCATTTACCTGATCTACAGTGTGGGTGAATTTTACTGTGTGAGAATTGATTCTTTTACCTTGTTACCAAGAGAGAAAAGTATTCTTTTCACATGATATCTGAAAATTTATTCTGTTTTCAGCAGATGGTACAATAATGTCTTTCAACAATATAGCATTTATCTGACAGAAGCACAACTCACTAGCCTAATTTTGCTATCAATGTTGGAAATACCAACTGGAATTATACACCATATACTTTTGAGAAAAACATACCAATTACCTAGAATTACTTCTTATTTTCAGTGAGAAAGAGTTTTCAAGCTTAAAAGCGCCTTGCCCTCTTCTGCACCAGGCTTCTGGTGTTACCTTCTCCCGGCTACTCTGGAGCTAAGAGTCTGTGAAAGACAGACAGGTTTGGTATGTGATCAGGTCTGAGAAGTAAAAGGAAGGTAATTGTGATGGGGTTTAGGTGGCTGGAAGGCAGGTGTGATAACATCAAAGACCAAGCAGTAACACAATAGTAGCAGACAGGCGTGACTAGACAATGAGAATACAAGATATCTAGATGGACACAGAAGAGAGGTTAATCACAGTGAAGGATCACCATGTTGATGACTCCTGCTCATGGCAAGCACTGCTCTAGATGTAATTTGAGTTCTCAGTAATCCTTGGTCATTTCCCTGCTCCCTCTGCATAGCCTAATCAGCAGCACTTTACCTCCCTCAGGAGCAAAAAGAATGTATGTTCTCTGATGTGAGTGGACACAAAGAAAGGTTCAGCGAGCTTACCATATAAGCTGCAAGCTTCCCAACTAAACTACAAATCCAGATAAAATACAAAACAGCTCCTAGAAGATCCAAGTACTACAGTTTCTAGATAAATAATTTTGCTAACTTGCTCAAGTTATTCAAGACCCTTCTTAAAATCAGGCAAGTTCTAAATTAAACAGATAGAGAAGCTAATGTGTTGCTTTCCTTGAAACTGCTTCCTTCATTAAAATAATTTAAAAATAACAACAGCAAAGATATGGAACATACTTAAATATCATTAGTTTTAGCTGTTATTTAAGGTCCCTCTGAAATATCTTTCAGCCCTGGAAGACTAAGGGCTAACTTACTGGGTTATGTGCTATCCTCCAGGCTTTTTAGGTATAAGAAAGGTTTTCTACAGGATGTTTGAGAAAAATGAAGAGTTTCAGAGCATGTCTCAATATTCACCTTATGTTCCCATAAACTGGTAATTATTATATTCACTGGTTTGTAACTCCTAGAGTGTTACCGAAGCTCCTATAAGCTTTCCTGAATAGTATTGCTCCTTTCTAGGTAGAAAAATGACTTGTCTCTATATGACTTAACACCTTTTCTTTTAGGAACTCAACTAATTTGCAACTATAATCTTGCTGCCAGAAAATTTATCAAACGCACAACAGCAGAAGTGATGAACACACCAGAGGATTGTGCTACCATTCAGAATGATCTCAAAAGGCTGGAGAAGCTGGCCAAGAGAAATCCTGAGTTGCTGCAAATGGAAGTGCAAAAAATGCTTTGAGCAGGTTGTTATACTAGATCATCTCCAGATGTTGTTTCCAACATTTTCCATTCCATAAATCTACAATCAGTCAATAAATTCACTCTGTTTAAGTTAATCAACAGGACTGAATCATAGTTAACATAATCAAATTGTGTAGGAAGAACTCAAAATGGTTAACTTACTCAGTTACTCTAAACTAAGTTCTTTTATAATTATTCCAATAGACAGAAATACTACTTAAATTTTTAACTCTATTACTCCACTCTCTCATATTTATCATACACAATTCACTGTAGTATTCTGTGTTAAATGTTGTAGCTAGGCTTAGTAAAAGAGCTTTGATTAAATGATAAGGCTCCACAAAGACTTCTTGAAAACTGCAAGTTCAGCTAGAAGTTTAATAATCTGAAAACTCAAGAGACACGAGTACTAACTTTTAATGAAAGAATTAATTATAAAGATGAAATAGAGCCCAAATGATCTTGTTTCAAGACAATACACCCAGAGATTTAATTGTGCTTTGCCAACTCAGTTCCAGGAATGACAGATGCCAAGAAATTCAAAACGTACAAGCTACATCTTCAAAGTCTGCACTATAACCATGCAACCTGGAATGCCATTGTCTATGAGAAAGGAGAAATACACATACGTTTTTCTTCTATTTTTCTTATTTTCCTGCTCTATGCATTTGACTTCTTCTTATGTGAATTGCTATTGGAATCAAGTGAAAATAGTCCATTCTTATATAACAGGAAGCTAAACTGGAGTGGATTCGAGAAGGTTATTTTCTAAAACTATTTTTAATTCTGTAATGCTGGTGCTACATGCATTTCAAATGTATACTTCAGCAGTAAAGAAATAATTCTACAAGATATGTGATACAAATTGTGCTGCCATAAATTCTGTGATACTGTATTGATGCCTAAAGAGGCCAACCTACAAACAGAGACTAGACAGGAGTAAGGGAATAAAGGTGGATATTTATTTGGAAGGCCTTCAGAGGTACACCCTGGGCAGGCCAAAGGCTACACCCCAGATGGATGACGAGTCACGAGTTCTTCACACTTTTATAGGTTTGGTCCATTTGCATATCAACATAATTTCACCAATTAAACTTTAGCTAATGATGTAATTTCCCCTCAGCTTGCCCCCCTTCTCAGACGCTGGTTTACACATTTTGGGCCTAGGATGGGCTGGGCGTCCTTGGAGAGAAGGCCTGGAGAGGCTTTGTTATGTCTATTCTAGCATGAGAGAGCAGCAGCTAACAGGCTACAGGACACTTCAGAGTTACACACTAGGAATACAGAATTTGAAAAATATATAAGTTAAAACCTAAGGCATCAGTATGTCTGCTTGTGTGCATTTACAAATGTGGTTCAACTCAGCAGAGGTATCTGGTTACCTGCATTTCATACAAGTCCAAGACTGCAACCAGCAATGTCTTAATCCTCAGTCTAATCAAGCCATATAAATCACGTGTCCTGCCTGAGCACACTTCAGCTTCTCTTTCAGGAACACCTCCAACTTCTGCAAAATGTTCTCTGCTGCACAAATCCTGGACATCCAAGCCAAGCAACTCACATAACAAACACTCAGATCTAAACACACTTAGCTGCTGCTCTCTTTCTCCCTCACCACAAACCGAGTCCAGTATCCCATTCCTATATCTCCAAAGCCCCTATGAGTCCCAATAAACTCACTCTTACTCTGACACTTACTCAGGCCCACCAATACATGAGCACCACTGAATCAGTTGTGGACTGCGGCTACATCATCAGTGCCTACCTAAAATTGAACCCTCAGATTCCTAAGCCCTCAGCACAACCACCTTAAATCTATCTCTGATACCTTCTATAAAGATGTTCAGCTTTAGCTCATCACAACCTATCTCCCTAAATTAAATCTACATCAGAAGTGCTGTCAATGTAGCAATGAATAGGAGTTGCTGCTGACACCAGTTGTGAAACCCACTTTCCCCTCTGGGCACAGAATTAATAGTGGTTTGCTGTCCTGCCAGATCAAGCCTTAATCAGCCAGGGAGAGGGCTGTCACCCAATATATATACTAAGTTTAAAATATGCTATGGAACCAGATTTCATCTTCTACACATCTCAGCCTTGCGAACCATAATTCCAACCTTAGCTATAGAGCAAACTCTAGGCAGCTAATCCCTTTCATCCCAGACATAAACCTACTCTGTTAATAACTTCTACATCAGTTAAATCCATGAGAGACAAATTCTGCTTGTTTCAGAGCCAAACTTGGGACAGCAGCTCCTTCTGACTGTGGTGGCAGCACTTTAACATTTTAGAAAGCACCAGACAAACATCAGTTAAATCTTCCTGGTCTTTAAAATAATAATGGTTATACATAAACTCTATAGGTAGATAAACACAGCTTTAAATGTATTTTTAGCAAAACCAAACAAAACCAACAAAAGAGGCTCCAATGGGGCAAGCTGATGTTTTAAGTCATTATGTACAGATCTGTCACACATTTAGAGAGGCAAGTGTGTGCAAAGCTAAGAAATCCAAGATATTGATGTGTCCTGTAAAATGAAAAGAATGTTTTGAAAGATGAAGTTATGATTTTACACTAGTATAATCTATAATTGCATAGTTTCCATTTACAATTTACTGTATTTATCTAAGGTCTTAAAGGCAGTTTTAATTATTAGCAGTAGTTACTCTTTAAGCAAAAAATAGTTTTATCAGTAATTCCCAGTTAGAAATTCTAGGGCTACAACTCTTTACTTTCCCATTTTATGACAATATGAAATACTAAAGCAGCATGACACAGGAACTATGCACTTACACTGTATCCCAAAAAAACATTCAGTGAAACTGTGTTAAAAGCATGCATAATAAAGACTTTAAACAATTCTCCAAAACTAAAATCCAAAGGTAAATCTGTAAAAAAATCTGTTACCTTTCCCGGAAATTGAACTTTTAAGAGCACATATGGTATATATGCTATTCACATAGACAACTGCAATATCCAAAAAGCATTAAGGAAGTGGTGCTCAATTTTCTGTAACATCGTTCCGTTTTGCAAATCATTGTCTGTAAGCAGGAATGCTCAATGAAGAAGGGAGCTTAACAGGAACATTAAAACTATCTATTTGAAGACACAGGTTGAAGCAAAAATCCAATTGTCTTTCAGATTAGCAGGTATACCACATATGCAAGAAAAATCTGATGCTTTTTCCTTATTCATGTTCTGCTTTCAGGCATGCAAAAGAACTAAATGAGCTGTAAAGAAAGCAATAGGAAAAGGACAGTATTAACACTGAGAATAAGGAAGCAAAAGCAGAATCAACCCACATTTAAAAAAAAAGTGTAATGAAAGCTTAACTGCATCAGAATTCAAATAGGTAATTTCATTTAATTTATAATCATGTTATTTTTGGTTTTGTTGGCTTTTGGCTTTTGGGGTTTTTTGGTTTTTTTTTAAAACCTGAATTTTGTGCATAATTTGAAACAAGAATATTTCCAGGAATATTACTTATTAGCTTTTTGAGGGATGATATATTTTGGTATCTGTAATTAAGCATTTTTCCTTTTCCAGTATTATGTTTCCATGAATAACATGATTCACTGATATTAAGAGTAATAATACTCTAGTCGATGGAGTTCTCCTCATGTAATCAATATTTGCTGCTTCTGTTCCCAAACACACCTGAGGTTTTCTGATTACATGTCATCCTCAATTTTGCCAAGCACCTAAGTGTAGTCAAAGCCCTGCTACCTTTTAGCTCGATAGGAATACTTCTGAACTCCTTTCTCCTTAATACTATCATTTCAAGGTAATATGAGAGGGAAGAGGAAACTGCATGAACCATTTGTCATTTTCTAGTTCTGTCTGACATGTAAGCATCTTAAAATCTAATCTGTAATAGGGGATGACATATGCAGCAAAAGCACGCATACACTTCAAAGGTGTATGGCACGCTTTTGGCATACACCAAGTCTTGACTGATTCTTTCATTTCTACCTTTCAGGGAAGAGATTTACGTTTTCCCAAATCTGTATCTCCACACTAGGTATGTAAGAAAAAAAACCAGATTATTTTATCCATCTATTATTTCCTCTGTTATCAAGTAGCATCAGTAGTGACATGGAATAAAAGTTAACCCTACATTTATGCAGCGCACTATTTTGCAGCATCTTTAACAATTCACAATTGGAAATATTCTACAATCTGTGGTTACCAGCACAACAAGGAAAGAAATTATATCTTAAAAAGGATGAACAGATGTCCAGATGCAAGTTAAATTATTTTCGTAAGGTGTAGATAACACCAACCTCTTTTTTTTACCTCAGTGAATTATTATTAATCTGATGCATCAGAAAAAGTCAACAGTAGAAATTAAAAATGGCTATTACTTGATAGCCATTTTAGTACCTCAAACAGTAGACTGCAAAATGTATTTAGCTTCTCTAGCTGCATAATATTCTCAGTTGTTTTTTTCTTATTAACTATTTTAGCCATTTTCTACCATACTTGGGAAAAAAGAGTATAGGTTTTTTTTAAATAAGAAACCTTTATTACAATGTATATAAACTTACGTTTGAAAAGATTAGACATACTGCATAAATGAAGTAAACTTCTGGGAAAGAGGAGCTTGTCTGAAGAATTTTCTACATCACATCCGACACACTTGCATTTGGAATAAAGCATATGTTGGGTACCACACCTGCCCAGAGCAACCACTGGATACAGAATGGATACATGGAGAAAGGCTTATGAAGGCTCTAACATTAATACCTCAGTTCTCAGCACTTTAAACCTTTTGATAATCTAGCTGACCCCAGCTCCAGGAAAACTCCATTTTCCCTGATGAACTAATTACCAACTGAGCTAGTCCAACTTGACATTCACAATGTCTCTAATTTGCAGGCCAGCTAACAAAAAGAAAGTCTCTCCAGCCAGAGGAATATTTCAGCTCTTCATTTGCTTCCATATAGAGCTGTTCCTGTGTAGTTTGGCATTCCAGTGACATGTCTGTTAGCTACACAGTGCTGAATAGTAACGAAAATCTTGGAAAATGCTCAAAATCATAGTGCTTTTGTGCTCCCCTTTGTTCTTTTTCTGCCTCAATATCCTGCCTGCATAGACTGCTGGTTTTACAGGTCTTCCTGTTTAGAAGCACACGCATCAGACACACCACAGCTGAACGCATCTTACAAGAAGCTCCAACCCACGTATCCTGTGCAATCAATCATCGTCAGTCACCAATCTCTTGTGCACACTAATAGAATTTAAATACTGGTTAACTATTTTAACTTATTAATTACAGTAACTAAAATATAACTTGTTCCAAACATCTAATAATGTTACTTAATTTTGTCAGTCTACAGACAGAAGTATGCTTTCCATGATTGCCTGTTATAATGTTCTGCAGGATTAGGCCTTCCCTGAAATAACATCTCTGGCCCAGATCATCCAAAAAGACATTTTCATGGAGATATTACGGGATTTTCATCCCTTAAGTTTGGAATTCTACAACATAAATATCTGCATTTCAGCTTATCAATTTAAATGTCCTTTCTCACAGCCAGAAGAAAGAAGCAAACAACTCTAGGGCCAATTATCATAATTATGTATGAGAGCATAGGTTAGACAAGAAATGACTTTTCCCCTCCCTTGACTACAATGGAAAATTAAAGTAAGAAAGTCAGATGGACACATCACAGAAATCTGAATTCAAGTGTGACAAATCCCACCTTATGTCTAGCTCCTTTGGCTCTTTTAGTCAAAGCTGTTTTGTTGTAATGAGCCTAATTCTCAAGGATTTATGTAACATTCAACAAAGCCTTGCATGACTATCTATCTTCACGTTGGCAAATTTTTTAGTTAACTTTAGCTGCTTGGTTGACTTCTACAAGAAGTAGACAGCAAGGTCTACTACATACACGTAAACTAAAGAGGATAAATCTCACCCTTTATATCCTGTGTCATTCATTTCAGGTGAGAAGTCAGCAGCCACATTTGAATTTGGACTTAATGCTTACATTTAATATTGAGAATTACATATAACTTGGTGTTTTGATTACAAAACCCCAAACAAACAACTATTCAGTATACAGCTTTTGTGATAAAAGTATTTTAAAGTTTTAAAAAAGTAAAAATGGTATATAGAAAGTAATGTGATATAAAACTGTAATGCTAGATGAGCTATGCATCAGCAATTACTGAGTAACAGAGCTGTCCAAAACTTCATAGTATGTCTTTCTTTCCTATTTTAAAAACTATTTTCTAGTTTCTAATTTTCTTTTTCAGAATTCTTGGAAATAACACTTGGGCAGTTAGAAATGGGCAGTAAACTACTATGTGCTTTCCATTTCTGGCCCTGTGTCTTTGAAAGTTATCATAAAGGAAGATCTGCTATCATGGAGAGGAGCTCAACATTTGAAAAATAATCCATTTTCCACAGTATCACTCTGAAATCTTAGTATCTTACAATTCTATCTGTTCTGCAGTAGGAATCCAACTGGGCATCAGAAAATTTCCATTTCATAGTAAGTTAAGGTTCAATTACTGTATTCTTATAAATTCTATTTATGAAGCATGAAAGGTTCCTATTATAGATAAAACTCAAAAGCCCATATACAACATCTGTAAAAATAAAGAGATCCAATTGAGTTAACATGCTTTTGAGTAGAATTCAGCATGATGTTGTCAACAAAGCATGAGCTTTACTTTGAGCCCATGATGAAGTACGTAAATGAATTAAAGCAAACTACTAACTTACTTGAGAGTTTAGTAACATAAAACTCAACTGTGTGGAAAATCAGGATAACTATACTGTTTTACATGCTCCTTAATTACTTGTATTTTCCATGTTAACATGTGGAAATATTTATAAAAAACTTCATTACTCATGTATTTGACATTAAGTTGCCATATTGCAAGATTAAAAGATTTAACCATTTAGACAACACTATATAAATAGTGTAATGGCTGTACTTTTCTGTTGTAGTTTATTAGAAACACTCTCCTCTAGCCAACCTAATTTTTTAATTTGTAAAGCATGGGGCATAATTAGCACTTTAAAACTGTGGGTCATAGACTGATAAGCTTGTTCCAAGCGGACACAGTTAAAAACTCTCTAAAATCAGACAGAATTTTAAAGTAAAAAATTTCCAGTATTTGTCGAAAATGTATACACAAGCCTGCAAGGGGTTGAGCTTAGCACACTTCCTACTGAAGACATGATGGAATATAAAGTTGCATATTCTTGAATTCATGCATTTGAAAAACTATTTGTCAAACTTAGCTCAAGTTTTAATGAGGAAATTAAAACAGAAATGTTGAGCTGTCTAGATGATTCATTCAGAAAAATTAAAAGGAATTTTGTTTTTAATCCATGTCAGTGTTGAAAACCATGTTTAATTAAAAGAAATTATTACTATAAAAAAAATGAAACAGAAATTTGTTTGGATGAATAAGCTATTTTTTCAATTTTTGTGTTCCATCAAATGTTCAAAAGTTAATTGCAAACTAACCTGAATACATGCATTAGATAATTCTTTATTTCTCCTATCTGCCAACAACAACAACAATAAAAGAAACTAACAACGAAGCAAAACAAACCTCATGTATTTCCACACCTCTAATCATAACTACAGTTCAGAGTCTCTAATTTGATTGTTTTAAATGGGAGACACCCTTTGCAATTAACAGCGATTTTGTTTAAGTAACAAAACACAATTAGGATACTTGTCAGATAATGAAGTTTGATTATATGAAGAATTACCTTTCTGCAAATTCTAATCTAAGTATTTATGAAGAGGCTGGTTTTTTTTAAGCTGGCATTTTGTTTATTTCAAACTGATACTGTATCATTAGATTTGATTATAAAACAAGAAAAAAATCTTTCACCCTTTTTAGAATTGTACCTACCAGGAGTCATGCTACACAAATTCAGAAACATTTAGAAGCAGGTCTGTAAATCAGGCCATCAGAATTAGAGTCCTATTGTGATATATGTCCAGAATATTATCACATACAGAATATATGAAGGTTTGTAAATGAACACAATACATCTATTTGGACTAAATGCAAGAATGCATGAACTTTAAAAACATTGACTTCACCGCAAGCTAAGCAACCAGAACTTCAGTTACTTTCCCTACATGTACTGCAGCTTTTCAAAGTCCTGCAGAGTGTCAGCTACAGATTGACAGATGCCCAGCTCCTAAGGCTTCACCAAATATGACAGCAATAAAAATAATTACAGTATGGTAAAGGTAAGCAGTTCCATAGTAACCAACTCAACAAACTGCAACGTTCAGTATGAGCTTGACATCACTGCGGAGCACTGAAAGGTTCTGTGTTGCCACAGGCAAAACTCTAAAAAGAAAGATGACTAATTCTGTTAAACAGGTGAGATTTAAAAATGTTAAAAATGAACAGTTGTTTTAAACTTTAAAAACAATTACTGTTTTTAATTACACACTTCCCTATCCTTACAATTGTTAAAAGTCTGTTGACTTTTGGTTGCCATCAGTAAGTCTTATATGCTAACAGTGACCTAAAGTAAGACACAGCTTATTGTCTAGTTCTTTCAAAACTGGCATTTTCAGAATATGATTCAATCATACTAGAAATTTGGGTTGGAAATTACATATTCCCTCTCCAACAGTCCAAACTTACCACTATATCATATCCGAGAAAAAAAAAAGAATAAAGTTAAGACTGCTTGAGCAACACTTAAGTCTTCTGTTAGATTAGACCACTGCAAAATAAAACGGTGGTGAATGTTTTCGATATGTATCAATAAATTTATTTTCCACCAAATAAAAAGTTTTCAGGATTGTGTAAAATCAAGTTGCAATCCTAAGTGAAGCTGAACACTTAGCATAAAATACATACCAACACATACAAATACATGAAAAACCTATGAAAGCCCTATTTATTTCATACATATCTTTTTCAAATGTTAAAAGAACATCCATTCACTCTCTCTCTCTTTCTCTGTCTCCTCTATAGTTTACTGGAAAAAATTTAATTCTAGAATAAATTTTACCAACAGCTCTATTCTGCTCTTTACCTCCTACCAACTGTAACAAACTAAATACAATATTATGTGTTGGATAAGTTTTGCAGCATGAAAATTAATAATTTGAAATAATAATAATGTGAAACATTAAATCTAATTCTGAAATAAAATAAAGCAGATGACTTTCCAGTTTTACATGAGCTAGAGAGAGAATACTGAAGCTGTATTGTGTGTTCAGCTGAATACCAGAGTTGTATTGCCTGCAAAGTATATATACTATACATTGCATTAAATGTTCTAACTAATTATTTCAAGTATTTTGCAAATTATATAGTATGATCTAAAAACCTATACAGTTAATTTTATTATACAGTCTGACAATTTTACCTGTTCATACAGAATTTTCTCTTACTTTATGCCTCTTGTTTTGAATTTGCTGTTTAAGGTAGCTCCTAGCATTTTCTGGGTTTGTAAATCTGCATTCCATAGAAGCATGCTTTTTTTACATCTGAAGAAACAAATAAATACAGCCAAAACACTCCCCAACACCACTCTTTGGCCTTTCTCGAAAAGAAAAGGTGACAGTACCTGGTAAGCCTGCAACAACTGCTCAGCAAACTGACGGACTTCCGATAGGAGAAGTGATATTAAAGAATTTCTTAATATGTTGTTCCTTCCCAGCAAACCCAGCGTTTGTGATACAGAATGCAATGCCTGAAACTAAAGAGAAATAACAGTAAATTTAATCTTTCAAATGCATCTCAATCTTTTTTATCCCAAACAATTACCTTAAGTAGAAATAGGATTTACGTATTAAAATGTTAAAGAAAAAAGTCAAATTCAAAATTTTAGAGTTTAAAATTCTATTGATTACAGACATAGGAGATCTATGAGAAACTGACATCCATCCTCAAAAGATTAACACTACAGGAAACTGTCACATGAACAAACTCCTGCAAAAGTGTGAACTCCCCTGGACACGCTTTTCAGCATTAGATGTCATTGTGCCCATCTGCTGACAGAAAATTGGTGACTACCCTGCACGTACAGTTCTGTTTTTCACAGCTAGACAAATGAATGAACAAATTCTTTGAAACTCAAACATGTAAGCTGAGAGCTGTACAAGGGTATTCTTTCAATATAATTATCAGGAAAAAACTTGATTAAATGCTAACTGCTAGAAAACACTGTATTTTCAAATTCAAACAATTCACTTTCATATTGTTCTTTAATAATGTATTTCTCCTGAAGGACAAGAGGGAGTGATGTAAACTTACATGAGAATTACGTTAGTAATTTTTTGCCACAGTCTCTTCTACTAAAAAAAAAAATTAAAACTGTTGCCTTTGTTCCCTGAAATTGAAACAAATAGCTATTATGTAATGAAGTACACTGCTCTAAAAAGTACACATGATTTTTCTATATCTAAATATATTGGAGCTATTTCCAAGGAAGAAGAAGTAAGACACATTAAATACAATTACTCTAACTTGTACTTTATATAAATGCATACCCCCTACAACATTAAATTCAGTAAATCTTTGTAAATGAGTATTTTTAACTGACAAAAGGATATTCTGACCCTAATTTGTATGCCTAAGAATAACTGTCTTAACCACTCAAACCAGATCACTGCATCCTATTAACAATCTAGATTATACCTCCAGCCAATTGACATGTGTACACACACACAGACACACATATATACACACATATATATGAATAAAAATACTTGCCCACCATTTACAAGTTTGCATTGGATGAATCCTGCTGGAAAACTTTTCCAAATACACAAAAGGCAGGAAGGTGTTCCAGGAGCAGTCAGTATGATTTTATTTAGGGGAAACATTTACCTTGACTTTACCATGGTTTTCAACACAGTCTCTTATAAAATTGTCACTCACCAAATTTTGGGCTAGGTAGGTGGACAGCAAGATGGACTGAAATATTTTGCTGTAAAACTCATTAATTAGGCAGCTTTGCATTTACAGTTCTTGCTTGTCTGCCTGATCAGCAGTTGATGCCTATTTACCAGCCTCTTCCAGCTGAAGAGTTGGATCAGCTTGGTTATCACCCGCCCAACATGAGACTCCTATGCACAGTCATAACAATCTAATTTTAATAAAACTTTGCCCTCAATCATCTCACTTCTGCATGTAATCCCAAAACAAATATCAAAAGAAATCTAAGAAAAACACACAAGTCTCAAGTTCAGAATCAAATCTGCAGGCAAACAGAGATACAAAGTAAACTCCTCCTATTAAAGAGAATTTATGAATTATACACATATAGCTTTGAAAGCCTGTGTAATTAAAACCATTCATCAACATATACACCAAAGAGTCTATAAATATGAAATGTAAATGACGATGAGATAAAAATAGGTTTCTGAACAATTAAAATGATATGAAGGGATAATGTAATGCATGCACCTACCTGTGCTTTAAGGATATATGAATTAAAATTAGACTTTCATACACAGGAAATATATACCCTTCCAAACAAAACAATGACTCCTCTTTCTAAAAATAAAGTAGAAATTACAGTTTTGAAAGTGTCTTCCACAGCACCTACTAGAAATAAGTTCGCAACACCTGGATAGTTCTGCCTTGACACCACCCATTTTCCAAAGGGTACAACTGCTTCAACTCAAGGTTTAAAAAGTGCTTTAAATACAGCACATTTTTCAGTAAAGTTGCCATTCATTTTTATTTCTTTTGATAAATTAAGGATAAATTTTACAGTTCTATAATTTCAGAGCATAACATTGAGTATACTTGCTAATTTGCCTTTGGTGAGCAAGCAAACTAGGCAATCCAGAGTAGTTTTCCAATGTAACCTCTCCCAAAGATCACACTAAAACATGAATATTGTTGTTCTTGTTTAAGCTCTCTTCTATTTGCTTACATGTTTTTTTGACAGATAATGAAGCAATGAAATTTTTTTTGGCAATTATTAATGCTAGCAGCTAAGATTAAAATAGGATCTTTCACAAAATTTTCTTATCTTTTATAGTTTGGCAAGAGTTGCTGTTTTCTAGTTGGAATTTCTGAGAACTAGATAACAGGGGACCTTGAAATTTAAAGCCTGAGCTTCTACTAAGAGAAGTAAATAGGTATTTTGTATTTTGTAATGATGCCACTTAGGGTACTTGAAATATGGGTATCAATGCCACTGAAAAATCCCACTGGTGAATTTATTAATATTTACTAAATATTCTTATTTAACATATCCCTATCATAAAAATACATCATAGTAATGTATTCTAGAAAATGTATTATAATTATATTTAATAAATACCAATACTGATTTTTAAAATCCTGCTGATTTATTAAAGAGCTTCAAATTTACACTGCTTCTTGGTGGATCTCTTATATTCCTATAAGAATATTTTAAGAAAATAAGTATATTTTAAGAAAATAAGAGACAACAAAGAAGGTTAAAATAATGCTCACAGACTGTATGCATTAAATGCCTGCAGAACCAATTTACAGCATATAAGCAATAAATCTGCAAATCGCAAACAAAAGTAAGATTTTGTTGTACAGCAATGCTCATGTATTGCTAATCATACTCTGGAAACATTCAAACAAAAAAAATTCTAATAGTAGTTTCATTAAAGATAAAAGCATTTGTTCAGCTCTCAAATCTATCCAGTGTTAAAAAGGAACAGAAACTTTTAATCCCTTGGGCTTGTTTAATGTTGTAGATGAAATAAAACCAATACATTTCAGGAATCCACAGGTAAAAGCAGTCAGAAAATTAGATTGTAAAAATATACCATTTGAAACAGGAAATAATGGAGCCTGGTTCACTGTTCAGGTCCTGCATCACCTCTCCCCAGCCTTGCTCCCACACCCCGGGTTCTACTGTCTTCCCATGTTATTCAGCATGCAGAGCAAGAGAGGGCAATGCTGTGACAGCAGCTGGAAAGGATGTATGGATTGTCGACCTGGCTGTTGCCAAAATGAATATATAATGTCAATGTTCAGCTTATCTCAGGCATACTAACTTGGTCTCTCCTCCATCCAGCTACAGATTTTAAAGCCTACTTGAAGGTCTTATTGACCTTCCACTTCTTTCAAAGTGGTTTCAAGCTGGCTATCAAAAGTTACTTGTAGAGGAAATGACTGATAACCAAAGCGGATGGCACACTCCTGTAAGCCCTGTTTCCCAGGAAACAGCATAAAAATCTTATGAATTAGTTTTTTAGAACTCATTTATCTGCATGTTAGATTTTATTTAACAACGGATATCTAAAATTTGTGAGTTTAATTCCTTCATGAGTTTCATGATTCACTACACCCTGCAACTATGATACCTGCACCTTAGTTTCTGTTTTGCTAATTTACAGTTTTTGTGCCAAGTAATAGCTCTCTTTCCTAAGCAACTGATGTATCTGGTAATACAGGACAGGCAAATAATTATTACAGGTTTCCTCAAATTGTGAGGTGTTACAAACAAAACTATTTTCACCTTTGATTTCACATTTTCCTTGCCTACTTAGTCCAACCTGACTTCTACTCCTAATCATCAATGCCAGTTGAAAAGCTCACTTTTATACAGAGAACATTGGCCCCCTCTTTTCTTATCTTACTTCACATTGCTTCCTTTGTTAATTGATGGTTGTCATGTATCTCTCTCTTCCTGTTTACATGTCATTATTTCTTCTATCAGTCTTGGGAATTGATACACATTATTTCAACTCTTTGGTCTGTAGGCCACATCTCAAGCCCTTACTCTGCCCTTACCCCTCAAAAGAATCATAAAATCATAGAATGGAAAGGTTGGAAGAGATCTTAAAGATCATTTAGTCCCAACCCGCTCTGCGATGGGCAGAGACATCTCCCATTAGACCAGGTTGCTCAAGGACTGATCTAGTCCAACCTTGAACAGAGCCAGGGCTGGCTCATCCACAACTTCTCAGGGCAACCTGTTTCAGTACCTTAACACCCTCACAGTAGAGAATTTCTTAATACCTGGGCTAAATTTCCCCTCTTTCATAATCTTCATGCTTTTCTCCACACTTGTTAACCTAATGTTCTCCACTAGAACCATCAGTTGGCTTCACTGCTGCGGTCTGTCAGTATCAGGCTTGTCCCTGGCAAGTTGTGGGGTGATAGACAAAGATTAGAGGGATGAGGTGCTAGCCAGGATCCTCTGCTGCTGACTCTGAAATGTGCTAGCTGCAGTGAAGCACACTTGCAATCTTAGGGAGATGAGCCAGGGACTCCTGAGGCAACAGAAGCCAACAGTGAAACACCAGGGAAATGTTTCAAAGGAATTAATGGGTGTTCCTCTAGGAAGGCGACACGGCTGACAGCTCAGCAGAGGTGCCTTTACACCAATGCACACAGCATGGGCAAAAACTGGAGGAGTTCGAAGATACTGTGCTGCTAGAAAGCTACAACCTTGTTGCCATTACTGAAGCTCAGTGGGACAAATCCTATGACTGGAGCATGATTACTGAAGGCTAAATAGGGTTCAGAATAGAGACGGGAGGAAGAAGAAGCAGAGGGGTTGCCCTCTGCATCCAGAGCTGGATTGAGTGTGGAGAGTTGTCTCTGAAGAACAACCATGAGCAGCTCGAAAGCCTGTGGGCAGGAATCAGAGACTGAGGCAACAAAGGGAACCTTGTGACTGGGGTCTGCCACAGGCCCCTGATCAAGGCGAGCCTACTGACAAAGTCTTTTTGCAGGAGGCATTGTATCCCAGGCTCTTGTCCTGATGGGGAACTTCAGCCCACCCAGCATCTGCTGGACAAGCTAACTTTATCCTGTAGTTCTTCCATAATTGTAGCTTTAATGTATGATCTGTATCAGCTGAGGCTGGTTGAGAGGGGAAGATGGACAAAGTTTTGTTTCATTCATTCTTGTCTAGTTACTTCTATGATCCACTTTACTGAAGTAAATGAGGGTCAGTCAGTTTGGTGATTGCTTTAGACAGTAGTAATTTACAAGACAATGGATTTTGATTACCATTTGACTTAACTCTACATAATGACAACAGATTGCTGAGAAAATTTAACTCAATAATCAAGAGATTCAAACATTGACTCTTACTAGACTTTAAAATCCAGGCAACATGTTTTAATATTCATACAAATGAAGTGCTCTTCCCCTATAAAAGCAAGATTTTTTGGCTGATGAAAATGCAGCCATGGTATTCCCCTTGGGACTCAATTAATTAGGAAAACTGAAGCCTGCTCGTTTTATACTTGAAAACCATCAGTGACATGAATAACTATTTTTAAATCTTACTTGTCCCTAAGCAGGAAGGACTCTAGTAACTGATGAGTTAAGTACTGTCTTGGCTGTGGCTGACAAAGGATACTGCAAGCTATACACAGTTGGGGGAATTTATTGTCACCCACAACTAGCTGCAGCATGTATTACATGCATACTGTTGCATGTATTAAAGCATCAGAGTAAGTTTATGATTACTCTCTTCCAGGCAAATTCAGTCATTAATGAATCATACAAATTGTATCCTAGATAAGGAAAGATTCAAAACCATGGTTCTGATGAATGTGTGCTCTTTCAACTGCACAAGCACGCATATACATTTCATTATATAATTGCCACTGAGATTTAAACATTTCTCTTTCTGCTTTTCAATGTATTACTTTTCAACTTGTTATTTTCATGAAGAATTGTGAATTCTTTCTCACACAATATCCAGTAAGGGCATTAAACTGCTACTCAGAACTCCTGCATTTGTTTTTCTGCTAAATATATCAATAGCAGTATTTTGAGCACTGGCAAAATTTTGCATAAAGGCTTTCCGATGAAACATGGGAGAAAAATTAAAATGGGCAGTAAAGTCCCAAACAGGATAAGAGAAGTTCCTAAAACTATGTTGATGTCTCAGTGTCCCTCCAGATGCTGTTAGAGCTAATAACTTCAAAACAACTACCCTAAAGGTAGCCAATTTCTAAAAGAGAAAAAAGTTTAAAAAACAAATGAAAGAAATACCACATAACCTTATTTTTTGTGTGTGTTGTTTGACTGGAGTGGCAATTCATTACTTATAAGCATCTTCAAAATCAGTATTGATGTTTTAAACATAGCATGAGAAGAAGCAAGCAACAACACACCACTGAGACACATCTCTCTTCCTTCTAGGTCTTGTTTGAAACAGATTATGAGTGAGATGGGCCAGAGAGATGAGGTATGTGTTGAACAGGAGCCCAACACAGCTCAGCTTTAGAATCCCAAAAGTAGTGTCTTTGTGTTTTGGTTAACTCCTTAAAACATGAGGTCCAAGAAAGAGACACAGATCTCTGTAAAAAACCCAAGGTGAAGGACGGGATCTTTTGGCCCATAACTGATGCATTAGCCATGCTCTGAATTACAGTATTGACTGCACCTAAAAGAAGTACAATCAGTGAACTGAATTGTCTGCAGGGCTGACAAACTAGTGTGACATCACTAAGGATCACACCACAGAAATCCCATGTAATGCAGCACTCTGTGATGTATTTGGCCATGACAGCTTTGAACACAACTGAACTGCACTGAAGAGGCCAAAGATAAACCTATTTTTCTTCTGTCTCCAAAGTAATAAACAAGACTCTGGATTCCTTAACAGTAACAGTTTTGAAGTTTCACACAGCTGTATATACAAGAGATGTAAATATGACATGTATAAAGTGTCTTAATTTCTGTTAGACAGATTTGACTTCTAAAGTTAGTTCCATATATTTTGAACCTACAGCCAGCCCAGATACACCACAGCAGGCTTCCAAGCAGGCTCCAGGATGTCATCTCCGAAGTGCCCTACTGCCATGAGCTGTCCAAAACCTTCACCAGAAATATAAAACACATATGCTACCCTAAACAGCATAGGGAGTTGGGAATCCCCAGTGCCTCCAACTGTTGCATTTTTCTGGTATAGGAGAAAGTATCCCATTTCAACACATTCTGGACAACAGATACAAACGTCAACAGAACAGGCACGTTTCAGTGCCAGTGAGTGAGTGATGCAACTAGGAGCAGGAGAAACGCACATTTGCTATGTCTCTGTGGAGGTGGATGGAGACAGCCATTCCCGAATCCCAAACAGGTAGATTAAGCAAAAAACAATGTTCCAGTGCTTCCTTTGTGAAGTTTCTACTCCAGTGGGGCTGTAATTACATACCATAGCTCCTACAAGAGTTTTCCATGCGAAATGTTTTCCCATGTTTTGTCAGGTAGTAGAGTCCATTTGAAAGCCAGAGCCGTTGGCTCTGCCAACTGAATACAATCTCACAGAGTTTTATACTACACTTTGGTGAGCTTGAAAGCAGGACTTACAAGGAACCTACATAAATACAATAGTGGTTCTGCTGACACAGCAGAGTGTGTCAGTGGAGTGACAACACAAACGAACAATTTGCACATCGAAAGGCAATACATGCCCCTACAAACCCCCAAAGGTCTCAGTGCTAAGGACTCAAAAACTGGTGATGAGCAAAGTGCTTGCTCCATAGATCAGCAGTGACTGTCACATATTTTGCAGCATGAAAGCAACAGCTCATCTGTACCAGAATCACACACAGGATCCTCACAAGCTTTTCTGTGGCAGCCATACAGGAATGCAAGACCATGCCAGCACAAGGTGCAAAGTCAGGCCTTTGCACAGATGGTTGAACCTCTGAACATTCATGCTTGTCCCTTGGCAGCTGTGACTTGAGGCTCCTTTTTTATTTCCAGAAGGTTTATTCCAAAGGATTGTGTGTCTAACAACTGTGTGCATACTTCTGAGCTGCTCTCCAAACACACAGGGAAAGGAGAAAATTTAAAAAAGGAAAATTCAAGAGGTTACTTTTACTTTTAGCTTTTTGATATAAATAATTCAATATTCTAAGTAAAATTACCTTTTATTTTCTGTCATATACCTTTATTGACAGACTTAACTTTTTTTGCCTTTTGATACCTACGTCAGTTTGGAGTTTCAGGTCAAAATCTATCCAAAGTGTAAAGATTTAGGCAACTGAATCCAGGAAAAAATTTCTGAGTACGTCTTTGCTGGCTCTTACAGTTTCCAATGTTTTATAATTAGAAACATTTCAAACAATAGGACTCAACAGTTACAGCAACTGCTGTTCTTCTTCCTTTACATCTAAGGTAGAGATAATTATTCCTTTTTCAATTCTCAAAGATTGTTTAAAGTTATTTAACTTGCTCTGAAAAATGCTGAGATTGCTTTTGAAGATGTAATTAATTAATTAACTGTAATCCACAGCACTTCTCTCTGGTAGCTTTTTGAAGGTGTTTCTCACAGCCCTTTGTCCTTCTTGAAAGTTCCTGACAGTTTTATCGGTGAGGACGGTAAAGCGAAAGCTGCGTCAAATACTGTATCGCTGCATCAATGGCTGTTTATACAAATGCTTTTTGACAATAAGGTTAGATACAACAAAATTCTTAATATATTTATGCTGGAGGGATTTAAGCATTTTCCTGGAACTGAATTTCATACAGTTTGCGACTCTTTCCAGAAGAGAGCCTTGTCAGTAATGGTAATTTTTTTTGAAATCTTTGTATCTCAATCACCACCTCTATAAAGTGCTCCTGGGAGATATCTGGTACACAGCACATAAAGAATTAGTTATACAATTTACACTACTAATTCTGAATGCTACATGTTTATTTCCATTTTCAATTCAGTTTAAAGAAAACCAAACCTCTAATCTGAAAACCTCCAAGATTATCCCTTAGTAATTGGTTTATACAATTTTAAACTATTTTAATCTGTTTGATTGAAGTAATGGCTGCCAACAGTAATGACTGTTAAGTCAATATTTTGGTGGAATCAAGATACAACATATCTCATAAAAAGCCATCTGTTTTAGTGAAGTTATTCAGAGAAAGTATGCCACTTTCAAATTATGTGGACATACTCCACCTCTCCTGAATGATTCATAAAAACATTTTGCAGACCTGAAACATCCCTGATCTATCAGAGTATTTTCTCCCATTTAAGATGTGACACCTCTCACTTAAACTTTGTCAGATTCCTCCAATCAACAGAAAATCCCTCTCTGGATAATCTCTGGATTACTCTTCCACAATTAACCTTACTAAAATTATTTCTTGACTTCCCATTCAGGTAGAGGATGGGAAACGGTGGAAACACTGGACATCATAAACTATAAAAAGTCCTTAATACAGGACTGTTCAAACTTCTTGTTTTGTATCCAGTGATCACACACACACACACACACACACATACACACGTAAAAAAGGAGTCACATCTGTATAACTCCATTCCTATTGCCATACAAATGGAATGTATGGCCACATCCTTTCAAAACACTGACCAGGGGACACCTCTAATTAAAAACTAATTCTTGCACCATGGTGACACTAAACTAGAAATGTTTCTGGTATTAGAAACACAGGCCCTGGAAAGATTTCAGTCTGAATGCTTTCTAACCAAGGTACAGGAACATCCTTTCCACCCAATGCCCTCTTAATTGGGTAATAATATTTGTTTTATGTTCATGTTCTGGGGTAAACACTCAATATACAGTGAGTGCGATTCATTTTAAGTTAAGACAAATGGGTACATCCATCCACAGGCATAGCAGATGTCCAGGCTCTCATTTTGCTCAAGGCAACTTTAGAATTGATCCTAAAACAGGGACCTAGTACCCAGTAAGCATTCGTTAGGCTCCAAGGATTACAGGGGTAAGATCTTCACTTGCTCTAATGGTAGTGTAGTTGCCTACATGGGGACACTAGATTGGTACGTCTAAGTGTCAAACAATACCACCATTGTGTCTGTTCCAAGTTAGTTACTCCAAAAGCCAGAATGAAAACCAAAAATCCTAAAACAGGCAATGAAATTCATTACCCGTAGGGCATCTTGTGAAGACAGACCAGGAGTATTTCAGTTGAATGAGGAAATTAATGGGACGATACATGGAACACCACACACTGATGAATACAAACAAAATGCAATTCAATCCTATTTGTTGTTTGTGACGGGGACATATTATTTTTGAACTCTTCACTCATTTGCTTATATATTTTTAAAACACAAATTTGCAAGTAGCTAGAGAATGATGAATATCTGAAGCAAATGAACTATTTTATCTAGATGCTCATGAAAGAGTAAAAAACTGTATATTCATTACATATGAATGAATATCTACAGTGTATCTTCATATAGCAAGAGAAACAATGTGGTTTTCCCTCATATTTTCTATAAAGTTGCTTTAAACTGCATTTTTATCAGTTATTTAAAAGTCCTGTACTTGGGAGTAGGCTAGAACTTCTTGAAAGCATGAACAAGAACTTTTTCAAGTGCTTCAGAGCATTTATTGTCCATATTGCAGAAAAGAACAATCACAAAAATCTCTGAGTAGTACTCTTCAAAATATAAGACAAACTTGTATTTTAAAAGTGCATAAAACCAGGAGAATATTACAGTATATGGAAGTGGGATATGAAAGATGGAAAATGTTTTAAACTTACCCTATTGACACTCCTATTTCTTAAAATTATTTGAATTAGATTTTTCTTAAATTCTTCCATCTTCTTGAAACACTTCTTCAAAACATGATTAGATAATTTAGTATCAGTTATTAAATTGATCAAAACACAAACTCCTTCAGAAAGGAAAGATGGAACTGGGAATTTAGGACTGTTGTAAAAAACAGTCAGTCCATCGAGCAACTGAGACACTGAATTGAATATAGTGAAAGAATCATTCTCAAGCTCTGAGAAGTCTGCTTGAAGAACTCCTCCTTCTGATAGTCTTCTTATTTCAAGCAAACGTTGCAAAAACTGTACTGGAGCAGTCAGAGATTGCTCCTTGCTGGTACGGTAGAGATTCAGTGCGGGAACTCTTTCCAACCAATGTTTAGAAGTGTTGACATTATGCTCAGATTGGTGAAAATCTGAAACCATGCCTAAAGAATCAAATGCAGAGTCGTTACAGACATCACATCCAGAGTCTTCTAGCTGGCTTGAGTAACTTGTAGGGTTTATAGATTCCCGACCAGTACGAGTTTCAGCAGAGGTATCCTGTTTTCCTGAAATGCAAACATGAAAGTTACATTTGTGCAGTGCTTAAATACATGCTTATTGACAGTGCCATATATACTTTCTCCTTTTTGCTTCCATGCAAAAATCGTGTAATACACATGTATGTGGGCGCCCCAAGAACTTCCCATGACTAGAATTTAGCTGTGGAAGAAGGTATTTTTAAATTAAAGTAAAAAATTTCAGAAGTAGTTTATGTCTATTTGTGAACAAGATGTTTTATGCTCATAGTAATATGAACAGTAATTTTGAGTTTAAAACTGTCAGAAATTTTAAGTTTTCCTATATATAATTTAAGTAGAAATAAACTAAACAATTTTAGTGAATATCTATACTCCCATTAATTTACAGGGAAGAAAATGCATGTAAATTTCTGGTCCTCCAAACATTTTCACTGCTTTTATTCTCAAAAACTCAGACTGCTTTTAAAAGGCAGTGAAAGTCTGTTACTGTAACTGCATCAAATAAAATATTCTTCTTTATGTGTACTCTTTCTCCCCAGTCAGGTAAGAAATTCTAACAGTCAAAGCTGAACAGAACATTAGATTTGATTTTTTCATTATTTAACAAAGAGAAACATTCAGAAACAAAAGCATCTTCAGTCATCACCTATCTCATACCATCTCCTTCAAAGACACAAAAACTACATTACAAGAGGTATGCAGTACATTCACACCAATAAATTACTTTTGTGTGCTACTGTACAATCTCTTTCATCCCATTTCACACATTAAATACATTTAAGGCAATGCCTCTTGACATAAACTCAGCTCTAGGTGACAAAACACACCTGTTCTACATGCTACCTATGCCAAAAGATCACAGGCAAAATAAGCCAGAGAAGTGAAGACCAACACATGTAAACATCTTGGTGCCACAAGGCAAGGCTAGAACCCCATCTGACCAATGCCTGGCTCAGCCCTGCTTACTGGGGCAGAGCCACAAACTGCTTCCCCTCTCAATCTTAGAAAACATGCCTACACCGTTCATATTTTCCACAAGGATCCAAAGCAGTACCATACTCCCCTGTCTTTGTATTCTAAAATTAATTTAAAAAAATTATAGATGGTTTGGCCTCACAGGAAATAAATGTTGTATTTCATAGCAAGTTAAAAAAACCATTTTTAACACAGAAAATATCCCTAGGCAGCAACCTACAGTATTCTGTATGTTAATAAAACACTACTCAAAAATTTTTATACAGACTTCATTAAATTCACAATTTCAAATTAAATTCTGACCATTAGTTCAGTCTCTGAAAACACACCAGTACCTATGAGAGTACTATTACTGAGATCAAAACTGGAAACGTGGTTTATTTATTTATTGCTGAGTTTCACATCTTTAACATTCAGACATATTTGAAATTGCACAGTATTGGTACCAACTAACTCAAAATGAAAGGTCTAACTGTAGGGAAATCAACTTCCATTATCAGGAGGTAGGAAAAGCTGGACATTTAAGGCCAGCCTAGCATTTTACAGATTAACACTGTTTCCAAATGCCCTGCATACCCAAACTTGGAAAGCAAAGAAGCAAAGCACACTTCCCATGGTCTGACTAACATGAACAGGCATCCATCTTTCATGTCTTCTCTCCCTAGGGTTTTGAGAAAAACACATTTCAGAAGAAAAAAACTGAAAGCTGTTTTTGGTGCCATTTAAGGAAAATAAGCCCTTCCAGGGAATCCATCTACTGTGAATTCCACTATGTCAGTATTTTGTTCCTGTTCTTAATCCCACGGGACAACATGAAAATTGCTCATGAGGATTTAATGTCACAAGTCAGAAGAAGTAAAGCAAGAACTATGTGCAAAAACCCCATATGTATGTTTGCTGACTCTCTTGTGGAAATAGAAAAAAAATAGAAGAGGTGAAAGAAAGGAGAAGAAAAGAGAAGGAAAAATGAAGAATACTACAGCAATATCCACAGAAGCCAAACTTAAGATGTTCCCAAATAGAAGAGGTAGGGTATTCAACGAAACACTTCTTCTAGTATGAGACAATGCTGAATTTATGGTTGGGTTGCTATTCACTGTGATATCAAACTCCTGTTCCATGAGCTTCCAGAAAACCCTGGAACAGTTAAGTCCCCAATATCAGTGTATTTCCATCTAAATGAGTAATACAAAATGCTTAAAATTGTTAAGCCATTTACATGTTCCAGTCATTTGGGAAGGAGGTGGCAGTTGTCTCGTTAAAAAAAAAAAACCCACCAGGAAATACTCATTATTTCCCTCAAAATGTCTAGAAATAGCTTGTAATTTATTTCTTGAAAGAAACTAAACTCATCACTTTGTATTTACCTACTATTTAAATGAGAAAGCAATCTTGATGTTTTCACCACATGGTTATGAAGTACAAAAAAAAAAAAAAAAGGAATGGCATCAACCCTGCCTCAGACTAACAAGAATCTGGAAATAGTAATTTCAAGAACATTTGACTATACATGTATTGGAACAAGAAATAAGAAAATTTAGTGTGTGTGACAAAGTGACCACAAATTTTACACCACCATAAGTAATGAAATATCTGGTCATGAACAATTTTACAGTCTCCTTAAATTTGTCACATCAAATTCAGGAAATATTTAAATTCTTAATTCCTATTTAGGACTTTAGCTCCTTACTAAATTAAGATGCTGAGCTGAAAAACAAAGCAAGATGTGTGTATTGGTTTGGCATGGCCTGGTTTTGGGTTGCAGGGGGTCAACAAAGATGGCTGCTGTGGGAAACTGCTGGAAGCTTCCCACCGTGTCCGGCAGAGCCAATGGCTGATGGCTCTGAAGATGGATATGCTCCTGGCCAAAACTGGGCCAATGAGAGAGGTTGGTAACACCTCTGTGATGACATATTTAAGAAGAAAATCAAAACAAAGTCACAAGGTTTTGGGATTGTAGTCAGAGAAGAGGAGGAGGTGAGAACATGTGATGGAGAACAACACGGAAACACCAAGGTCCGTGGAGAAGGAGGGGGAGGAGGTGCTCCAGGTGCCGGAGCCGAGATTCCCCTGCAGGCCGTGGTGCAGCCCATGGTGGAGCAGCTGTGCCCCTGCAGCCCCTGGGCCCACGGGGAACGCAGAGATCCACCCACAGCCCCTGGGGATCCACGGGGAACGCAGAGATCCACCCGCAGCCC
>VWZT01001598.1:181636-200774 GCA_013397055.1 Pachycephala philippinensis
CCCACGCTGAGAAGTTCACGGAGAACTGTCTCCCGTGGGAGGGACCCCACGGCCTCACAGGGCAAGACTCCTCTCCCGGAGCAGTGGAAGGAAATCCTGGTGATTGACTGACCAAACTCCCCTGTCCTGCCTCCTTGTGCTGTCGGTGGGAAGGAGGGAGGGGCTGGGGGGGGGAAGGTGTTCTAAGGGCTTATTTTACTTCTCATTATCCTTCTCTGATTCTGTTAGCAATAAATTCACTTTGCAATTTAAGTTGAGCCTGTTTCGCCCTTGAAGTGTTTCTCCAGGTCCTCATCTCACTCATGAAGCGTTCGTTAAATTTTTTTTTCCCTTTTCCCTCCTCTGCCCAGCTGTGGCAGGGGAGGGTGAGCGAGCGGCTCTCCTGGGTGCCTGGCACAGTGTCAAACCACGACAATGTGGTACCACAAAGAGCCTTGGGGCACAAAGGCTGGAGAACTCACATGCCTCTACACATATCCACTACTGCAGAAAGAGTATGGCCTGAAAATCAGGAGCCACTCAAGGGATGAGGGAGTGACTTACATATTGTGCAGTGTCTCAGCAAGGTGTGCAGACACTAGAACTCAGATGTACATACTGCTGTGGGACCACAAAACAGAGGCTTTCATCAGGGCAGTGAGACGCCAGCCAGCCCCATGATTAGAGAATGGGGAGTCTTCAGCTAGTTCTGAGGAAGCAGAGCTCTAGAAAACACCAAAGTCAATCCCATCTCCCACATTCATTCTCTCCCTACCCAATGTGGAGTAAAAGAGGTAGCTTGTATAAGATCCATGTAGCAGAAGCAGGGGTGGTGGAAGATGCTTCCTTAAGACACTCTGCTAGTGGCTGCCCCAGATCGGAGAACATTTGAATAAGAAAGGCCAAATGCTACATGTTGTTCAAAATGTAAAAACTGAAGAAGGGTCCTCAACTGATGAAATTGCTGTGAAATGGTAAAATGATCTTCAAGTCTTTTGAAAAACTTAATCTACCTGCAGTTCCACCACCAACAGGGACTGCAGAACAGAAAACAGGCTTGAAGGTGGCAGAGGTAAGAAATAAAGTGAAGAGGTGATCTGAGTTCTGCAAAGAAAAAATTACTTCAGTTTCAAGCATTAGACATTGTTTATATTCTCTCATTTAAAGAGAAGACACATGGATTATCACTTGAAAATAAAAAACATTGACATCAGACATGTAAAGTTCTCTTACAACTCAGTTACAATTGATACTCTCAGTTCCACTTCAAAAAGAAAAAACAAGAGACAATTAAAAATGAGACATTCTTAGAAACCTCTTTGATGATACTGCTTTCTGCTTTCCAAATAGGTGTTCAGTCAATAACCTCCAAAAGGAAACGAAAATGTAAGTGAAATTATGTCCACGTCTACATTTTTCAGGGCTCTGTTATTTTTCATTTAATTTTCATTGATTGGTTTGTTTGAAGTGCACTTTCCATGAACAATGAATCGAGTTTATTCTCTTATTTAAAAACCTGTATGTTTTCTTTGCCTTTCTTTCATGTCCAACTCTGTCTCCATTCTGCTGTTTTTATTAGCAACTAGCTGAGGAAAAAACAACTCTCCCCCCCTTATGAACTCCTATGTGTTTAGCACCTCATTGTTGTCCTGACCTGGAATGAAGCCAAACTTCTATTTTCATTATTCCAAAATAATAATGCCAAAATATTATAAAGATTCTAGATTTCTCCAAATAAGAAGTTTTAGAAGCCTTGGATCCCACACTTTGCTTCTACATCTCCATGGGTTTTTTCTAACTGGCTTGGAAAAGAAAGGTCCTCTGTTTAAGTGCAAGGTGTTTTTTAATGCTTTTTAATGCTACAGGTGCATGCTGACATATTTTATCCCATTTAAGGATAATTTCACAGAAATTAATATAGGACTGAGTATCTAAAATTTTCAAATTGTTCAATACTAGGATTTATATGCTTCTCTAAAGGCTTAGAAGCATATACTTCAATTTGTTAGGGATTTTGCTGACATAAAGCATATAAATGTTTAGAATTCAGTAAGAACTGAGAAGGATTTTGAGGATCTAAACATTCATTTTTAAGGGATCTCTGTAGATGACAGCACAAATCTTCTGTAGTTCGAGTCAAATAAAGAATACTTTCAGTAAAGATATGAAAGGCTAAATAATCAGGCGACAAACATAGATTTGGGTCTGTTAATGCTCATCAAACAGCTTTGACAACTAAAGATCTGACAAGCTTTACAATATTGGTCATCTCAATGACGTGACTGAAATTTGAGTTCTAAGCCAGATAGGGGATATTCCAAAATCCTAAATGAGTTAACGTTACCGCTGAAGACTACCTGACTGAACTGGTCGTACTGAACTGGAAGTATTATGTCTTATTAAAAATGCTCTGCATTATGAAACAAACTGAGCTTTGCTAACAGACAGGAAATAGAGGCCAATGAAGACTGCAATCATCTGGATGCAACTTAATGAGATGAAGGCTCAAATGAGGTGGACTCCTTAAGAAGTCAGCTAAAGTGTGCCTCCCTAAAAACATCGCTTCTCTTGAATACAACATGGTATAAATACTCGGCTTTTCTGTTTATATATCCAGTAGGATGCGAACAAAGATCTGCTTGAGGAACTAGATTCTAAGTTTGAGTTGGGTTAAAGTTGCCCAAAGGGGTTGTGAAATCTCCATCCTCAGAGATACTCAGAAGCTGTCTGGACATGGTTCTGCACAACTGGCTCTAGGTGTCCATGCTTAACAAGAAGCTTGGACAAGATGATCTTCAGTAGTCCCTTCCAACCTCAACCATTCTGTGATACTGCATTTCCAGGGAAAAAATTGACTGATCCATATCTTCCCACAGCAGACTTAAAGGCAAAAGGATCCCAATTGCCATGGCCACACTTCTTAACCTGTTTTTACCATACACATTCAGTTTTCCCCAAAACTATCATTCTGTTACCCAGAAGAAAAGAAATGAATCGACACTAAATTATGAATCCCACTTACTTTTATGAACCTTATTCCTAATAATCACTATGCATCTTATAATGAATTATTAAAATAATAACAAACCCTTTCCTTTGGTGGGAAAATCGGGTTGGTTTTGCCTCTGAATGGATTCCTTCCACAGAAATCTGGAAAGAAAAGGATGCTTCTTGGGTCCCTTTGCCCCAAGTATGTGCTTAGAACAGCTGTAGCAATGCCATCAGATAAGACAGGCAGCACCTGCTTTCAAAGGGAGAAAGTTTCCAAAACCAAAACAGACCTGTTATCCATGGAAGGAGCAGTATTCTGAGATTTCAATGAATCATTACACTCCAGCTGGTGCTTTTTCCAGATTGCAAATTAACTTATTTAATTATCCAGAAAAGGCCTCAGCTTTCATAAAGTTCCCCATTGTGTCAATACAATTATGGAGAACAGATTTATCTCATCATCATACTCCAAGAGCCACATTCCTATAAATCTGTGCTAAACACATTTTAACTTCATTTTTGCCATCTCACAGATCTGTTCTCATTTCTTTGCTCTCCTCATAAAAACATAAAATACTTCTTAGGTTGCGAGACATTCCTTGCCATGCTGCCTACTTGCATTATTACCACTGGTAGAAGCATGGGAGTACACCAGTACACTTAAGATGTCAAATGGCATTTTAGATGTACTGTCTGTCTGACACCCCTATGCCTTAGAGAAAAAAATTTTGAGATGACACACTGGGCTGCCCTTATGGATCTGTATGGAGAGAAAGACACCTATTTTTATTTGGGGGGTGGGGAGGCAAGAAATAGTGAGGTAGAATGTCTTTATGCAGAAACATCACATCCCTAAGCACCCAACAAAAATAATCAGAACTGTTTTCCATGGCAACATCAAATTAAGAGCTGACTGCTGCCCAATGAAGAATTCTCTCACCTTAGGAAAAGGAAGATAGAAAAAGAAAGAAGTAAAAGATACCCCTCAGAGACTGACAGTTCCTCTGCAATTGTCGTGCTTTTGTACTCCTTCCAAATACCGGGGGGGAAAAGTGATGACAGGACACAGCAATCTGTAACAGCAGTTCATTTAAACACACCAACCTGAAAAAATTGCTTTTCCTTAAACATACCATGATAACTTGGAAATTCTACTCGATAGTCCCCTACCTTACTACCATGTTATAGGAACTAAAATTGTTGCTAAGTGCTATTCACAACAGATTTCACACTACTTCATCTACATTCTGGGGAGGGAAATAATTTCTCCTAATAGACTAATGTGTTTGTATCATTACTATTCGGTCAGATGTGGACTGCTGTTATCTCCACTAACAAGGAAGATTCCTTTATGAGGCTGCAGATAACATATCCACTGAGGAAATCTTCATGTTTTGGTCTGACCTTTCTGAATTCATCTGATTGGTTTCTCTTTGAAAATGAGCTTAAAAAAATCTATTAGCAATTATGTTCTCTCACCACTCCGTTTAATGTAAGGAGGCAGAGGAAGCATCACAAGTACATTATTTAAGTCATGATGGAGAGCTTTGCCCTTTCAGAAGTCTGAAATCCAGTTATTCAGAAAATATTTTCACTGGCCATCACTCTTCCTGCCATTATCAGAGTAGGACTTATCTGATCCTGTCTTTGCCTACCGAGGAAATCCTGGGGTATAAAATGAGCACCCAGAGTTTCGGCCTCTCCATTTTGAGCAAGAAATTCCCAAGCCATGACTTACAGGGAAGTGGAAAGGGAAGAGAAGGCTGGATTCTGTGGCCCAAACCAAAGCTGCTGGTAACTGGTAGTTCTGTATTGCTTATTATCAGTTTTACTTCAGCTGTTGAACTGACTGATTCCAGTTCTATAAACTCCCCGTGAGAAGAAATGAGACTGAAGTGTCTTCATTCATACTAATCTACAAAGGAATTTGTTCCCTTTTTCTCAGGTACAATTAAATGCCTCAAGAATCACAAGTTAAGGAGTGAAGCAGGAGATACAAAACTCTTTTTTTTCTCTGTGTCTTATTCCTGAAAGAGATACAAGTTGATTCTTTGACACAGGCAATAGAATTTAGGGGACATTATCCTGAAAGATGAAACACAGCCTCAGGATACAGTTAAAAATCAGACATTCATGTTAATCACATTCCCACTCAGAGTTCAGCATTTCCCTAAACACACAGACACACTCTGGTAGGGTGGCTGGCACACGTGCTACTGTGGAGGCTAAGAACAGGAGAGAACTCCAGGGCATGGCAGAAGAAGTTCTACTGTAAATGATCTATAAAAGGAAGATTAACCTAATTCTAAAAAGGTACGGTGTTGAGAGAGTCTGGTTTTTATTTTAATGAGAGGAGCAAGCAGTTCAGTAAATTCCTACCCACTGCATAACAAGGGAGCAACTTGAACCAAGTTTG
Organism: Pachycephala philippinensis; assembly: GCA_013397055.1. NCBI lineage: Eukaryota > Metazoa > Chordata > Aves > Passeriformes > Pachycephala > Pachycephala philippinensis. Next base: position 187,023 of record VWZT01001598.1, read on the forward strand.
AAGGTGAAGCTAAGGAAGAGAGAACACATACTTGATACACATTTTGCTAAACATATACCCTGGGCAATCGAATTGGAACCTTCAAGAGTATCAGCCTGAAGCAACCAAGGCAAAAAACATCTATCCTCTGAATTGGCATACCTAAAATACGTGCTTGGCAAAAAAAGGGTAGAGTACTGCATTTATGCCTTCTTGGGCTGAAGTAACAGCTGCAGGCTTTTCAGAGCTCTTTAACATAGCTTGCCAAGAAACAGTATGATCATTGATTTTATGAGTTGATAACAGTGAAGGAATTTGTCTTAGAGGACAGGTGCTTCAATCCATGAATCTATCAATTCATCAATGTTTTGTAAGACCCTTTATCTTTTCATGTTGCTCCAACCAAAGCAAAGTGACAATAGAATGCTTAAATACTTTATATGCTTACTCTTAGAATAACACCAAGAAGTTTCTATCCTCCTTTCTGTGAAATTTTAATCTGGATCAAAGAAAGGCAAGAAACTCTGATTTAACATGAAATTTGACTTTTTTTTCTACCCATGGGCATAGTTGTCAGGACAGTACTGACAAGGTGAAAAATGACAGATAATTGCAAAAAGATTTGCTTCTCCTCCTCCTCAGATGGTTGACATACAGCCAAAAGCACCACCAAGGAATAGAGTCCTTGTATTCAGAACTGAACAGTAAGTAAAATAAGGAGCTTCCAGAGACAGCACAGTCAGTGAATACAGACCACTGCACTTTCATAAAAAACACATTAAACTATAAGAACTCACACCACCGAGCAGTTTACCTTCAGCAAAGCATGCTTCTCCCCCTAAGTTAGGAACCCACAACTTTTTTAGTGTCTCTGAGGACAGAGAACTATTCAGGTGGGACAAAAAATTTAGGCACCATATTTTTGAAAATGGATTGTCTGTTCTTTATCCTTCATGTATTTGCGCATCCATAGTCTGTTCAACAGTATGTGGAGGGGGAAAATAGGTACCACAGCTTCAAAGAGCTCACAAATTTCTCATATCAGGGAAATAAAATTCCATGGGCAGTTTCTAATAATTCCTGAAGCCTCTGAAAGACCTACTATTATTATTACAAACAGCGGGTGGGAGAGGAAAGCTCTCACATTTGGAATGCAAAGCAGAGAAGATACAGCTGCAAAGTGAACCTTGGGTGAAGGACTCAAACTCTTCAGTTCTCAAGAGGCACCAGCAGAAATAAATGCAATCTTATCCTTACTGCATGAGATTTTCTGGTGGTGGATTTTGTGAAACCCAGATATTCCTGTACCTAAAGAGTTGTTAATCAAAACACAAGAAAGCCATAGAAAAGCTGGGGGTTTGAAATATTTTTAAGAGGCTGCATTATTTTAAGCAGAACACCAACTCCAGAAATGAGGCTGGAGAAATGACTGGAGGAGGGAAAGGATCCATGATATTCTGGTGCTAAGAACAAGCCTGGTTATCATCCTCAGCCCTAAAGAGCATACCTCTGGTGTGATATTAGGTGGTAAACCTAGGAAACCATAAGGATGGCTTGATGGATCTATAGTAGTTTCAAAGATGAAACACCACTTATTACCACTTTTTTCTCTTAACTTAGATTCAAACTCTTTGTGCCTTTGTATCTCAGCAGTAGCCACCCTTTAGCTTCTAATCTCCATGGGCTTGAAAAATCTCAAAACTGGCACAACACACGAGAAAGGTGTTTTGTTTTTTCTTGGGGCAGATGTCAGTGGTGTAGTGGCCCCTATTTCAGGTAGGTCTTGCTTCTATGACCATCTTCCCATAAATGTCAACCACAGATGTTCTACTATTAATATACATCATCAACTTGATCTCCTGAGGAGTACGTAGGTCTCACCAACAGATCAGGTACCAGTAACAATCTTTCTTTACTCAAGAGCAAGTGACCCAGCATTTATCTCTAGTGGAACTGTAATCATGTATACACACTCAGCAGAAACTTAGCACAGATGTAAGACATCTAAAATTAGAAAAGATTTACCACATTTTAAGTCTGTGAACAAACTTCAGTGTGAGTAGGGCAATGAAAATTAGCATCCTTTGCAAGATGTGTTATCTGCCAGGGACAGTTTTTTCTCCCTATCTCACAATTAAAATTTATTTAGAGAATCTTTCAAGAATTAGATTTAGAACACAGAAGTTGAAAACTAATTGATTTTGTTTGCTATGTTTTGCTAATTGATAGTGTTTGCTGTGTTCTGCTTAATCCACAATTAGAATATCCTCGCCAGACATTAGATGTTTATAAATCTCTCCTGATCATATGCAGCCAGTTCTTCAAAACATAAGACACCTGTGGGAAACTGCATCTTAAAAGTTACTTTTAGTTTTAAATGTCATGTTTGCAACAGGTTGCAGAAAACAGACACACGGACAATAATGAAGTAAGAATAGTCATTAAATCACTTCTCTGTAGAGAAAGGAGTATTATACAAAAATACATAAACCATTAGAGCTTCTAGCTGAAGTCTAATGATCCCCCCATGAGTCAACCTTACAAACTAGAAATCATTTCACAAGGCAATAAAGAAGCTACTGTTTCAGTACAAAAGCAGTGTGGTAAAGCCTCATCAAGTTTTCCACCAGGGAACCTTCTAAAAATCTCAAGTCATAAAGCAATTAGTAATACATCTTGATTTTAGAGATGCCCTCAACAGTGAACTTTCTCTCTCCTTCAGCCCAGAGCGTTTTGACCTCTATCTCCCAGGAAAGTATCTCCCCAGAGCCTGCAGAAATCTTCCATTGCTTGATTTCCAAGCTCACACAGTACCACTGATATCTTGAATTGAGCATGACTCACTCCACATGCACAAGTCAGAGAAACAGTGCTGTTTGAGACCATCTTTTTCTTTTTTTATCTTCTTTGACTAAAAGCTTTCCTGAATCCAGTAATATCAGACTCACAATATTTTATAAGCCATAAAAAACATTCACAATATTCACAGTCTCAGGACACTTGCAGAAACAACAGATATATAGTCCTTTGCCTGCCCTACCTTCCTGTTACACATATTAGGGATTAGTGCTTCCAACACTTTAGGCTTAAATTCTGATTTTAAACATCTGTAGGGTGGTTAAAAAACATGCAATATGTCTTTAAGACATGTTCCAAATGTAAATACAAACTAGTTCTTACAAACTAGTATCTCCAAGGTTATAGAGTAACATTCTGTATTGACAATTTTTGTGTGCAGTTATTTTGTATAATACATATTGATTCTGAAGGTTAAATATGTAAATTCTGTGCAAGCATTAAATTCTCAAGCACAATCCCATTACAAATTAATTTAGTGTTCCACTACCTCAGAACTTCGGAAAAACAAAAAACTGTACACTGAAGACTCCCACATCTAGGTACAAGAAATGGTACAGGCAACATGAAAGCTGTTTGGTTCCTTGCTATTGCAACACAGCCAGAAATTATTTGAGTAACTTACTATTTTCCAAGCAGAATCTTGGAGAGATCCTGTTCAAAAGAAGTTCCTGTCGTAATCGAAGAACTTCAGCTTCCAGCACTTCCACTTTCCATTTCCATCCAAAATCTTGTTCGGATACAGTTTTGGCAAGGTACTCTATGTATTCTTTGGAACTCTTCCCTGGTGGTTTTGAGTGGATAATTGCAAAAGCCAGTGCTAGTTTTGATATTTTCAAATACGAAATCTGATTTTGATTTTCTCTTCCGCCTTTGATTTCTATTGCATTAGAAAAACAGAAAACAAAAAGGTTACTTCACTATGACTCCATAAAGGAAATGATACAAAGTTTTTTATTGGCTTTGAAAACTGTTCAACAGTGAGACCAATTCTTTTATTTCGAGTGCATTCCTGAATCATCAAGGAGAACAGAAATACAAGCATCTGTGCACAATGTGAGAACAGAACATACATGAGCTGCACTCCAGCTATAAAAATAAAATTCAGTCAGTGTTTGAGAATAACTGTGGAGATAGTAAGCACTTCAAATAGGCTTATGCTAGCAAAATTTCCAATGCAAATGTTATCTCCACTAAAACAAAGATGAAAAAAGTAAAAATACTAACCTCAAAAAACCTACCCTGACACTCCCTGCCCCCCAAAAGAATTCTAAACCCATGACTGAAGAATGTATTTGGGGTTATTTATACTAAACACAATACATATAATTTCTTGAAAGTGTACCAAAAGGTCCCAGTGCTCAAAAGATAAAACTCTGAGGTTATCTCTGGTTTTGGACACCTGGTATTGGTGCCCTTGAAGTTTTAAGTCTACATTAAGCCTCAAGCCTGCAGAAAGCTAGGCAGACAGCTTCAAAGTGATGCAAGTGGCTAGCAAGGTAAGTGAAGAAGACAGTTTTATAAGCTCTGTTACAAACAGTGATGATGGGTCAAAAGGCATTATAAGAGTCAGAGAAACAAAATATTTAAACAGATTATTATGTCATGTGCAACAGCACAGGACCTAGGAGCAGAGAAGGAAAAAATGTAATTAAAACCAACTAATAATAACCAGCCTATCTAATTAGCAAAGTTACTTTTTTTCCCTAATTCTACACCATTTTCATTCAGTTGTTTAATGTATTCTTTTCTTGAAAAAATATCACTCCCAGAATAATAATTAAAAAAAAACAAACCCACTTCCTACACTTTTGCCCTGGCCTTGACATCTACAAATTTTTCACAATGCTGTTTTTTCTCTTGTTATCCAACAAAACTTCAGGTTAAGCACTACAATAAGTTGTGTTGAGCAGCTCTGAAACAGTCGCAGCACAGGTTTGAAAAAGGTATTTTAGGTCATCCTTTCCCCAGATCATCTGCTATCACTAAGCTAATTTCTTCCTTTGGTTCTACTTACTTTGAGTCATAAATCATCATATATTCATTTATCCATCAGGGACATTTACAGAAGGCACTGGTCTTTAAGCATTTCTTTCACCTTTCATATACTTCTGAAATGCATAAACAATTTCTATGCAACCCTTGCACACTTGCCAGTTAACACTTCACATTGTAACAGGACAAAGAACAAGACTGCAAAAATTCTTTGGGATCTATTTACCCACAGCTATATTTTAAGCTACTCTTCTCCACTTGAAACACTCCATTCCTGCTGTGTGTCTGGGCAAGATCACCTAATCTAAGCCACCAGCGCATTCTTAAAGCTAATTAAATAGTAGGCCTTTAGAAACTAAACTATACTATATATACCCCTTACTTAAAGCAGTTATACGTTAAATATTTCTTATAAAGAAAATCTATTTCACACAACTTTTAAATTCATATCTAGAATTTTGGTAAAAAGCAGAGGTTGATTCTCTCAGTCTCAAAGGATTAGCACCTCTGTGGGACAGCTAACTGGTGTAAGACTTGCTTACCTTATACACCAAAGGAAATGTTTACAAATACAAAACCATGCAAGTAATTGAACTGCCTTCAAACCTGTGAATAAAATTAAATACGTGGAACCACACTGAAAGAAGATTAAATAGTAACAGTAAGGTATCCAAAATATTCGGCTTTGAAAGATGATTCTCAGAATATCTCATCAATAGAAATTTCACCCAGATACTACTCAAAGTGTCTGTCAAGCTCCATTCTTACAAAGTCCCTTTGCAGAGCAGAACAATAAATTAGGGCAGGCAGAAAAATGTCTTACACTGCTGGTTTAACATTTTGGTACCTCCAGAGACTACTCTGCAAAAGCTTTCAGATTAATCTTCCTTTTAAGGACAAATATGTATTTACTTTCTGCTTCATAACATGCTTTGTCAGTATTAGAATTGCCCTTTAAATTACACTCTCAGAAGTTGCAGAACAACCAACATTCCAGTATGGGTCAGGGAGTGGTATTTATTCCAGCATTTCATGAATGCTCAGGTGCCTTTTATCATCAGAGTCACCACCAATACCTTCTTATCTATCGTACTCTGTTTAGTTCTCCTTACAGGACATACTATTACAAAAAAAAAAAAAAAAATACAAAGAAAATACAAATTTTGCTGTCTGACCACTGACATACTACCACTATGCTACTAGTGTGAAATGCTACTTGGTAGCATTTTTTCACCACTCATTACCAAAATAAAGAGAGTCACTTTTTCGTTTTGTTTTGAAAGGGACTGCTGTGTTTTAAGCATAACAAAAACCTTAGTGCACAAGGTAACAGTACAACGGAGACAAGTAAAAGGATCTTTCAACCAGAACATTCCAAAATGCTATTTTCTAAAGGACATGTATCCCTAGTAAGTCACATAAACCACATAAACCATTACTTAATTTTGCTTTGAGAATCTATCTTAAACAGCATTCCACCTTAACTGTTAAGACATACATTTAATTAATGAATTAATGAAATTTGGAGTTTGAGGGAGGCCTTTTCCTCCTTAACATCTTATACAGACTCACTTGTACAGTGGGAATGCCTTACACTGAATGAGTTTAGGGAGATATTCTTACTCTGGAGAAAAAGAATCACTCATTTTCTGGAAAAATTACTTGTAAAGATTCTGTTAGAGAAAACCCCAGCAGCAGGACAGATCACACAATTGGTTCATCTTAGGAACAAGACACACTCAGCACAGTTTTTGGAGAAGTCGTTCTGTTGGAATCACAAAATCTCTTGTTTAAAAACAGATAATTAATGACAAATAGCAATATTCCTGCATGCATTTCCAGAAAGAATGGATTTCTTAAAGATTTTATGGAGATTATACAGCTCTTTCACTTGCTTTCTGTTACTGTCACTATCAGCATCTCTCTTCACTTCTTTTCTGATTGGGAAAAGAGAAGTTTGTGTATTGAAAAGCAGAAGTTCTAACACTTGATTAAGGTTTTTCACCATTTCCCTAAAGGGACAACTGCTCTCTCAGAAACTACTATATAAGTCTTCTAGAAAATAACACAGCGGATGACACTATTAGAAATATGGGGATGCTGGCCAACTGTGCATTAGCAAAAATTGCACAGCAATCTGTTGCTCTCAGGAAGTGCTGAACCACCAAATATATTCCACTGAAAGCATATTGGCAGCTACAGAGTTTTATCACTAATATTTTTGCTCCTATCAGTACAGAAATTAGACCACTGGTTGGGCAGAAAAAAGTTTTAGAACCAAACCAAAAACTTTCCTTGATTAGGAATAGTACCCGGCCAAGAGCAGAAAAAGGAGTCCCCAGTCTAATTCTAGCTGCTAACGCCAAAATATGTCAGACAGAAAGAGAAAGGTTCGAGAACTATCCAAAGTTCCATTTCTGTGATTTCCCAGGGTTAAGGACAGAACCAGTAATCCCCTGCAATCTCTGCTGGAAGCAGGGCTCAGCACCCTAACAAAAGATTCCACATGGTGACAGGTTCCCTATGCAAACCCTTCAATCCACAAACTGATATTGGAAGAAAAAGCACTCAGAGGATGACGGGTTAATAACACTGTTGAACAGTCCTGAGTCTACAGATTTCCAGCACAAGAATGACATTCCATGCTTCCAGCTCCTGCAGGGAGAGGATACTGAGAACCCACAGACCTGCTGAGATCCCAGCCATGGAAGACTGCTGAGCAATTATTCACCTGCTGAAATAATTACAAAAGAAGCGATAAACTGTCCCGTACAGCTCTGTGTAACATAACCAGGGGGAACTGACACATGGTCCAAGATCCACTGAAGATCTTTGATATAAGCAGGAAACAGGATAACAGAAAGAACCAGGATAAATCTGATTCATAAGGCATGATTTCCAAGTGTTGCCATGAAATTCATGGCTAATAATGGAGGAAACTGCTGCAAATATCATAGACAAAACCTTATTGCTTACAACAGGACACTTATTTGTTATTCAGACCACTATCATCTGAATTTTAAAAATAATTTAAAAAATTAGTAGCATAAGACACAAAATAGACTGTAATTCATTTAACTTCCAGGCCATTCCAGGGCTCACTTTTCTTCACATGTGGAATTTTTATTTAAAAATAAGAAGACTTGTCAAGACAGAAACAAATTGCCATTCACCGCTACTACATAGCTAAAAATTTTCAGACAGCCCTCAATATCAAAAAAATGCTTTTCCTTCTAGATTTAAGAGTATGAACTGTCCTTAAAGGTACAAACATAAAAGGAAAAACTGTTTCGTTGCCATGATTTTTACTTTAACTAGTCTGCCAGTTACACAGTGCAAATAAAGGTGGAAAAAATCATCCACATCTTTGTAACCTCATCTGCTTTATAAAATAGAAACCGAGATATTGACTCATTATGATGGAGCACAAAATGCTGCAAGTGCTCTAGCGGAACTGGGCTGAGCTCAGACACATACGGTCACAACATTAAGCAACAATAAAATAAACTTGATTTAATTGGTATGCGTAGCAGAACGTCATTTGTGTATATAATAAACAACGATAATGGGACAGCTACATAATCAAGATGAACTGATGCATGCCTTGTGTTCCAATTAAGCAGCTTTTATTGTAAAAATGTATATTAAACCAAAGCTACTCCACAGTGTCATCTTTAAACAACCTATGCTCATAATACACAAAGATATGTACTGTGGACACACTCACTCAGGGAAGAACTTGCTTTTCCTACAACAAGCTTAACAATAACTCTAGCATGTTTTTTTCAAATGGACTCAAAATGCTAAAACAATACTGAAAATAACAAATATTTAAAATACTTTATGTCAAAAGCACAAGGAAACTTAAATGGAGCATGATTTATTTCTTCAAACTCTAACTTTTAAATAATTTTAGCTTCTAAAATCAAGTCTTATAAATTCTCCAAATCCAAATAACATGAATGAGCTGAAAAAATCATTTTAGAGCTTAGTAATGTTCCCCAATTATAACCATTTCAGAGAATTAAAGAACATAAGCAAGCATAATCCCTCAGGATTTCAGTAACATTTTAGACATAGGATTCATCTCCTCTTAACTACAGAAACCTACAGTTTAGATGGCTACAACTGAGCTAGCTGTCTAGAATTCTTTTATTGTCAATGGGCAGAAACAGAGATTTCTAATGTTAAAAATAAGCCAAGTCATTTGTACATTTTGTGGTAAAGTCATGACCCAGAAACATTTGTTTCCCCCCAGGGACTACAAAGAGTGTTAGGATGACTACATCAGATGCACACACATGTACTGTGGACAGCCAGCTGCACTGAGATGAGCTGGTGCACCACAGGCAGCTAAAGCTGAGACCTTCAAAATCCTATTTAAGGTGCCCAACTAACAAGACAAATTTTGCAAGGCTGAAAGCAGCACCCCTTAAAAGAAGTTTGTAATTCTAGATCTTTTCAATATCTCTGGGGGAAAAAAAAAAAAAAAGCTTTCTAGATGAAAACCCAACAGTCATGGAAAAAAGTTAGTGAGAATAACCTTGTGAACATATTTCAATGCACAAAATAGCAGACAGGTGCAAAGTAGGGACATGAGAAACACCAAGTACGCTCAGAATTATATAAGCATAAAAAATCAGTTTGGCTTCTCAAAGTTTCTGTGCCTCACTCTTCAGTAAGATCATTTGAAAATAATAATTTAAGCCTGAGTTTTCTGGTAGTTTAAAATTGTGTATATATTCTCCCTACAAGCTGAGAGTTCTTCCTTTTGCACTCCTTTTTCTCCTCCAACAGGCCTTTTTCATGTATCACTCACAATATAAAGTGAATTTGGCACACAGTACCGTTATCATGTTTCTCTTTACTATTCTACTAAAGACATGAATGTATATCCAGAATAGGGAATTTATTCTATAAAACCTGCTGTTCAGAAATTAAAGTAAAACTTAGTGCTGAAAATCTATCTGTTCTTATGTCAGCACAGACTTCTTCCCCTGCCAAAACAAAACTGTGCTCACTTAATCAGCTGGGTGTAAATTCGTTTGGTTTGGGAACTGAGGATATACTTTTCATTATAGCTTTATGAGATGAAATTTATGAGAGCATGAAATTCAGACCCTTATTCTTGTATAAAGTTTCATATACGGTAATAATAATTACATAAAGAGTAAATTTCCAGTTGGCATTAGGGACTGTGGAAAACAATCCCAGCCTTTATATACTGCCAAGTTACAACAAGAAAGCAGCCCTTATCTCCCCAATTTTACCTACTGCAATGACTAGCAATACTAGCTTTTGAATGCAGAATTTCAAAGCAGAGTTCAAAAAAAGGCAATCATCAAGAGTTTGGAGGATTATATGAAGACTATTTTGCATATCTCCTCTTCCCATGTGAAAATATAGTGGCTAAAATATCACCATAATTTCCTTTTCAGTTTCACACTTTCAGCCTTTACCTGAACAGTTCGGTTTCCACAAGTTTTTAAATCTACAGGATCAGTATCTTCCAGTGAACAAGTTTCATTTCGGTAACCTTCCAGAATGCATCCACTGTATTTTAAAAACCTTGGTTTTGGGTTTCTTACAGAAATTTAATATAGGCAGAATAAAAGATCAGTTCAGAAGAAAGGAAATGTTTGTCATGGAGGACAAGGAAAAGAGGGAATACTGCCAGGAATCCAGTACTCTAAAAAGTATACAGCATGCAATGAAGAATGAAGCCTTACATATACTATGGATACTAACATAACTATAACCACATTTAAATAAGTAGTGCCTAAGTATTAATTTATGAAGCACTGGAGGTTGCAAAAGACAGTGAACCACTGAAGAGACTTGACAAGGATTCATAGTCAAGTCCATTAGACAGGTACTTTTTACACTTTAATTTGGCTCAATTACTAGCTTATTCAAATTAAGAAAACACCTAAGCCACAAAAATGACCAGAGGGCTGGAGCACCTCTCCTTTGAAACACACGTTGAGAGAGTTGAGGTTGCTAAGCCTGGAGAAGAGAATGCTCCAGAGTGCCCTTCAGCACTTGAAGTGGACTTACAACAAAGCTGGAGAGGGACTTTTTACAAGGGCAAGACAAGGGGAAAATACTTTAAATTGAAAGAGGGAAGATTTAGATTAGATATTAGGAAGAAATTCTTTACTGTGAGGGTGATCAGACACTGGAACAGATTGCCTAGAGAAGCTGTGGATGCATGTCCTGGTTTTAGCTGGGACATTTTTTTCTTAGCAGCTGGTACAATGCTCTGGGTTTTGGATTTAGTATGAGAATGATGTTGATAACATCCTGATGTTTTAGCTGTTGCCATGTAGTGTTTATCCTAAGTCAAGGACTTTATAATGTCTCATGCGCTGCTACTGAGAAGCTGAACTGAAAGCTGGGAGGGCAGCAAGGCCAGGACAGGTGATCCAAACTGGCCAAAGGAATATTGGGATAGTGGGGGGATGATCTCTGTTCAGAAATGGGCTGGGCATTGGTCAACAGGAGGTGAGCAACAATGTTCATCATTTGTTTTTCTTGGGTTCTGTTACTCTCTCTCCCTTTCCTCATAACAATTCTTCTTATAAACCATATTATCAGCATACTTAGTATCACTACTAAAATATTTAATTTCAGTTATTAGATTGTTCGTATCTCAACCCATTAAGTTTACCTTTTCTTTATGACTATCCCCACTGAGGTGGGGGAACTGAACAAAAGGCTGTGTGGTACTTAGTTGCCAGCTGGGGTTAAATGCCATCCCTGGAACTGTTCAAGACCAGGCTGGATGGGATTTTGAGCAACCTGGTCTAGTGGAAGTTGTCCCTGCCCATGGCAGGAGGATTGGAACTAGACGATCTTTAAGGAACTAGAACTCCAGGCATTTCTGTGATAAGAAAAAATTAATCATTACTTTCTTCTGTCAGTCAATGAGAGAACTGCAAGTGACTAAGCCCTACGATTTCTGTATTCCTAGGGCCAGAGTGATCAGAAACTGTCATTTCAATTCACTGGCATTGGAAATAATCAGGTAAAAATATTGATAACTTTGATAATTCTTTGATATTCTATCTGCATATTCATGTAACCTTTTTTCAACAGGCAGAGCACTAACAACATTAATTGAATCCCAGAATCCATCCAACTAAACTTCACAACAATACTGTTCTTCTTTGTGACTTAGGCGAAATGGACAGCAAAAAACTTCATATTTTTAATATATAAAAATAGAGACAAATAATTAGTAGCTGATATTCTTCATTATTAATAACCAAAGCAGTGCAACTTTCATGGGAAGGCTCCCATTTCCTCCCAAATAAACTCAACCTTTCCTCGGGAAACCACTCTTTGATCACGTAAGGCCTCCCGCACGGAGGCGAGGCAGGTGTCCCAGGGGAACCAGGAGAACCAGGGGGCTGTCCCAGGAGAACCAGGGTTCTGTCCGAGGCAGCCCCCACACCGCACCCCTGGCCACAGAGTTTGCACATGAGCGATGTCCCCACAGGCCACTGACACGGCGGCGTGGGGGCATCTCCTCGGGCCGATGCTCCGGGCGCGGTGCCCTCTCCCAGCCTCCCTCCCAGCCTCCCCGGGCCTCCGGGAAGCCCTGGCGGCCTCGGGCTCCCACCCACCTGCAGCAGCGGCCGCGCCGCGGGGGCCGCGCCCCGGCTCCATGGCCTGGGGCCGGGCCGGGATCTCTCCCCGCCGGGGTCAGGCACAGCCCCGGCCCCGCGGTGCTGGGAGCTGCTCGGTGCCGGCTCTCCGCGTCCTAGCCGTGTTTGTCGCGGCCGAACACGGGTGTTCCTTGGGGAGCTGGCAGAGTCCGCGGCCTCGCCTCCCGCTCCCGGGGCTGGGATGAGAGGGAAGCGCGAAGGCCAGCTCGCTGCAGAGGCCGCCTCGGTCGGGAAGGTGCAGGAAGGGGGAAAAACATGGAAGCCCGCAGGAGACATCTCAAGGCCCCTGGTGCTTCCGCCCGGGAAGGAAGGGAGCGGAGCTGTGCGCAGGGGTTTAGCGAGCGTGTCCTGCCCGTCCCAGCGCTGGGCTGCTGCCGACGGTCCGGGTGGCAGAGCTCACCATCACCTGGGACAGCCCCCACGCTTTTACACTTCTTATTGCTATAAATTGCATGAAGGTCTCTCAAAGTGTTTTGCTGATTAACTCAGGTCTCTTTAAACTTTTCTTACCTAAGACATAGCCCTATACTAGCCACTGTGCAGAAAATTATCCCAGCCAAAATCAGCACAGTATCTTAAGAGGAAATGGGATAATGAAACGTCAGAACAGTATTTTTTTTAACACTGCATTGGAAATAGAAGTTGCCTTTTAGTGGAAACACTGTGAGCCAAGCTCACCAGTTAAGAAATTATCTTTGTAGCGAAAGTTATGTTCTCTATGCAAACTGCGCTGAAAAGGCTGTGTTAGGGGTTTTTGGCCAGAAATGGAGACTATAGAGGCATAGAATCACAGAATCATTTTGGTGGAAAAGATCATTAGGATCATCGATTCCAACCATTAACTGAGCACTTCTAAGTCCACCACTCAACCATGTCCCTCCGTGCCACATCTACATTTCTTTTAAATACTTCCTGGGATGGTGACTCCACCACTTCCCCGGGCAGCCTGTTCTAATGCTTGACAGCCCGAAGAAAATTTTACTAATACTCGGTTGAGGAGGCTGAGGAGGGAGGAGAGGAGAAGAGATAAGAAATGAGTGATGAAGTCAGATGCATTAGGTGCAGTTAGGCTTATCACAATGCATCAAGTTTTTAAGTAGGGGAGGGGTCAATCTTTCTGAACACAGAAGTATTCAGATGTGAGAAACAATACATACTTTTAAAACCCTCATACCCATTTCTTGGCTAATCTAAGCAGCATTATTTTTATCATGTTCTTTTCTTCAAAAAACTATATTTCATCAGTATACAT
>VWZT01001598.1:200873-277140 GCA_013397055.1 Pachycephala philippinensis
CTACAGAAAACTGTTAACACATTGGAACTTTCGTTTTAGACTTCAAATGATAAAAATAAATTAGAATAAGTTAGAGAGCATTTTCATTCCGACAGCACTACTTATTTCTCAGTGAAACCCAGGGGGAAAAAAATAACAAAACATTCCTCAGCCTTCTATTACAGTGACATATCAGCAGCCACACCTTATCATTTTCTGTGCATCTTTTGTGCATGTAAGTGATGCAGATGCTTTGCAAACTGGACACTCATTATGTAGACTGGAATGTCCATATTTTCATACAATCTTTTCAACTGAGACAGAAATAAAAGATTCAGAGACATCAGTGTTTTTATCAGCAAACCTGTCACCTGTACACAGAAAGCTGAATCTAAAAAGTAGAATTAGGCAGGGGCAACAGTATTACTGTTCTGAAAAAGAAAGTGGCTTTGCTTTTTCTGAGAACACCAGTTCTGCTTGCAATTGTAGGCTTATTGAGAGGCACCTAAAAATCCTGAGGCCTTCTACCATTAGGCAGCTGCCTGGAGGGATGTTTTTCACTTTATTGTTTTGTACTTAAATTACATAAATTTAAAAAAAGCTGTATAAATTCAGTTTTAGATTAACAGCTCCTTTTTTTTTTTTTTTCTTAATTTGGAGCTAGTAGTAGTTAGAAGGAATTTTTCTTAAGCTTGCAACATTACTGGGTACAGCTTTCAGAATACCAACCAAGACACAACTTCCTACAGTTTTTAGGTTTGCTTTTAAAATAAGTTGAAGCATCCCAATATTCTCAAGGTGAAAAAAAGCTGGTGTACCCTCACCATTAAAGGAGCATCTCTAATGAATTTTTTATTCATCTGAAAGCAGCAAAATCTGGGCACAATCAGCTGCAGAATCATTGAGATCTGTGCTCCTGTTCTATTGAAGAACGCTTTTCAAAAATAATGTCTAGAACTTGCATTACGTTCATTCAGTGAGTATTCCCAGTGATTACATAGAATCAGAGAATCCTTAAGGTTGGAAAAGACTTTCATGATCATCAAGTCCAATCTTTGACTGATCAGCACCCTGTTAATTAGACCATGGCACTGAGTGCCACATCCAGTTATTTCTTGAACACCTCCAGGGATGGTGACTCCACCACCTCCCTAGGCAGCCCATTCCAATGTCTGACCACCTTTTCAGTGAAGAATTTCTTTGTGACGTCCAAGCAGCATAATCTAACATTACTTTTTCATAAATAAACAATGTGTACGTGCACATGTAGTGGTGCACAGTGCAAATTCATGTTATAGCCAATAAATAAAAAATAAGCTATCCAAACATGGGATGATGAGCACTGTATGTAATCTCATGTCAGACAACAGCGAAATGAAGCTTCAGTTTGAAATAAGCATTTTGTAGTTTGTGAAGGAAGCTGATTCCACTAGTTGCACGTAAATTCTTTTGATCTTTTTATGAATATGTCTTTTGATCTCAAGAACAGTCAAAGGATATCTTTGTGGCAAAAGGTCGTACAAAATAATTAGCTGCTTTTGTTAATAATTAAAAGCAGTGAGGTGTTTAATCACATTAGAGGTCAGTAGTTCTCAGTATTTAACCAATCCACATGATGAATAATTTCAAACAACTGAGTGGTCAACTAAGAACAAACCCAAAAAACACGGGCTTCAATCAGTTGTTAAAAGTAAATGGATCACACTATTGTCAAACAGGCATGACCTGCTCTTACCAGATGGTTACACTATCAACAATAATTTGAGCGTGGAAGAATATATTTTCGTTTGGAGAACTACTCTGTTAGAATTTATAAGACATCTTTATATTTTAATGCTCTATTTACCTGAGAACAGGAACTGTTTGAAAACACATATGAAACACGCTGTCTCAACTATCATAGCTGCAATTTGGTTTAGCTGATGTGGGGCAAGAGATATATTGTTCTGAGAAAAGCATGTGAAAAACATGAGCAGGAGCATCAAAATCTTCTCATTTGAGCCTTTTTTCATGTGTTACAGTGCTATATTTAATTAAAAATTAAAATTTTTGGCATCATAATCCTTCATTACTCAGCATCAAGCTGTTTTCAAAACAGATTATAATGTGTTCATGATGGCTCTATTTTGAATGTAATTCTGATGGAACCAATATGGCTCAAGCAGTCCCTTTGAGCATAATCTGCAATTCTAAACAAGTCATCTGATTCAGGATGTTCAGTGAGTTATGCAATGACATCTTTTTTTCTGTTCAGAAACAAAGCATTACCATCAGGAAAAAAAGGATCCCATTTCAGCATCTGATACAATTAAAACCTTGCTCTATAAAAGCAATATAAATAGTTAGACATGGTATGAGGAGAACAGGAAAACTAAAAAACTTGCTACCGTTTATAGGCATTATACCGTAAGTTATGAAATGATGCTTTGCAGTGCTTTGTCATCACTTACATAAAATTAATGACAACGGATTCCATTCCTTTCTATACAGTATATAAAGGAAAGGTAAAACATTTCCCTCCAAGAATTTCACTGTCTGGAAGTCAATACTGAGAGATTCTCATTCCACTAGGTATAAGAAAATTGGTAAAAGCATGTTTGCAAGTAATCAGAATGATACTTAAAAATTAATGTGACAATATAGCAGATAATTTTCTGCATTTACATTTCATCGTTTATCTAAGAGTAACAAAACAGTGTTGCAAGACTTTCCTTGTATACAGCAACAGACATCTGAGAAGAAAGAAGAATTAAAGTAAGAACATATAAAGAGTTTTGATTTAATTTAGTACTTTTTATTGTAGTTCCACAAGATTTTTTTGTGAAGTTTATAAAAAGGCAGAGAGGTAAACAGGTAATTGCTATGATATAGCTGTCCTAGAGTATAAAAAATTCAGGTTACACTTCTGTACACAGAACTTTAACCAAAGAACATATGAGCAGTCCCTGCTAACTGCCTCATAATAGAGAAAATTGAGTGCACTAAAATATCCACATTATTTTGATTGAATCCTGAGACATTTTGATTAACATTCCTCTGTGCAAGCATGAGGTCTCAGCTGCATCATGGGTTACCATGTCTGTTTCTTTCTATTGACTCAGCTGGGTCAGGCGTAAGTTTCAATGAAATGAGTTTCATTTCTTGGAACATACTGACTTAATCACACTTCACACACTAGAAAGGTCAGGTGCCCATTTGAGACACAGTGGTTATGCTATTTCTTCTAGCACCTCGCCTGTCTAACCAGCCCAGAGCTTAAAGGATACAGAATAAATTCTTTTTTTCTTGAGGTAGTTTGCACCTTGTTTCCCAAAGAAGCATTGCACCCAGCAATCACAGTGGTGGTCTGGAAGAGATTTGTCTCAATTTCTTTTGCCAAAAATGCTCTGCTTTGGGTGAAATTAGATAGTCTTTAGGCTACAGGGAGCTTTAATATGGTGAAAGAGTAATTACCAGGCAGGAAAATGAGGGCTCCAGTCTTGATTCCCTGGTCCAGGTAGCATGTATTGTTCTTTAGAGACAGCTGAAATTTGCCCTATTTTCAGATAAGAAACGAAATTACCTCCATGTGAGGGGTTATATATGATACCACATGACATGCAAATGTGGTGCTTCAAGACATGGTTTAGTGTTGGATGAATGGTTGGACTCAATGATCTTTTCCAGAGGTCTTTTCCAGTGATTCCTAATGATTCTATGATCCTGTGCTGTCTCAGCCAAAGAGTCATTCCTTTGATGGAAGACCTGTAATAACAGTGTTGTCTGGGTGATTGTCTTATTTGAAGTGGAACATAGGACTGACTAGACACCCTCTAGAAGTTCCTTCAGACCAAACCAAACCAAACCAAACCAAACCAAACCAAACCAAACCAAACCAAACCAAACCAAACCAAACCACACCACACCACACCACACCACACACCACACCACACCACACCACACAAAACCAAACCAAACTCAGTATTCTGCTCTGACATTCTCCCTGACCACCTGAAGATTGACTGTAACCTGGTGAATTGGGCTGCAAGGTGAGAGAGGTGGGCTTTAACACTGACACAGAACTGAAAGGAGTATGTGTGTGCCAGCCCTCTGACTACTGAGTTATTGGACAGAAACTGGTTAGAGTAGCTATTACCTGTATTTTGTAAAATTTTTAGTATTCCAGACGTAAAATCAGAGGAGAATTTTTGGAGGTTGTTAGCTATACGTGGACATACTGAAGGAAAGAGCATGTGGTCTTGCAGTCTTACACACAAGGAAGACTTTTGATTCATGCAAGAATCTCCCCCATGGCACCTGCCTTTGCCAGTTTCATTTCTCCGAGGATCCTTGGCAGTAGTGCTGAGAAGTCTCCTACCAAAAAAGATCCATGATCTTTGCATTGCATAGCAACATGGAAGCTGTTTTGTGGACCTCTGCTATATTGTGGCACTGTCATGGTCACGCACTGGCATGTCAGGCTGGCTGCACACATTAGTAGTGCATAATAAATCTATTCTTATAGGCCATGCAGTACAGTTCAGTCTTCAGAGTTATGCTAATGTCTCTCCTCAAAATGACCATACTGTACTGCTCTTGTAGGTGAGGAGAGGGAGTGCCATCTGCTCAGCCATGTAAATTGTCACCATTTCATTCACTTACAAGGAGTTTTGTCAGTTTGCTCTAATTGTAGATATGTCCCACTGAATTTAACAAGCTTAAACCATTAATTCATCCATTTTTTTTCTGGTGTGAAATGTAGGCTTCAGGTTAATATTAAAAACATAGATTCTTGAAGCCCAGAATTCATTGTATATGGCAACTATGTAAAGAAGATTGGAGAAGTAAAAAACACTCCTCAGAAAAACTTAAATCTAGTAAAATGAATTTCTAACTCAAATGCTGTAAAAATAGAATAGGTCATTTATAGAGGTATACATATATATATATACATGCTTTTAGAAAGATGGATAGATAGGTACACAAGTGACAAGGTGACCAGGTTGTGCTAAAGAGGCAGAGAAAGTAATTTTTATTTATCTGGTGAATATATTTCAGCTATAACAAGTGGCTTCCAAAGATAAAACTTTGTTTCCTTTACATGAAACTTTCCTTCCCTCAGAAAAACCCTTTACAGCTGACAGGTTGTAGATAATTCTAACAGATTGAGGTAGCTGTAATCAATATTGTATCTGCTTCAAAACTCTTAACCTGGGCTTCCTGTGGCTCCAGGCACTCATCAGGGAAGGGCCATGGACTGACATAAATCCTTTCTCCCAGCAGCTGGGCTGTTGCTTCAGAGAAGAGCATCTGCTTGCAGCATGAGAGGGTCACATTACCATGGTTTCTATGCCTGATATAAAACCGTGGTGATATACAAATGTGAGCACCAGTAGGTACAAATGAAGATGCTATTAAAAAGTTGCATGATGTGGCTTAAGTGATACAATTTAAAATTCAAATCAGTCTGTACAAGTTATGTCCTCATGCAGCTGTCCAGAAATCTGAAAGTCCGTATGTGGGACTCAGGTTGCACATTAGAACTAGAAAGATTGGGCTGTGCATATTTTAAGGGGAGAAAATTGCATGTGCCCATAAGTTGCTACAAATATCCATTCCATAGGAGGTTTTAAGAGGTAATCACCCATCTGCCAAAATATCTGTTGTCTTTAATCATGCTTCTGCTGAATGAGTAGAAAACATTAAAAAAAAAAAAAGAAAAAAAATTTTAAAAACCCCAAACACCCCCCCACAAATAAACCCCAAAAAACCAAAACCAGAATGAAACAAGGATTGTCAAACCCTGTAATTATGAAGAAAACAAGTGATTAAAAGGAACTGGCTGTAATGAAAGTGAACATACATTTTATTACATATGGAATTTTGGGACTAGACATAGTTGTTATGACTTGCAACAATACTAAAACCCCTATTAAAGAGAAGGACACTTCATTTAAATCTGTGGAAACTACTGTATAAGTATACTTCATAAAATGAACTAAATTCACTTCTAACTAAATTCTATTTAGTTTAGTTCTAACTAAATTCTAGACTTTTGTTGAAATAATTCACTGTTTGATCTTTCAGTTATGTAAAATAAATGCACAGTTCTTCATTTCAACTTGACATTCATTTGCTCTCTGCTGTAAGCTTGATTGACTACATAACTTCGTGTCTCAAGGATTTAGGAAACAATGAAAGAAAGAGCAGCAAATCAGCAGAGTGAAATTCTTATGTAGGTTACTTGGATAATTCATATCTGAGAATAAAGAAGTATGACTTCTGTGGAGTGCATGTGATACTTGATATATATGCTTTATACATAATTTCCTTAAGGTCTGTAAGAAAATTAAATTGAGGTTTAATCAGAAGTTTTGCTCTGCACTGATCTGTGAGAACCTAAGGTGAAATTGGATGAAGAAATGTATTTATGGAGATGATCCTCTTGTATTCCCATGCACCTTGCATTTGGAGAGAAGTTGTTTTCCAATAGCTTTTGTAATTTTTATTTCTTCTTCAATGCTAATATTTTATTTATGCTTTATTCCCATATCCTACACACAGATATGTGCATGAAAACATTGAGAGCCATGCACATATGAATATAATTCTCTCAAGAGAAAATGTGGCTGTCAATAAATATGCAATGTGGCACATTTGTGACCAGGGCAGGCAGTTCTAAGATGCATGACTTGATTATTTCAAAACCAGATTTCTTCAAACATGCCAAAGGCAGGTATATGTCAAGGTAAAAGCTACATGAATTGGAGTGGTAAAAAAGGGCAACCTAAACATTTTTCAAAATATTCAGAAATATGTTTGCTTATATTCCATACCTCAGAACCAGCCAGACTGGATTTTTACTACACTTTGTTTACTACACTTTGATAATAATTTAGAGTTGGGTAGTGAACAAATATGAACCATATTGACACAATAGATCATGTTCCTAAACCTCTAATGTCATAATAGAAATTGAATACCTTCTCAACTAGAATTGTGGCCATTGCAAGTGAGGTTCTATAAAAAAATAAAAAAATATGTTTTCCCCTTTGTTTCCTCATTTGAAATACTCATTTATGTAGCCCTCAGAACACTTCATTGCTATTAAATGTCTTAGACATTTAAATACTTCAGCTTTTAAATGCTTCAGACTGTCCAGAGTTTTTTTAAGTACTGTCAAAATTCAAAGAAACCTATGCTGCCACTGGTGTTTCTTCATATGCTAAAAAACCCTCTCTTCCTCATAAGGAATTACTTCTACACTTGTTTTCAGGGCTAAGTTGTTCTGCCAATATTCATGAAGATGAACTTGTCCTTGCTACTTATATTTTATTTGTGGAAAACAGATCAGATAGACTGCCTGAATGCTCTGGGAGTTAGTTCAGTTTAAAGTCAATACTGAGCCAAACAGATGGTCCCAATATCCCACAGATCATTCCTTAGACTGTCAATCAATACATTTCACCTGGCTCTGTCTAAGTGAAGTAGCAAGTAACACCAGGGAGGGAAGCACACAACCGTTGGAAAGATAAGGAAAACCTCAGTAGGCGAGACCAAGGGTGTATCTAGCCCAGTTTTGGCTCTCCTATAGTGCAGTGGGAAAGGCTGTTACAATGCTTTGTAGAGTTTACTTGCTGGCATGTATTTTCTCCCTTGTGTGCTGTTTCAGCTTGCAGACACTGTTGAGCTCTCCATTACTGTCGTAAGTGGTCATCCTTCATTCCTGGTCAGTATTTTTTTCCTTTACAGAGTCCAGTTCTGGGGTCCTCAGCATACGAAAGACATGGACCTATTGAAGCAAGCCCAGAGGAGGCCACCAAGATGATTAGAGGGATGGAGCATGTCTCCTATGAGGAAAGGCTGAAAGAATTTGGTTTATTCAGCCTGGAAAAAAGAACACTTTAAGGTGACCTAATTGCAGCCTTCCAGTACCCAAAGGGGGCCTACAAGAAAGACGGAGAGGGACTTTTGTAAAGGGCTTGTGTTAATTGGACAAGGGGGAATGGACTCAAACTAAAAGAGAGTAGGTTTAGATTAGATATTGGGAGAAAGTTCTTTACAGTGAGGGTGGTGAGGCACTGGAACTGGTTGCCCAGGGAAGGTGAAGATGCCCCATCAAAGTCAAATTGGATGGGGCTCTGAGCAACCTGGTGTAGTGAGGGGTGTCCCAGCACACAACAGGGAGTTGGAACTGGATGATCTTTAAGGTCCCTTCCAACTGAAACTATTTTATAATCTTATGATTCTTTGATCCTTCTATTTTGCTTGTATCTCTTTGGTAAGAAAATTTTATTGAACAGAGTGACAGAGGAAATCAACCACAGAGTAAGGGAACTAAACTTCTGACTCTGGCTTCTTTACTAGCACCCTACCTAATTAGGTTAGTTAACCTATTTTACCTATGTGATTAAGAAAAATACTAATTAGCAACTAACTTAGACTGAAGTTTTTCCGACTTTTTTTAATCTAGCTGCTTTCATAGATGTTCATTTGTTTAGCTTTCTTCAGTGTGTTAATATGTGTTTCCAAGATCATCCACTAGGTTTTCTTGTCTTTATGTTCAATGCAAAAATAAAGTTTATACACATAGTCTTTACTAAAATAAGTAATGTTTTTTAACCATATCTCCTTCCAAGTGTTATTGATCATAGTCAAGATGATTTCAGCTAATTATCCACGGGAAATAGGTGACCTGATAGCCATTGGACACTCCATTAGCAGAAAATACCAAACCCTTTTAAATTTAGACAGTAAGAGTTAGAAAGACTGTAAGATGAAGAAACTATCTTCAATAAAGCAAAAGGGAGGAGTTCAAGAAAGCTGACAGAGAACTTGAAGCAACAAAGAATTTGGAGACATCAAAGAGAAGTTGGTTTCCATTAATATGCCTTTCTCAAAAGTGGCTGCTTTCCATTTATATTGCCCTCAAAGCTCATCAACTAAATTTTACAGAGCCTTACTTCACTTTTTTGCTGGAGGACTTATTTTGATGGGTTGAAATTATGCAATGGTTTTTTCCTCCGTTGATGAAATGACAGCTGTAAATCAGGCTGCAGCCATATATAACATTAGTGTTTATATTTTCCAAAGATATATACTTGTGCATCAGAGATGTTAATTCAGTTTTGAAAAACTGGGTGCTTAGACAAATTAGTTAAAAATTAGATAAAGTAGGTTTTGACATGTGTCCAAACCACTGTTCCTCAAACCTAAATTCTTGGCATGTTTCCAGGAGAGAGTATTTATATTTTTCTAACAGAACTCAACAAATAAAGTTACTACACCATTTGTAACTGAAAGAGTTGCTACTGAGTGCTGCGTCAAATGTCATCCCATACTGATTTTCTATGCTTAAATTATAGTTGCATGACTTAAATGCAGTAAGCTTGCACCACAAGGCTAAGAAAACCCCTGTGAAATATCTAAGTAGCTCACAGAAACCTTGCAAAAACCTGTCAAATATGGGAAACTCTAAAAAAATCACTCCGTTTTCTCTGAAGGAATTAAAAGATGATGTAAATTTACTTGAAATTAAAACTTTATAATTCAAAAACTGACAGATCCTTCACTATAAAATCATAAATGCCACTCAAATTGGACTTTTATAAGGGCTTAGACAGTGAGATTTCAAAGCAAATCCTTTAAAGGAAATACTGAGTTATTAATATCAGAAAATCATGAACATTGGATTGCTAGGTGGCTAAAACAGTTCAAATTAAAACGAACAAATGATAAAGCATGGATTTGTATTTTCAATTTAAAACAAAGAAATAGTAAGATCATAAAATAATTTTGAGCCTCCACAAAATCTACAGGGTAAATCTGTGCATTGGAAATTTTCCCATCCTCTTCATTATTTTTCCCTAGTTTGATTTTTAATTTCTAGGATCACTTAGAAGCTAAAGTTTCTTGCATGATGATTAGCACATTGAACAATCTACTAACTATTTCAAAGAGAGAAAAAAAGTAAGCAGTCATGCTTGGTAGCGAGTTCTCTAATGTCCGAGTTATAAATACTACCAAAAAACATGTTACAAAAATTATAAGGGTAAATGCACCTTTGATTCTGAAAGATGCTAAAAATATTTGATAGTTGTGATGGTTGACCTGAGCTGGGTGCCAGGTGCCTTCCAAGCCATCCTATTTCTTCCCTCCTTGGCAGGATGCAGGTGGAGAAAATAAGAAGCAGAGAAACTTATGATTGAAGGTAAAGGCAGTTTAATAAAGCAAAAGCAAAGGGTGTACATGGAAGCAAAGGAAAACCAAAAGATTACTTCTGTACTTCCCATCTGCAGGTGATGTCCAGCCACTTCACAGGTAGGGCTTTAGTATGAATAGCAGTTGCTTTGGAAGACAAATGCTGTACTAATGAATGTCTCCCTCCCCTGCCTTCTCTCAGCCTTTATTGCTGAGCAGATGTCCTATGGTACAGATATCCCTTTGGTTGCTTTGAGTCAGCTGTCCTGGGTATGTCCCCTCCCAAGATCTTGCCCACCCCCAATCTCCTGGGTGCAGCAGGGGGAGTTTCAGAGGGACAGCACTGATGCTGTGTTATCAACACCCTTCTAGATACCCCTACAATACAGAGCACTATGAGGGCTGCAATGGGGAAAACTAACCCTGTCTCAGACACACCCAATAGAGCAGCATCTCATTTTAAAGTATGTTTTTTAATCTGTTGAAACAGGTTGTTGTCTTCTGATGTCTTACATTAAAATAAAGCCCCAAAGCCTCATAAAGAAACGTCTTCTTGTTTAAATAGTCACTAATAATAATACCTGAAATTAACACCAAGACTCTGAAACTGGATAGAAGAACTGAAGAAACTTCTTCTATGGAAACTGGAAACAAGAATTGTTACAATTCCTTTTATTGTTTTCCTTGATGCAAGTCTGCACAGTATGTTTAAGCACAAAAATATACTACTCAGGTATAATTGAACTGATTAAAAAAATAATTATATGCATTTTGGAGATCAAAGAAAGCATCCTTTCTTTCCAAAAATAAAAATAGTGCTGCAAAGACTTAAACATAAACAGCCAGTTGGATGAAAAACAGCTGAACCTGCTTTTTTGATGCCATTTTCTGGGAGGGTGATTTTCAGTCACTTCAGTTATGGGTCAGTGAATAAAGAGGAAGTAACTCACTGGTTGATCAGTATCTGCCATGGTCATTGCTTGTTTGAGCCAGTTTCACTGAGACTGAAATGTAGTCCTGAAGGAGCACAATTGACACAGTGGTTTTGACTTCATTTCAGTCATTGAGATATAACACTGTGAAAGGTACACAGATTTTCTGAAGACTGAGATAATGTGTCCCCTTAGGTAAATGTTTTGGAGGTCAAGGAGTTGCTTGTATTATCAGGAGATGAGCAGAATAGACTCTTTTCAAGAAAGATTTCTCATTGGTTTGATTCAGCTCCTTTCACATATCCCTTAGAGCAGTGGCCCTTTGGGTTAGTGCCCAGGAAACTGGTATGTATCCTTCTGAGGTCAACAGAGGACCTGCTGCTTTCCAGCTCTTAGCTGGAATCTGTCAGGCTTCTGTGTAGTTGCTGGGCTAGGCAAGCAGACAACTGAGTAGACAAGTGCACACTGTGTGTGCAAGTTGTTTTGTGCAGTTTTGCACATACTGCAAGTCTCAAACATCAGGCATCGGGGTTTGGACCCAGAAGTTGGCAGATGGAGGACAAGGTGTAGGTCTCCTCGGTTACTCATAGAATCACAGAATATGCTGAGTTGGAAGGGACCCACAAGAATCATCAAAGTCCAACTCCTGGCCCTGCACAGCCCCATCCCCAAGAGTCACAGCATGTGCCTGAGAGCATTGTCCAAACCCTTGAACTCTGTGAGGCTTGGTGCTGTGACCACTCCCCTGGGGAGCCTGTTCCAGTGCCCAGCCACACTCTGGGTGAAGAACCTTTTTCTAATACCCAACCTAAACCTCCCCTGACACAGCTTCAGGCCATTCCCTTGGGTCCTGTCACTGTCACCACAGAGAAGAGATCAGTGCCTGCCCCTCCTCATCCCATCTGGAGGAAGCTGGAGAACTCCAATGTGGTCTCCCTTCAGTCTCCTCTTCTCCAGGCTGAACAGACCAAGTGCCCTCAGCCACTCCTCACACGGCTTCTCCTCAAGGGCCTTCACCATCCTCGTGGCCTTCCTTTGGACACTCTCCAATAGTTTAATGTCTTTCTCACGTTCTGGCACCCAAAACTGCCCCCAGCACTTGAGGTGAGGCTGCCCCAGAGCAGAGCAGAGGGGACAATCCCCTCCCTTGCCCGGCTGGCGATGCTGTGCTTGAGTTAACAAAAGTGAGCTATTACTAGCCATCTTAATTAAATCCCCCTTAAAAAATTCCCTGAAAAATCTTTATGACAAGTAAGGATCAGCCAGGAATCTCCTGTGAAATTAAGAGAAGGGGAAAAGGAATACAGAAATTGGAAAAGTGATATGAAAATGGGGATGTTTTTACTGATATTTTGGAGGCGAGCCAAACTACTCATTTGGATTCCTACTTGCACAATTTCTTTTGTCAGTCTTCTTTTTACATTGCGTAAGATAAGAGATTAAAAGGAAAAATAAGGACACAGAAGAAAGTTTTAAAGTACTTAAGTATCATAGATGTTGAGTCTGCAGGCAGTAAATCCCTCCTCCTGCAGTGGGCAAGTCTCTCTGCCTCCAAAGAGCTTTAGGAGAGCCATAGGATGCTTTGGATTCAGCAGGATCACTTTCATAGCTTCCTCTGACATAAGAGAACAGTAATGTGCATTAAAAGTAAGCTTTGTTGGTGGATTGGATTAATTTTACTAGTGATGTAAACTGAATTTAGATGTACAAACGGTTTAAAAGTTGGAGGTAAGGGCTTCACAGGTAAACCCAGCAGACCAAATTCTGGGGTTCCTGAAGTGCTAAAGATTCTGCCGGGTCTGGTTAGGGTTTTTTATAGACTGTAAAACACAAACTCTGAAGGAAGTCTTCAAGATTTGATTCACAGTACCGGTTAATATCCCACACCATTTTCTTTGGCACTGCATTCTTTATGAATGAAAGCTTTCAAATTGAAATCGAGTTTTCTGGCAATTGCCTTTCTGAGGACAAACAAAAGAACCAATAAGGAGCTGTGCAAGAGCTTTTCGGGAAGTCATTTAGGAGCTTGAAATTCTGCTTGAGAGTTTTCCCTTTGTTATTGAGCTGATTGCTTCCTCCTTTGGTATCTCCTCCTCTGCCCTGCAAATGAAACATCCAGTCTGTCTTTCTGGAGAGAGTTGATGGATGAAACAGTTTCATACTATGCACTGCTACCCAAGCTCTTTTTATCCCAAATGGATTCTGCATATGGCTGATTTCCCCATACAAAGTAAGAAGTAAACAGAGAGTGATAGATATTGGCTTTCCATCATCTGATCTGTCAGCTGCTGTACATTAGGAAGTTATCTATGCCTTTAATTGTGAGTAGGAGAGGGATTTAGAGCTTGCAGGAGCGTAATTGTTTCACAGTAAATCTACAGATAAGCCCCTCTTCCTTACTGCCCGCACTGTTCCACTGGTTTTAGAATATTAAATTGTCCTTTTCCCTGCAAACACTGGTGCCTAAAGGAAGATCTATTATCCTGAAGTCTTTGTAGCTTAGACTCTAATGGGATGCTGATATTGCAAACCAATAACTAAAATGAGGAAATATTAAAATGAAGCATAAGGCTGCTTTTATTACTGCCATTGTTCTTTACTGCATTCGTTTAAACATATTTCTATTTTCTGTCTAATCCTAGTCTTAGAGTTAAAAGTTTTGATAATTGACAAGTTTCTTTCTCATGTGATGTATTCCTGGAGACAAGCTGTAAGCATCTGGGGGAGGGTAACGAAGAGGAAGGATTTCTACCTTTGACTGTTCCAGAGACTGTGAAATTTTCTTTTCAGTTTACTTCAGCAGATAAAAAAGGCTTGTTCTGATGTTGAATTCTCAAATTTCACTGAATTTCTTATTCCTTATTATGAATGGGTTTGAATTCAAGTGAGCAAATACCTTATGAAAATCAGGTAAATGGTCCTGTGATTAAATAAATATCTGCAGTCCCTCTGGGTTTGTCTTTGGGTTTTTTTTATCTCCATCAATCTTGTCTTGTCTGTGCAGGGAGGGTACAAGAATATGTGCCTATTTAGCAAAGACTAATTGTGTAAATGAGATAATGAGCAGCCACAGTTGCTTGTGTTCCCCAAACTGCCTAAGAAGGCAACTGATGTTGCTCATTGATATTATTAATAAGACAAATGCACACAAGAAAAATGTCTCTGTTTATCCATCCTCCATTCACTGGCACTATTTACACTACAATAATACTGCTCATGGATGTAGTATGAAGTGATTTCTTATTGAGTATTAGTCTAATTACATTCTTTGAATCAGTGGGTGATAAAGGAAATAATGATATAAAAAAATGAAACTAACACTGCTTGCACCAGCCCCACGTAGGACATGCTATTCCTGTCCTACCTCTCTAAAGAAGCAGAACAAGTTACTTCATGCTAACATTGAAGATTTCATGTGACAAGAGTGACCAGGTCAGGGGACACAGAGATGTGGATCTGCAGCTGGAACTGGAGCTTCTCTCCAGGTGGACTTTGTGCTGCATGGACCCGAGAAGACTGGATACCACCAACGAAAGCTCATACAGTTTGTGGTGAGGTAGTGCCTCATGTATCCTTTGTCACACAAAGCAGATAATTATCCCACTTCTAGGGATGTTTGGTATTTTTACACAGAGATGCTGACTGTAGATAGTTTATTTTTGCCTTGAGTTCAATTTTTATTTCTACTGTCCTCTTTTTTTCCATTCATTTCATCAAAATAAATCTCGTAACACATACAAAGAGGCATAATGAAAAATAAAATGTCAGATACATTTTGTGAACAAAACATTTTGACATTGTGCATCTTCTTTTAAAATCAGAGAGTACAGTAATAGCATTTCGCTTGGTATTTTCTCCAACAAGGAGGTAATTTATTTTCACAGCTACTATATAGAACAGGATGATATTAAAAGAATAATTAACAATTTGTGGGATTTTTTTGTGCTTGACATTTGTGTTTCCATTTTAATTGAGTTAATAGGATTCTCCTTTCTCTTCTGTGTGTATTTCAACAATCACTCAATGCTGAAACTATCAGGTAGAGCTTCAAATAGACTGGAGTAACATTTTGTGTGCTGAACAGGGGTGAACAAAATCCACAATTCTCTTTTCCTTTCTCAGTTTTCTAGGATGATAAAGTGGAGTGTATACTGTTACAAAATCAGCAGAAATTATTAATGTGATCCCAGTATTCTTTTGAACAATGCCATCATGTGACTCCATGTATGTACAAACCTAAGTAGAAAAATAAGAAGGCTTTGACAGTAGCACCAGAGATTGGCTTGACTCCTTACTTACTGCCCTTTAAACCCAAGCAATTTTTGTGTGCTTAAGCAAGTTTTCATAATGACACTACATTTTAAAGATAATAGTATTCATATTATTCTGTGAGAGTGAGAAAACAGGCAAATGGAAGTTCAATAAGGCGTTAAGTAATACCACTAATGACAACCACAAAATAAGGCAGTGGAAAAAGAAGGGAACTGACCATTGGCATTGTTCAACAAACCATAGCAGTATAATATTAATCTTGTAACACTGACTTGTGGACTAACCTGTAAATTGCATAAATTGCTTAAGGGCCTTTAGTATTAAAACATTTAATGATTTATGTAATTTGCAATGTGCAGCATGTCACATGCTATTGCAATAATCAGCATGTTATGTGTAACCATCTATCCAGAATATTGTTGCTAAATTTGCCTAGCTCCTCGGTATATGAGAGAATAAAATTTCATCTCTTTATATAATTTAAGGAAGCAAAATGAAAATTTAAAGCTACGTGGAAACCATTTGTTATTTTGACATTGAAATTTCTCCTCCAAGATCCTATCTCAAGCCATGAGTTTTCCCAGTCTGACACCAGGGCTGTTGTTACAACTGATTGTGAAGATGCTGACTAACCAAAAAGTGGATAGCTTCTGATAGTTTATTCACTTAGCTTGATAGCTTTTCAGTTTTATTGAGCACCTCTAAGTTAAATTCAGAAAAAAAAGCTTATAGAAGAAATCCATTCTCCTAAAAATTTTGGAAGTTTTGGACATTTTAATTCAAATTTCTTCACTAATTCTAATTGTTTTGTATCAATCAATACTATTATATCTTGATTTTTGCCATTGATCTCTAAATTTTTATAAACAGATCAAATAAAATCTCCAGATTCTTTGGTACTTTCCTCACAAGTAAATGAAATCTGAACTGATGAAGCTTGCTGTTTACTGAAGTGTTACATGGAACTTCATGCCTCCAAGACTTCTGCTTAAATCTAGCTTTCACCAGCAATTAAAAAATTAATCGATGATAGATAGGAGAGCTCTCTCAGTTATATATCAGTGGTCACAGTAAGAGGAACAGTTTAAGAAAAATCCCACCTTTTCAGTTCAGTTCAGTTCAATATGAGCATTTGTATGCTCTTATGTGAAACAGTCCCTCTTTTAAATTTTGGGCATAGATATTAGGAGTCTGACTGATGTTGTGTGTATGTGTTAGAGCACGTGTGGGGATAAGTGTGTGTGTGTGTGTGTGTATACACATTCACATTCAGACTGTTTGTTTTGCCTCTTC
Source organism: Pachycephala philippinensis (assembly GCA_013397055.1). Taxonomy (NCBI): domain Eukaryota; kingdom Metazoa; phylum Chordata; class Aves; order Passeriformes; genus Pachycephala; species Pachycephala philippinensis. Next base: position 217,529 of record VWZT01001598.1, read on the forward strand.
TGAGATGAACACAATGTAAAAAGGAATTTTTTATCAGCTAGCAAAAACTTCCTACAATAAAAATGCTGAATTACTGGAACAGAAACGACTAGTGATGAGTTTTGAAACATGCTGAAAACCTTTACTGTGATGCATGGAACTGGCATTCTGCTTAGAGTTGTTCATGTCTGGTACAAGTTTGCTGAGCTGGAAAACTGTATTTTGCAATTCCATTGAGATTTTGCCAATAAAGGTCTGACTCATACAAATTGATAATATACACTCTGAAATCTTCGTCAGTTGAACATTTTTACAGCAATAATCTTCTTGCAGCAGTAATCAACATAGTCGTGTTGTTTCAGAAAACAGTACTGAGGAGCTACTGAAAAAGGCAAAAGATATGGAAGTATTTGACCTGAAAAGCTGCTTTTCCTCACTTGAATAAATGGTCCTTATACTAACTCAACTCTGTCACCAAACAGCTCAAACCTCTCCATCCACAAAACACAAAGTGAGAGGGAGAGTTGGTCTTCTAAGGAGAAACTGTGGGGGGTTTTATTGTTTTGTTTTGGGGCTTTTTCCCTGCCTTTGTCTCATGTCACAGAGAAAGCCTTTGTCGTTTTCCTCCACTCCAGAATTCTTTGTTCATGAATAGAAAAAACTGTTGATCTAAATGTTCTAAGAGACATGCTTTTATACTTGTTTCAGTTTTAAAAAGAAAAAACAATGCCTGATCAGGCCTTCCACTTCAGTGAAACAGATTTTTCACTGACTTTTAAAACTGTGACATCAGTCAAAACAGCTCCATCATGAAAAAATAAGGTACAGAAAGTGTATTTGTAAAAAGAAGTAACTGGTAGTGCTAGAAAGCAAGCAAGTAACTTTTTTTTCTCCAAAAAGAGCTTAAAATTCATTCACTAAACTGTAAGGTCTTCAAAATCACATCCTGATAAATACATTTAATCAAATTTCAGATTATTTCTTATTTCCAATTGGCTTTCTATTCAAATATACCTTTAACATAAAAAATCGAAGAGTAGTGACGGGGAAAAACGTTTCAGAAAGTTTAATTTGGCACCAAACAAGAACTTCATATTGAATACTGACAGATGCTTTCTGTCCCACTGGTTACCTTTATCTTCTTCTGTGCAGGTCATGAATTACAAGAATTTACTCAGTGGTTCATTTATTTGTTAGGAAACACTTGACATAATGAGACCACTGTTTTTCTATGCTATATGGCTTTTAATTGGACTTATAGGAATTTCTTATATAATATTACTTTAAATGTGTTGAGATATAAATAACATGATTTTCAATTTCCCCTTCGTACTTACAGATATAAGCATATTTCCAGCAATTATCTTTGAGAAATATACATAATCTACTTCTACTTTTCTGCATTCCACCTTTAATTTTGCTCAGGTAATGTTAGTGTTGTTTTATTCATTTTATTAATTTTCAAAAATCAGTATTCATAGTCCTTTTGAGTTACCTTAGTCTGCACTTGACCTATTGGCAAAATGGTTTTAAATGGTTTAGAAAAGTATTTCACTAGCTTCTAATGATATTCCTGTATCACTGAGAAAACTTTTTGTTTGTATTGCTCTTGCATCTTATAATCTGCAAAAATTGAAATATTAGGCCCGGGTGCTGGGAGGACCATGTGCAGATCTTTCCTTACGTAGAGCAACATGCTTGCCAGAAAGGTTCTGTTAACGCTAAAATCATTTTGGTGCACATTAAGGTCAAGCTCTGTCTCTGCAAACTCTTGGGAGCTGGCAATGCCACATGCAGTTAGCGTTAGCCAGCTGATGTCCCTGTAGGTGCAGGACAGACACCCTTGGAGAGCGGTGAGGTCCACCCAGAGAAATCTTGGCCAGCTGTCCCTGTCTCCCTCCATTAGCTGGAAAGGGAATAGACTGGGATCTGTATTTCTAACCTTTAGAAAGCTGAGGTTAGGCGAGAGGAATTGCAGCCTTGGTGCAGACACTTTGCTGCAGGCCTGGCGCGCTGGGGTTCAGGTGTGGCAGTACCCCAGAGCAGCAGCTGCCACAGCGCCGGCCTGAGCATCACATGGAATGGGCAGAGAAGGGCTTGGGTGAGCACAGGTGGGTGAAGAGATGCAGCTGAGTCACAGTGGATGCCTCCAAGATACCTGAGCAAATAAAGTTTAAAATGCCCTGCTATAATATTTGCCAAGTGCCTCTCACTCCCAGAGTGCACATTAGGACCAAAGTTCATTTTCTCTCACTGAAAACACCTGATACATATGGGATAAAGTACTGCATACTAAGATTTCATTAAATAACTAAGAATTCACTGCCAGAGCTGAAGTAATTATTCAAGAATTGTGCTCTCATGAAAGGCTTTTTTCTTGCCTTTAAATCTTCTTTTAATGATGTGCTTTTCATTTAGTTATAAGGAAATTACTTGAATTGTCTCAATAAAAGTTTAAGCAGTCTTTATTCCGTAACTAAAAACATGCACAAGAACAAATAATTTCAAAGATATATATCAAGGGTATGCAAACTCCAAAGAATCATTTCTTTTGAATCAATTTTGTACAACCACTTAAAATCATATAGTGAGACATTAGTCTTATAAACTAAAGAGGAAAAATGTATTTAAAATATAGAGAACAAAACTTACTTTGTGCTTGGTTGTGAACATTTATTATTAAAAGATATTAAAACAGAATTTTTAATGTTCACAACTGACTCACTCTAACCTTACCACTTCCAACATTGCTGTAATGGAGAAAAATTTTCTGAAAAAATATTATTGTTTTGCAATTAGTTGTATGACTATAGAGGAAAAAGTGGTTCCTTTATTCACTCAGTCATAGGGTGGAGAGCAGAGTAGTCATCTCTGTGTAGGCTCATGTGCCTTTTCAGGGCCTTATGGAGGAATCTTGGCCAACTATAGCATTGTAGCTCTGCCTGTAGCTCCCAAAATAATGGGAACTATGCATATGTGCCCTGCAGTGTGGCACTGAGATGGTCAGGGCTCCCTGCTGTGGAGGAAAGTCTTCACACATAGTCAGAGCAAGCCAGCCCAAAAAAGCCTGGGTACCAGATATTTTTCAATTATTTAGAGATCCAGGATTCGCTGGTAATAGGCAAAGGAGGGGTGTTTGAAGTTTTTTGTTGCTTTATAGGGCATAACTTGTTTGGTTTAGCCCAACATACAGCACAAACCACAAACTCGATACACTGTGTTAAAGCCTGAAGATTTTTGTTGTGCTGAACTGTGAGAGTTCCCAGGAAATTTAATGGTAGCCCAGACAGAAAATAGAAGAAACCAGAAGTGTGAGCAGTGCACAGGACAGTGTAACAGCAGTGGATGGGTACCTGTGCTGGGCAGCAGCCCTTGTCTGCTCCCATTCCTCAGGTGAGTAAGGGGCAGTCCAGTGTCTTCCTGTGCTAAAAGCACTTTTGAATTCTGGAGCATGCTGCAGCTGGAGATAGATGGGCATGCGTGGAACCTACAGAGAGCATGCAGTGCAGGCTCTCTGGCCATCCCTGCTGAAGCCCCTCTCTTGAACGGGTCTTTGGCAGCTACATCAAACCAGTTTTTGATCTACACATAGCTTATAAGCAATGGCTATGTCACTTCCAGCCTGAATAAATCTCTCCAGCTGTGGCAGATGCATAGCTTGCCCCGAGACCTTCCTTGATTTTTCCAAAGAAAGAGAACACCCTCCATCCCTGTGCACCCAGAACCATCTGTCATGTGTCTGTAGCCTCAGACATGTCTGTGATGTTGGCAGTGCTGCACATGTGGCCAGCTGCCCTGTGAGCCTTTCCTGTCCCTAACCAGCTCTGTGTCTTTGTGAGTAAGGCCAGCTTCATTCTCAGGTGTGACTATCTCCCTCACAAAAAAGGACACAGAGGTAGGAGTTTAATCTCTTGGTATGGAAAAATTAGGACAGGCATAGGTGATCTGTTAGGTGCTACCAGGAGGTGAACAAATTAAAATGTAGGAGTAATGACCATGTCAGACTTTTGAGTCTAATTCTTGCCTTAAGCCAACATGTGAGCAATAATTATACTCTCTGGTGAGCTGCTCTATGGACACGAGTAATTATAGTCCTCGATACACAAAAACGTGTATCTCATTATAATGAAGCACAGAAGTAAACAAAAATAAATGGACTAGAACTAAATGTTCAGAATGCCATTTATATGCTCGGCTTTAGACAGTCACCCCAGGTTTTACATTAAAAGGAAGTCTGCATGTGGAATTCTGGCCTCATAAGTAGAGCTTGTGTGATGAGTAGTTGTTAGAGATATTTGTCCAATACCCAAAAAGAAAATGGTTATTCAATTGAAATATTTCATTTGGTAGTAATCAAAGCGAAAATTTTGCAGAGAGACACTGCTTCTAAAGTTAAAATGCAATTCTCTGCTCACGTTTCTGTGGTAACTAGCTCAGTAACATTAAATAATTTAGTAATCCAGCCCCATTTCATTAAAACCCTAGAGTACTTACAAAGAATAAGTGTAAAAGTATAAAATTCATGTGACTAATTGTAGTCAGTTACTGCAGACTCCTCATCAGAGTGAATGCAGATCTAGGGAGTAACTCAGTTCATCCTAGAATAGATGTCTTAAATATACTGTGGATATGTGCATTTAATCAAAAGAATGTAGTCTAGCAATATACCAAGTTTAGACTTAGAAATCTGATTTCCATGTGTTTAGATTTCATTAAAGTAAACCTGCTACCACACTTTCTAGGTATACACAAAATGTATAAAGCTTACCATGCAAAAAGCTGCAGTGGAAACCCATGCTGGCCATCCAACTGTCAAGACAGGTTTGGGGATCAGTCACTTACGTTCAGTCTGATTTTTCTACTTTTGTAGGGGAATTGACTACATGGCTACTTAAATTCATGTCATTCCCAGCATTTCAGTGTTTCCTTACCTGAAAGAACACGGCACTGAAACATGTGCGTGGGAATCCTGGTTGTACTGAAAGAGCAAAGGGAAGATTTCTTTGATTTCTTTGACTTCAGAAATGCCAGGATTTCACCCAAGGACAAGGATGGTTGTGCCATGTCTTCACAGGTGTTCAGAGGGAATGAAGATAATTCCCCAAACTTCAGAACATTATCAAACAACCCCCCCTTGTCTGGCAGGCTCCTCATTGCATGTTCCATCGAGGCACTTGCAGGCAACCCTGTGGTAGGGAACAGGTTGTCTTGTGCTTGAAAGGTGAACAAAGAAATGAGTGCTGGAGTTCAGCAATAACTCACATCTGGCAGTGCATTTTCCTGGCACTTCCGAGTGGCACTGCCCTGCTCCGCTCCACAAAAACATTTTAAATGATGTGGGACATATTTCATATGGAGAAGCAAAGCCTGCTATATGTGATTCAAAAGGATCTTGTTATTATTTCATCCGTTATTCAAATTACTCTTTAGTTCAAGATTGTATTAATGCTCATAATTAATTTGGCCTTACATAATGCATGTAATCCAAGTATCTCACAACATTTCTTGAGCATTCTCTAATTAAGCTAGTCACAATCTCTCAGTGAAGTACTCAAGGAATCTGTGTGACTCGTTTCATCCAGCGCCAAAAAGCAGTCACCTCTGGGGTCAAGTAAGGCACAGCAGCATGTTCAATAATGCATAGCAGCATTGTGCCACACTTTGGGAGGGAAGTGAGAAGTAGAATCCCTAATTGGAACTACAGGGAGTTAAAGGAAGGAAAATGTATTTATCTGTAATTTCAGATTTAAAGGTGCTAACTTGTCTTTTCCTCTGAAGATTGTCAAAGGCTCTTTCATGTCCAGTTGGCTTTTTTAGTTCACGAGACTGAGAGGAATGCCTTACCATATCATGATTTCATGACCTATTACACTTTGAAATTCTGTATCTACATTTACCTGCCCAAAGTAAATTGCTAGTGTGATTCTTTGATCAAAATCTGTAAGCAATTGGCAATATTTAACATTTCTCCCTAAAAGGTTTATTTCAAGCAGTTTTATTATCCCCACCATACAGAAAAAACCTAAAGCATTGGGAAGATAAATGATCTTCCTCTACCGACTGAGCCAGTGATTAAAAGGTCATCAAATCTTGTTTTCCAAGCCTATATTAGTTTGCTAAGCTCTCACTTGTCATTCTTTCTGCCTGTTAAAACACCCCTAGCGTTCAGTCTGTATGGCACTCTCTATTTTTGATATCCTTAATTAATATACAGCTTGAACACAGAGTCTATAATATCCAGCCTAACAGGAGAGCTTTCACATATCCATTCTCATTTGTTCCTCTACAAAACCCAGATTTAAAACCCCAAAAAGCTACCCATTGATGCAGAAGCTCCCCAAGTATCTTTTGGGCAATGGCTTCTCAAAGCAGGGGCACCCCTTTTGTGTCAGTCACCAGTCACCCAGGCTCTTTGGGACTCCACAGGCTGAGGCAGGTGGGACACGGGCTTCAGGGGTCATTCAGGGACAAATAACTTCATCTGCAATTCCCCCATGGACAGGATTGTCACTGATAATAGCTCTGAACTTTTCACAGGTTCTTGCTGCCAGATCAGGCTGTAGTGTTCTCCTGTAACCTCCTCTATAGCACGCAAAACAACAGATTATCACAAAAGAATTTTTACATAGGATAAAAACCTCTAATTAATTTAGATCATGAGAGAAAAAGAATCTGCTGTGTCTATAGGTGAAGTATTGTAATGGAAAATTACACTCCCGTTGAATAGCAGAGACTTTACTGTCTCAATTATAAAAAAACATGCCTGTGTAGTTATTTCCAGACAAGTTTGCTGAGACGGGAGGGGAGCCTCATAAGCCTAGACACTTTTACAAGGCCCAGGAAAGCCAAGAGGTCCAGAAAACTCACCTTTCTGCATCCTGCTCGTAGTGTAGCAGGAAAATTACATATATGTTTTTCAAACCTTCACTTTCATGTGCATATCTTTTTTTTTTTTTAGTTCTCTGTAACAGAACGTGTATTCACATGATGAAAATGGAGAAAAATTATAAGGCACATGCTGAGGATTTCTGATTATTATTAAGTTTGAGAAAGCAAAGCCATTCCTGTATCACTTGAACAATACACATATTAAAATACATAGAAAACTACATAAAAACATCTATAAACCCAGTATTTTTACTATGCAGTAATTATATAATCTGCAGTGATTTATACTATCCTCCATTTTATGAAAACTGTGAGAACTGATGTACAGTAGTATTGTCAAAGGAGCAGACAGCCAATATGACCATTCCCAAGATGAAAACACCTTTGTGAGGCAACACTTCAGGTAGAGCTCCTAAAAGGATGAAAATTCCACTTTCTGAATGATTTCATTTCTTGCCAAATCTTGATGCTTCCAGATCTTTTATGCAGTTGTCTTGTGAAAGAAATATTCTAGGAAAAATAAATCCATCAAAGTTAATTTTTCCAGTTTTCTGATCATAAAATTATCACAATTATGAAATAATGTTATTCCTGAAGGTAAAAAAAAAAACAGTTTCACATTTCCCCAGAACATCTGTCAAGGTTTTAATAGCTTTTGTGGTGTTCTTTAAACAACGTTACTCACTTTGAAGGATAATAATAATAATAAAAGAAATTAGGCCTTTCATTTCAGGAAAAATTCTTTAAAAAGGAATTTAAATTCTCTTTCTAATTACACAAAAGAGTCCACATCTCCTTCACAGTAGATAGTAAATTCCAGATGACTGTATGAATCATGTTCACTATGGTGTGCATCATTAACAGCTGTAGCTGCATGGTCACAGTAGCTGCAATTATATTTTCTTTGTAGAAAGGTGCATGCACTTTCCCCTCAAGAGAGAAAAAGAAGTAGTCTCTGGAGTCAGATACTAATTGCTGAAAAATACTGAGTTCATCACATTGCAGGCTAAGGAAACATACACTGGGGAGTGGTAAAGTTAACTTCAGGGAACTAAGAGAGAAGTTAAGATTGAGCTCTTCATAGTGATGAGGAATGTGGGCTCCTGGGTGATACACCTCAGTCCAAGTGAGGCACCTAATTACACACCTTTCCTAAGTCAGGAAAAATAACTGCAAGTTGGAAATTCCTTGTTATTCTTTGCTGACACTAAAGGGAGTGAACAGTAACTAACTCACTCCTTGATAGCTAACTATATCTAAATTTTAGCGACATGATTCTATTCTAAGTGCCTACAATTATCTTCAAATACTAGTTTTAAACTGTTTATGATAACCATTCCTAAAACCAACTGTAAGCCTGGGAAAGTGCCAGGGTTTACATGCCTAAGGGTGATGCTAGGGCAGTGACATTAGCAGTGCTAAGTGTGCAATAGGGTGTCATAAACTCTTATTTCATGTTTAATTTTTAAAACAGTATTGCACTTGTTGAATGAATGAATGTGTTGTTTGAATATTGATACAACTGTACTTGCTGCTCTACATAAAGTGGATGAAATATCAAAGAAAGCACAGTAGATATAAAACCCCACATTGCTATAACCAAAACACAATGACCAGATGTCTTGGCTTGGCACAGATTTGTAAATACTTTGCTATATGCAGATCATAAGAGACCTTTGATCTTATTTGCATAAATTTGTACAAAGACGCGGAAGTATTATTTAAAGCCAGGTTTAAGTTTTAAATGTGTGTGTGCTAATGCAAAAATCTAGCTAAAGCCATCAGTTGTTAGAAATGTTAAACAAAAGTATTGCTACATGTCATTGGTCTGCTAGGATTTAGAGGCACTTAGAGGGAAAAGTGTAGACAGCCAGCTGCACTGATAAAAAACAACTGAAATCTGCTCTTAAGGGTATTGGCACATCACAGCTGGCAGAACAGCAGAAATACCTAAATTAAAAGTTAATTTGGGTATCTCCACGTTGTGCAGCAGTCTGGCATGTTCTAAGTTACCTTTGGTGGGCCTGCACAGATGTTACCGAGGGGAAAGTAAGCCAATTCTCATAAGTTTACAGCATATGTTTTGCTGCACTGCTCAGATCTGCTTGGCTTTACTAGCCAAATTGAAAATGCATAAAATGGCAGTGATTTTTCTCTAGTTGTAACCATTTATTCCACAGCAAAATTGGATCACTGGTTACAAAGGAAAAAATCAGGCAGTGGGGAAATGTAAACAATAGAAAAGCAGTGGAGATTCTCCTAGAAAAATGTTCAAGAGAGTTATTTGCACTGAAAAAATAAAAGGTATCTCAAATGCCTCAAGTCTCAAACAGTTCAACATCCTACCCTAATCATACTTAACCTGCTATACAGAGTAATCAGCCCCCACCCCCATACAGAATTAATCAAATATAGAATCAAGACAGACGGAACCTCAAGTACAAAAGGAAACATCTCATTTCTCAGTCATACTCAGTCATCCAGGAGAACAGATGGCCCTTAATAGCATGCCCTGAAACATCTAATTACATGAGAAACTTTGTATAGTTTTCCTGGACTTTTAATTGGTCCCCCAACTGTGTGTGCAAACAGCCAAATGTTTTAATAGATTAAATAATAAATATCAAGATAGACTGTGTTACAGCATGTACAAGACCTGGCTGATTTAAGGTGGACGTAAAAACATGGCAATGCATGGAGGGATTCAGCCCTGTGAATCCAGATTGTCATGCAGACAAGCTGTACTAATTTCTTTGGAAGTCTTCCTCATAATATGTTAGGTGCCTTGACGTCTCACAATATAGAAACAACAAGGTGTGTATGATAACACATTTAGGGTTATTAAGAATTTAGCCTACATAAATGACATGAATGGAGCAATGGTTGGTAACTATAGCAACCAATAAAACCCTAACAGCAGTGAGGAATGGACACTACATATCAGGATGCCAAGCTGAAATGTAATACTATAACAACAAGATTCACAATATATTGGAAAGATGTAATCTATTGAAATAATATTTTTAAAAAAATGTATATTATTAAAAGAATTAATGCATATTTAATGATGGAGAGGTAATTAAGTACCTAAACGGTAGCAAAACCAAAGTATAATCAAGTTCAGAAATGTTGTTAATGAACATCAGACACATCAACTAAGCATGAAATGAAGCACAAAAAAAAATCAACAAGAGCAAATGTGTTGTTCGGTGTGTACTGAACTCAGAACCTTATCTAGAGATATAGGATCTATACTTCTATTGCCCAAAACCTTGTATAATGTTTCCTTCTAGTAATAAAGGCCATAGGAAAGTATAGGAGTTCTGCTTAATTGGTTTATCATATAATTTAATCCAGGTTGTGTCTGTGTTGTTTAAACACATTAAATTTTGTGCTGCAACTAGAGAAGCTGTTCCAAAATGTTGTTGCTCTGGTGCTTAGAAACCTCCTTTTCAGGATAAATTTATTAATAGCCAATTTGTACCCATTTTTTCTTCTGCCAGCAGTGGCTATTAGTTCAAATGACTTTTCTCTGGTGTATTAACATGCAATACTATAGACATGCAGCATTTTGTTAGGCTGTGAAAGCCAAGTTCCTCTTGGAAGACAGAATCCAACAGGTGACCTGATTTGATGCAGAAACTCTAGATACTAGTCCTTAATTCTTGGCCGTGTGTTTTGTGCCACTGAATGTTGTCCCATTTCTATTAACTCAATCATCAACTCAACTCATCAGGGTGTAAAAACATGTGTCCCAGCTATGGTTGGTATTTCATTGTCTTTTATTCCTGTACATGTGGCTATGGAATAATAACAGCCTTATCATTACTATTTATACATGTCCTCCAGCATGTACCTGGAGAATTGTAATCACAGTGATAAGAACTTGTCGCCATACACAAGGGCAGCATAGTCCCAGATATTGCCTTACACCGGGCCAGCACAGTTTGCAGTATAACATTGCAGCACCATCTGCAGTAATCACGCATGGGAAGAGCTACAGCGGCTCACCGACCTTATGGGCAAGAGCTACAGCGGCTCACCATCCCTCTTGGAGGCACGGTCACCCATAAAGCAGTCCAACCCCAGACTTGCTTGGGCAAGAGCTACAGCGGCTCACCGTCCTTCCCAGAGGCACGGTCGCCCAAGGCAGTCCAATCCTGGACTTACATGCGTAGGCTACTCACGGCTCTCCTGGGCACACCCCCGCCCAGGGATTACGCGCCGGCCGGCTTTTCCACTTCCCCCAAGTGGATTGCAGTCTGTGAGGCTCATACTGGCAGAGGCTTTCAAGAGCTTCTAAGGCTCAGCCAGTTATCACCGCGATACATGCAAACACAGGGTACCAGATATCAGAGTCCAAAAAGCCCAGCATAGAGCAGGGTAGCAGGCATTAGCAGGTAGAGACAGGGAGTGGCAGAGGAGGCTGGCAAGCAGAAGCAGGCATCACCTCAGCTGTAGCTCAATATCTGCTTTTATGATCTTGCAACACAGCCTTTTATACCCATCTCTTGGACTACTCACATGCTTCTTGTTGTAGGAATCACCACACCTGCATTCAATGCTGGCCTTCCCTCCTCCCAGGGACACAGCCGCAAGCCATCAAGGCCAAGGCTGCCTAAAGCCTACTCTTGTAACCCCACAGAACTTACTGGAAACATAGAGATGTCTGTTCACCTGCCAGTGCAGTATTTTAGAGATTGTCTCAGTGAAATCCCTTTTGCAATCCTTTCACAATACAACTGACCAAAATCCTTTCTGTTTTCATCCATATAATCTTTATTTCACTGTTGGTTATTACCACAATGATTCTCAGTCCCACAGTTTAATCTTGTCTTTCCTGGATAGTACAAACCTATTAGCCATTAATTGTTGGGTTACACTATGCGATGATAGAGTGATAGGCCTGGTAGGCCAGAGAGAGAGAGCCTCTTTCCTGGGCCTGGATGTGACCCTGGGACTGTATCCAGGTCACCGGGGATGAGCGGAGAGAGGATTGCAGCTTGTTGACAAAGCTGGACCTGTGAGAGGTGATGAATGCAGTTTGTAACCTTATAGGGTATTATTTACATATTACCATAATAGGCAATGTCTCTGCTTTGCCCCAGGTGATAGGGGAACACTGTGGTGAGAATCTTTCCTCTTTATATGATGTTATATCCTGTTCTATGGGGGTATTTAGGGAATTTCGAGCTCCGTAATAAATCACTTTGCACTGGAACTTGTGTGCAGAGTCGTGCCGATGAGAGAACACTGCAATTAATGACTGTATTTTCATTATGCTTCTGGTTGTTGTACAGGAAAGAATCAGTTGATTTAAAAAGATCCAGACTGATCAGCAGTATTTTACACATATTTCCAAGAATGCAGGAGGATACAAGAAATGAAAGACGATGGGCGATCACAGCCATAAGGTCTGAAAGCAAATCCTGTTCTGCACAGGTGCCAAGTGTTGCAGACGTGAAATAATCATGTAGAAGGTCTAAAATCTAAAAAGATAGTGCTTTCCCTTGTGGTTTGTATAGTTAGTCAGTACGACACACCTTATTAGCTATCTTTGCTGTCTCTTTTTCTCTGTTCATAGGTAAATCTGGTTGAATCTGTGTTTGCAACGGTCCATAAAGATGCTTTTATTCCTCTAAAAGAATGCAAAAATCTTATGGAGCAAGAAAATTTACAGTGCTAGGCCTATTACCAGCCAGCAGTAACCCCAAGAGCTCCCTGTCTGGGTAGACAGCAGATGTTTTCTGGACCATCTGTGGTGGTTTGTGCCAGAGGTTCCTAATGCTCACCTCTCAAATACAAGGTCTCACTATAAAGTTGACTCCCTGCCCTTTCATGCAGACCCTAGTTGCTACCTGCATTTGGTCTGTGACACTGAAAAAAGCCTGGATTTCAGGCACTCCCACACTGATGCCCATTTCAGGGCAACTTCTGCCATGAAAGGGCTAAGTTGCAGTTGCTGAGATTGTCAGATGAGATGGTCAGACCCCACTCCCCCATCCCTCCCGGGGGATTTTGTCCAGCTGCAGTTCTGTAAGGCATACCCAGGTGCTCAGTGAACAAGATGGTTCTATACCACTAAACATACCAGTCCCAAGGTCCAGTGATAACCCCCAGGCCAGCTGGCTTTGACTGCCTGTGCCCACACTGATCATTTTTCGCAGACCCAAAATGGGGTGTCCACTTCCAAGCTGTCTCTTGTGGATGGACCCTGGTGAGGGCCAGCCTGTGCTGTTGAGCTGCTCAGAAGGGGACTGGTATGCTCAGACCAAAATGTGCCAGGGTCTGGTTTAAAAATTCATCCCTGCATATATTCAATTGCATCAGTTTAAATTATTATTGAAGATAGCCGCAATAGTGCTCATATTTTACATTTCAGTAATGTATATTCATATATTTTCCTTTGTGTTCCCAAGAATTACCCCTTCTAGTGGTTGGATATTAGAAGTAGTGCCAACATCTTCATTTGCTGCTATCAGAAGGTCTGGGAGTTCAAGAACTTCTAATATTATATCTTCTGAAGTACAGAGATTTATGTCTAGCAGTTAGCATTTTTGTGTCCCCAGACCTTGCCTTTCACTGGCATACTGACAACCTGCTCATGGTGAAGAGGCTGTAGCATTTACCCCTTCGTGTAATGACTTTCAGAGGCTGGAAAAGTTTCCTTGTGTTTCAAAAATTCTATGAAAAAGTACAAGAAAGATAGCCTTATTTAAAAGTGTAAAGAGCTAAAAAGTAACTTCTCTACTCTTTAAACATCTTGACAACTGCATTGCTACAGGCAGAGCTGTACTATTGGAAGTCTTCCAGGGTGGAGAAACAAGATAAGAAACAGGATAAGAGAAGTAGCATTAAAGAACCACAAACCCCCATATTACTCACAGGATGCTTGCCCTGAAAAATGTCCAAAGAAAAGTTTGCTGAAGTAATGACGCAGAGGGAGGTATAGGAAACTCAGGCTTGGGGGAAAGAAAACCAGGATCTACAATTTCAGGAACTTCAAAATACTTAGTTATATTGTCCAGGTTGTCCTGTTCTTATGCTGAAGGAAGAGTCAGACCATGGAATTCAAATAAGGAAATTTTGAAGCAGTCAGAAAGGGCCACGAGAAAGCAAATTATAGATAAGAAAAGAAGAAAGTTATTTGTAAATACTGTTTTTCATGATAATGGACAAACCAAATAACCTTCTAGATGGAATCACCTTACTAAAACAGGGAAGTGAAACACAGCAGTCCTGTAATTAAATACAGACCTAACCAAGATGACTACTGATAAGTGTTCAGCACAGAGGACTGCAAGTTCATAAAAAAAAAAAAAAGAACATCCTAGGGAGACCTACATGTGTGATCACTGTTAACCAATCAAGCAGATGAATAAATCAAGTGAAGATTAAGTACACTAAAATTCTTAGCATTAGATCAGGCAAAGAACATAAAAACAAACAAACCAAACTTGTTTGCAAGAGAACAGATTTCTTTGGAATAAGAAATATGAAGAAATCTTCATGTAAAACTGTGAAGACAATTCTTGACTAGCAGTGCATGGTATAGCTCTGCAGTGTTGTTCTGCATTTAAATTAGATGTATGCAGCAGTCAGGAGTTGCAATCAAAACAGAATAAGGGGTCTGGGTAGTGTGACAACTTGTTTGCTATTTCCTATCTAGTTGTGTATTTGCTTCGCTGTTTTTTAGTTTTCATTCCATATCTCCCCAATTTTTGCCTTCTTTAAAATAAAAATAGGTAGATTGAGGTAGAAGAATTGTTTACTGGGAGCTTATTACAGGGTGGCTGTTAAACTGATTAAGGTTTTGGAAACCATCAAACAACTAATCTAGATCAACGCACAAGGTCGCATAGTCAAATTAAGCTTTGACTCCTGTGGATTTCAGTGGTTACCTCTGGGGTTTCAAATTAGACTACTAGACAAGTAATCCCGTTATTGCAAGCCTGTCACATTGCAGATAGATATTATTTTAATTGAAGTACCTGTCCACTTAAAGGCACTTTATGCACTAGAATAGTTTCCAGACTGTCACATTCTGAAAAATATAATTTCTTCTCCATAGAAATACTGAAAATTTTTCAGTCTGAGACCTTTGTAACAGAGGTTCCAAGAAAATAGTTTTATATTCAATAAATGGGAGTCTATCATAATTTGATATTGTGAAAGCAAAAGATAACATAAAAAAGTCAAATCGTCAATGCATTGAAGGAAAGGATTATAGCCAAATATTTTTTAATTATTTGTTTGCCTTACCTCAGATTTAAGCAGAGTTATCGTGGCCTACATAGTATTCAAAAAATTTTATACACAAATAATAATTTAATTATATGGTGATTATAGGTTACAGACACTTAGAATAGAAAATGCTACAAATACTATGACTACTTGACATAATATCAGTGTAAAAATGCATTATTTACTAGCTTCAGATTATTCACTGGTGCCCATGAAACAGTTCTTAAATCCTCTGCTAATAATTCATAATATGTTTAGGATGGATATATATACACATGCCTGTCTGTGTGTTCACACACACAGTTAGAACACAGTTATGATTCTCTGTGTGTGCATGAGGAAATGGGATGTTCTCATTTACCTTTTATTCAAAAGTAAACAGTAACACAAGTTGTGTAGACTCTTGAAGAAGCTATGAGTGTTTGAAGAAACAGTAAACATACATACATGGTGTAAGAGCCATGAAATAATCAAGTAGAAAATATGTTTGGACATGAAAGAATTCCACTGTAACTATGAAGAAAAAAAAAAAAGAAATCAATATAGTAGTAAAGCAGAATTTTAAAGGAAACACACACTATTGCACAATTTCAATACTTGATGTTTTGTTTAAAAAGTCAGAAAGATAGAAAATTTCCTGTATGTTCTTCATTAAAAAAAAAAAAAAGACTTTTAAAAAAAAGAAGAAAAGAATGGATAGCAAAAATATTCCCATGTATTTTAGGTTAGGAACCTGTTAACATCCCAGCCACAGCTCCTTTAAGTGTTTGACCCCGGCTAAAACTGAAGAAACATGAATTACAAATCATCTCAGCTGCCTGGCCAAAATGAGTTTGACCTTTAGCTCAGTTTGAATCAATTCAGACTACATAATCAGGATCTCAACCTACAAATAAATAAACAAGTAACAAAATGTGATGACCCACGATTATCTGTGCCTTTCCCACAGTACCAAAGAGCCTTTTTGGGTGACCCTGTCCAGTTCTCAAGAACTCCTATTTCTGGTACTTGTGAGGTAAGCGGAAACAGCCACTCAGACCTAGTGAGGAAGAAAGGAAATGCTGTGAAGGAAGAGATAAGTTGGGAGCACTCCAACAGAGAAATGAGGAGTCAGAGTCCAAAACTAGTACAGTTTTTTCAGAAATTGAAGTAGATCTCTGGTTCGAGAAGGCTACTTAAAATAATAGTGCAGATTTTGAAATGCATGGACTTTATAAGTTGCCAAAGAACAGCCCATGTTCGTAACTTAGTACTTTACAAAGTCAATGATATTATAATTAACTGGGGGGGTGGGGGAGGGCAGGGAGAAGGGTGAGAAGTATTTCTGTAAGCGAAAATTACTTTCTTAGAATGTCTGGAGATCTTTCCCAAGTTTCTGGATGATCTAAAACTAAATCCAAATTAGGAAAGCAACCTATTGGGAGAGCACATAAATGAATCCCAACAATAGTGCCCCATAGTGCCAGGATAAAAAGAATACAGTAACTATTAAATAACCTGAGGATTTTCTTCCTTTGGAACTTCTTAAATTAAGCTCAATATTTTTATAAATTACATATAGACTTTATTGGGAGTTTTTTAAAATTAAAAAGCAATGAAATGACAAACTCAAACCCAAAAGCAGATGTTGAACTATTTCAGCTTGCCACTGGGTGATTAAATATTTACTACGGGGCTGCATTACAGAACACCGAGATGGTTAAGTTTCACTTAAAAAAAATCACTATTACAGTTGAGTTAAAGTAGAGTGGAGGCACAAAGGCCAGCTCTTCAGGAGTCAGTGCAGCAGCTCAAAATCCAGAGTAAATTAGAGGAAGATGAAACTAAAGGCTTCACTTAAACTCACAGTGAATGCAGTACATGAAAATGTCGAGAAGTGTTGTTCAGCTTAGAATGACAAAACAAAAGAATGGGAAGCTGTGTAAAAAAGTGTCAATGTTTCTTCTGTCTGCCACAGCACAAATTTTGAAACCCTGGCATTTTCACAGGATGAAAGTATTAATTTGCAGCCAATTATGATAAATTCAAATGCTGTATACTGTTAAGCAGGATATGTGTGCAGTGGAGTGAGAGGAAAGACAGGTGAATCTCTGAGATGCATGTCTCTGAGACCCTTGCCTTATGGTGGGGACCAGAAGACTGAAAAGCTTTTTCAACTCAAAGCCAGATTTTATTAAAATATAAACCAAAATAAGAAACTTTTAAAGAGAGAATACTAAGAATGACTAAATAAGACAGAACAGAAATAAAATTGTATATAAGCAAATCCGTTCCATCTATCTTATACTCGCAGGCAAATTCTTGCTTCTCTGCTTGGCTGTTGAGATTACAGTGGTGTCTGATTTACAGCCAGCTCACTCTGATCCCTAAGAGTTACTCACTGCCACAGCAGGGGCTGGGCTATAGGTGACTAAGGTTTGTCTACTCATTCCAGTACTATCTCTGTCAGCTACAGTTCCTGCCTTTTTCCCATGGTCTCTGTCACTAAGAGACACTTTTTTTCTTGCCCTGGGGCCAGTGACCATCTCCCAAGCCTCTGGAGACGCGACCTGAGTCCACCACTCTCAGTTGAAAGGCACATCACGTTACAGGCTAACTGAGAACAAACTGTCCAGAACGTGTGCCACAATCTGTTTGTATTTAGTTTTAGAATGTGGTATTTGGACCACAGAACTATACTGCTTGGCAAGATGACAGCTTCCTGATTTAATGAGTAGAAAAGTATCATTTATTTGACTATATGAGAGAAATGTTGTTTCCTCTTTGTGAACCCATTGCCAATATTAATTAGTTTTTAATGCGTATGAGTGTTTTTTTCCTCTAAAGATAAGTTTTTTCCTCTAAGATGAAGTCTTTTAGAAATCTGAAGACTTTATTTAAGTTGTGTTTAATATTTAACAGCTTTTACATGAGCACAATACATTTTGACTTTTTGGTGGGTACTATTTTTATAACAGCAAGTTAAGGGAAGTGTTTAAGAACTTTCAACTCCAAAGGGGAAGAAATTTCAATTTTATTCAAAACAGCACAAATAAAATTGCCTGAACCAAGAAAATAATGTAGATGTATCTGATGATCATGCTGGCAGCTTGGAGGTGATGAGAGCATTGATGAGCACCAATATTCTGCTCATGGAAGGAAGCACTAAAGACTCAGAGACAGAGAGGTCTCCCTGCAGTAAAGACTCACCACATACAACACCCAGGAAGATGTCTTGGATTAATGACGTCTAGGTTCAGTTCAGGCCACTTAACCACAAATAGTCAATTACAATAAAACCTGCATTTTTTTCTGAAGAAATTGGTTACACGTATTTAAAATGTTTTCTTTCTATTGTAGATTACCTCAGCAATTATCTGTAACTCTTGTTCAGTGCACAGACTAGAGCCAATACCATTATGCATAGACATCCTCAGTAAGACATTCTACGTGCAGTATGTTTAAATTAAAAAAAAATAAAGTTTCCATTACATTATTCACATAAGTATATTTAAATATCTGAGTGGAAAATAGAGTCCCAAACTGGGAACATATTTGTGCAGACACCAAAATTATTTGCAAAATCTAGTGTTCATTTGCACAGATTTCCATTATAAAGGAGAATTATGGTATTTCTATATAGGAACAAAATCACTTAATTTTGCCATCTGATGATGAAATTTGCATATCTAAAATCAGGAATGGGATAGATGCAGAACTGAATCTTCATTAGCATTTTACTCAATGAATGGACAAACCTTTTGTGTTTTCTGAGAATATCTCTGGAATTTCTCAGAGGATGCAGCATTAGTTGAATAAGGTACCAGAATTACTTTTAAATAATGTAAAAAGACATTAGAGTATGAAAATGAAATGACCATGAATTATAACAATTTGATTATTTCACTGTTTTGTGGAGTCATTAAAAAAAAAATGTTGTGTACCAAGTCAGAGTAATTAAAAGGTATAAAAAATGGACATATGGTGATAAAATCTCATGATAAATATAAACAAGAGACCCAGGAAACAAATACTGAAAAAAAAAATTGAAAAAGAGCTATCTGTACAGCCATCTGGTTAAAAGCATTAGTCATGTTTAAAATAAATCCAGTATCTATGATCAGCTTGAGCAAAGAGCTAACCTGTGCTCCAGGGAACCATGTTGTAATTGAGTAAAATGGCACATGGGGATAGATTAGAGAAGCTTCCACTTTTGTTGCACCTAATTCTGTCAAGAAATCTATTATGACAATAGCATTAATAAATAAGTAGCAGTCTTAGCTTAGTAAAAGTCATATTCTTTACTAGATTTTTCTTCTAGTGTCCTTCCACCATGCAAATCTGGTTTTCTCTGTTAGAATGAAAAATGAAAGCTGATTTAAATTGTCTTTCTATACACACAAAGAAAATCTACACATTGAAATGGAAAGGATTTCAATAGTAAAAGAGGGAAATGAAGCTACACATTTAAAAAATAATGTCTTTATAATCAGTTAAAACCTCAAAATCCTTAAATTGCTAGAGAGATTTTATTCTCTCTTTGATTCCATTTTAATAATTTTAAACTCAGAAGGTTCTCTTTAGGCTTTTTAGCTTTACCTTATCACCCCAGCCTTTACATGACACCCTGATGTTTCTGTGGGTAGTGTCAAAGACAAAATACAGTCACATTCCTGGCTGCTTCTGAGCCTGGATTTGCCATCTGCATCTGACATCTGCCTGAGCCTTTGCAGTGTATTGCCACAGAAAAGTCTCTGGGCTGTTCTGAGGAGCAATGTCAAGCAGAGGTGCAAGTTGAGATCCTGTGGTCAGACACATTGGTGCTTTTCCAGAATGACTATCCCATGAGGGTGGAATGGCCACTGTGCTCCTGGTTTTTAGACCAAGCTCAGGTATCCGTGCAGCACTGCGCAATGTAGATGTTTCGTTTACTTTCCACCATCCGTGAGGAGAGAGGTGCTTCCCAAAGGCAATGCACATTATCTGTCTTCATGCTTATCTCAAGATGGGTTGAATCACCCTCTCAAAGACTGTGCTCCACATTGGGTTCTCCAGGACTCTTCCAAAGCCTAGGAAAGCTTATCCCATTTGAACGGAAGGGAAATGATGTGCAGAAAAATTATTCATTGCTTAGAATGAGAAGGAATAGAGCTCTTTGCAATAAGATATTCTGGAAATTTAAAGTGTGGAAAATTTGTAATCGGACAAGAACACAGCAGGGCCCTATAGAGATAAGCATATTGGGGTGACACATTTTGACCAGTTAAACAAAGAATATGGGCATTTGTTTCCCCTTATAAAAATGGCCAAGTATTACAGAGGTAAACTGTAGGCAAAGTGTGATCTAATGTTTTAATTCCGTGCTTAGCAATTTGATTTTTGTTTAGTCTGACAATCCATCCTGCCAGTCTCTAAGACTGTTCAAACTGATGGTTTATAGTCATTAATGAAACTTCTTCTAAATCAACACTAAAGCAGAGAGTCAAGCATTTTATATATGCCACTGTGTTTTAACATGTTCTTCAATAAGTGAAAAAAAATAAGAGGCCCATGTAACAACTGAGGAGTCCCAAAGAAAATCTTTGCTAAATGTTAAAAGTATTTTTCTTACAAGATTGCTGTAACTGAGAACATTAGTAGTACTGAATTCTCCCTTATGGCTATCTTGTTCTAAAAGATCAGCATAACACCATGTGGCATCCCTTTTAATGACTGCACAAATGACTCGCAGAGGGGAAGCTTATCCTCTGAATGCAGTAAGTTTCTGCCATGCCTATATTTTATGCTTCTTTATAATGAGAAATAAATCAAAAGCATTAAATTTTCAAAAGAATTTATTAAAATACAATGTTAGTGTCTCATAAATATATATTTTTATTAGAATAATTCCACCTTATCTAGTGGATGACATCTCTGCTCATGGTGGGGGGTTGGAACTAGATGATCTTTAAGGTCCCTTCCAACTGAAGTCTTTCTATGATTCTATAAATTTGTACTTTGAGAATTGGTTATGGAGATTTGTCCTTTGAAGCTTCATGACCATATGGCTCAGTTGGGGCAAATATGCTAGAAGGGAGATCACATCCTCCTACCTATTTAACAGTCTTTTAAAAAGCCAGGAAATATTTAAAAGGGAAGGAAAATTAATTGACATTATTTATTTAGATTTTGGAACTACCTTTGATAATATTTGCCACACCGATAATGAAATTCAGAAGGATCAAGGTGAGAGGCAATTTGTTGATAGGGACTAAAAATTGTCTAGAAAAGGTGACTGCTGAAGTACAACAAATATATTCATAAGGTTTGTATAGTTGTCTATGTGTACCAGTTCTGGGGAGGGTGATAAACAGCAAGATAGCAAAATTATATAGGTCAAGAAAATGCAGGCCAAACTAGGACCAATTTGGGGAAATAGGCAGTGTATTGAGGTGGCAATAAGGAATTCAATGCAACAATAACTCTGGATGCAGTCGTAAATTACTAATCATAGCTCTCTAAGGATCACTGCATAACAGAGATGAGAATCAGGAAGTAAATACCAGGCAACAAAAGGCTAGTATGAAGAATAAAAAAGATTGTAAGCCCATTATAAACCAAGATATGTCTGCTGTGCTAGGAATGCTGTCCCCAAGTTAGTCTATCTCAAAATATAGTTATTCTAAGGGTGCAGATGGGAGTAATAAGAAAGATTAGGAAGAGACTCAGAATTCTGCACTAAGAAAGGTGAGAACTGGAACTCTATGCTTTACAGAGACCTCCTAACCTACCTTGTCTTATCCAAGTGAGGGTTGGTGGCAAGGAAAATAAAAGGAATTTAATCTTCCAAGTAAGTGTGCTTCTCCTTTTCATGCTTCTGACACAGATTGTGGAGGAGAAATATGTTTTGTAAACAAATAAAGCAATGTGATGATCTATAAATATTAAATACAGACTCGTAAGGAAATCAGAAGTTTTTGATAAAGGTGCATTTTGTCTTCTGAGGAACACTTAATCATTGTTCCTAAAGTGATAAGCACCATACAGAGCAGCATTAAGTATGAAATACAACAAGTCCCCGTTAGGATTTGCTTATGAAATAGCTGCCTATTTGGGAAATTCCCTGAAGGCAAAGAGGGTGAAGAAACCAAACTTGGAACATGCAGAACTATGATGGCAGGGAACTGACAGATAATCAGGAAAGGTTGCACTCTGCCACTTTTTTACACAGAGCTAATCTTGTATATTTTGGCTAGATCTTGCGTCCCCCATGAACTTTCCAATACTGGCATACACACTATTTCCTGCCCCTAGGTCATGTCTCTGACAGCATCATTCCATACAGACTGTGACTAGCTGACAAACTCCTCAGGAAAGTCACAGGGCTGATTTCCTTTTCAACCTCTCTCCCTAAAACTTGCTGATGTCTTCCAAGCCACCTCAGTTTAGTTTACCCTCACACTTGCCCATTAAAAAAAAACCAAACACCTCAATGTATATTTCACTCAACTCGTTCTTATTAGTTCTCTCCCCAGTTAGAACAAAGGTCAGGATGAGGTGAGTTCTTTTTATACAGGTGGTCATACTCCTCACATCAGGGGGAATAAATCAAGTACAAGAGATCTTGGGGAAGGCATGTGGGGTTAGGATCCCTACTCTGGATGTCATGAGCTGGAAAAGCACACCAGTGGCTGAAAGTTCTTTTTCTTGCTATAGTATGGTATCTTGACACTTAACTCCTTAATTTAGGAGGAGCAAATCCAGGCTTTAGTTCCTATTTTCTGGCATCATATAATTCTTCAGTGGAAAATGAAGCTTCTCCTGAAAACAAACCCAGCTGAATTTGGGTAGAACTTTGGGATAATTCTAAACTAATACTGCTTTATCTTCTTCATTTTGCATTTATTTTACAGTTCAAGGAAAGTAAAATTAAACATTCCTTTTCCCAGACCAAACTTTCAAGCCTTCCCTCTCCACATATCCACTTCATCCACATTTCTACTTCAATTCGTGGGGATTTAAAATAGCCTCTCCTTTTCCAGAAGAGCAGTTCTCCTTCTGAGCCTGAATCCTCAGATTTAGATTACAAAGTTAACTGGGAGGAAGATGGTGTAAATGACATGGAAAATATAGTAAGTACATTAATGCTAGGACTGGCTACAAAACATCTTTATGCTACCTCCCTTCTGTGCTTCATTTTCCACTGCTTGTTCTGCTGTTAACCTTTGTCCTATGCTGCTCAGAAAGTGCCCATATTATCTGAGTAGGGCTCCAAGCTTTAATAATTTAGTTATTGGTCTGAGCTGGCACAAAATGTGGTAGAACTGATGGCAGAAATAAGACTAAAATAGATTTGATGGATTTAATGGAGTGCTTGTGGACAAAAGTTGGCTTAACACATAAAAGATTTTTTTTACTAGCTTGACAATGAAATGAAAGACTGTATATACAGAAGATGGAGTTAACAGGGACTGATAATGTGAAGTGTAATGCAACAGATAAAACCACAGGGCTCATGGGGAAGAGCCTGGGGAGATCCAGGACTGTGTAACACTTGGGCAGTGCTGCTGGAGGTGCTCTGTTTAGTGACGGTGATGGACAAGCAGAGACAAGAGTGCCCATAAGCAGCCCTTTGCTGCAAGCCACAAAAATGTACTCTTTTATTCCCCTGGAGCATGGGACACAACAGCACTGAGCTATCCATCCCCTGTCCTTTGACTCAACTGCCCCATAGCTGTGGTGCAGGTGTTTGCCTTTCTGTAACCCACATCTGCAAGGGACGTGGGGACCAGGCTGAGCCACGGACTTGATCAGGCATCATATGGCAGCATGCAAATGTGGGGATGGCCTCTGATCTGTCATATTTTGCTTTCTCTTCTGTGAGAATTTTTTTTTTTTTTGTAGATTTTTTTTTTTTTTTTTTTTTTTTTTTTTTTTTTTTTTTTTTTTTTGAGGGAAAGTTCTGGCTTAATTTCTGAGGGAAGTTCCAGTTGTGTTTTGTAGGAAATCCTAAATACAAGGTTACCCTGTATAAGTACAGCTTGATGTCCAGGTTGCAAGTTCATCCAAATAAACCCAAAATTTTTATTCTTGTATAGTTTCATAAGTGAACCTGCCCTACATACAGATTACCCTGCAGAGAGATTTCTCTCTTACCTTCTTCCCTTGAGTAGGAGAAGCAAGAAATAGTATTTCTAGCTTTAAGGAATTGCAACACATTTCACTAGTTTCAACTGTGACTCCCTGAGCTGCAGCTCCAGGACAAGCAGTACCCAGCCTCCAGCTTCTGGGTGACTCCGCATCTTTGGAGCAATACCAAAGAGGCTCAGGGATGCTTTTTCAGGGAACAGTGAAATCCTTCTGTATGCCAGTAAGCTGAGAGAAGAAAGGTGTGCTTTGAAGGAGGGAGTTCTTTAGATCTACCCCTTCATAAATCATGCTTTCAAGCATATTTTATTCTTTATAACTATCAAAGTAAAAAGGAAACAGAATAATATAATAATCTGGCATTCAGACTGAGAATTTTGAACAAATTCACTTTGGTAAAATACCCCAACCATGCTGTGGCACAACACCTCAGCAGGCTGGATGGAAGGTGTGGCCAGTTTGAAAGCCAGAACTTCAAGTGACCCCTGTTTTGCTGCTTTTGAGTACCCTTGTCTTGTTTTCCTCACTAAGCAACAGTTACGCAGATCTGACTAAACACCATGGAAACAATTTTGCTGAGGTTTCCCCCAGTGTTTATTGTGCAACACCTATCTCTAATTGCTGGCAAGCAAAATTACTTTGAGCAATGACAACAACAACAAAAAAACCTAAATTAAATTTGAGACAGTAATTAAAAGAATTGGAATACTTAAGAGAAAAGCTTTCTTTATATTTTTATTTTTATTTTCTGTAGAGATGGAAAGCAGGGAAGAGATTCTCCTATTTATTTTAATAATGAAATAGTGTTTGGAACGAGACCTTAAAGGATGCTTGTTAGAAAAACAACAAGGCAAATTAAAAAAGTAAAGGCTTTTGTTAGCAGAAACCAAAACTACAAACCACAAAACTTCTAATAGAGAAAACCTGGACTGATGGAATGATGATACCTGGATGGAGCAATGGTTTAATTGCTTCATTTTTATAATGAAGGTAGAATTTTCATATTTACCTATTCATATTGATAAAATATTGTCAATCAAAACTTGCAATTTCATATTGATTAAAACATGGCACAAACAGGAGTGGTGTGTAAGGATCAAGATTTGTCTTGTGAAGAAAGGGTGAGTGGGAGTAAGTTCTGCTTCTCAGGGAGAATGCAGGTCACCACTTAAAGAGAAGAAAGAGAATTAGGAATGGGATGTTAGAAAATAGGTCAAATCAGTGATTCTCCTATTTTATTCCTTTTCGCAAGAATCGGTATTTACATTCCATATATGATGTTGAAATTGTTCCTAGCAGATATGGCAAACTAATGATATAAACGTCTTCCAGTGGAGTCCAGGAACCTTGGAAAGGAAGGTGCTGTTTGACTAACCTGATCTCCTTTTACCATCTCGTGACCTGTCTCGTGGATGAGGGAAAGACTGTGGATTTTGTCTACCTGGACTTCAGTCAAGCCTTCGATACTGGGTCCCACAGCATTCTCCCAGAGCAGCTGGCAACCCACGGCTTGGACAGGTGCAGTCTTTGATGGCCTAAAAACCTGCTGGATGGCCAGGCCAAGAGAGTGGTGGTGAAAGGAGCTACATCCAGTTGGTGCTTGGTCACTCTTGGGGTTCCCAAAAGCTTAGTACTGGGGCCAGTTCTGTTTAATATCTTTATCAATGATCTGGATGAGGGGATTGAGTGCACCCTCAGTGAGTTTGCAGATGACACTAAGTTGGGAGTGTTGATATGCTGGAGAACAGGAAGGCTCTGCAGAAGGATCTGGGCAGGCTGGATCGATGGGCTGGAGCCAACAGTATGAGATTCAATAAGATGATGTGCTGCAGGTTCCTGCACTTGGGTCACAACAACGCCGTGCAGTGCTACAGGCTGGGGGCAGAGTGCCCGGAAATCTGCCTGGTGGAGAAGGACCTGGGGGTGCTGGTCAGCAGAGGCTGAACATGAGCCAGGGTGTGCCCAGGTGGCCAAGAAGGTCAATGGCATCCTGGCCTGTATCAGCAACAGTGTGGCCAGCAGGAGCAGGGAAATGACTGTACTTGGGCTACTCACTTCAAGAAAGACACTGAGGGGGTGGACTGAGTCCAGAGAAGGGCAATGGAGCTGGGGAAGGGTCTGGAGCACAAGTCCTGTGAGGAGCAGCTGAGGGAGCTGGGGGTGTTTAGCCTGGAGAAAAGGAGGCTCAGGAGAGACCTTATCACTCTCTCCAGCTACCTGACAGGAGGGTGTAGCCAGCTGAGGGTTGGTCTCTTCTCCCAGGTAACCAGTGACAGAACAAGAGGAAATGGCCTCAAGCTGTGCCAGGGGAGGTTCAGGTTGAACATCAGGAAGAATTTTTTTACTGAAACGGAGTCTAATCATTGGAATGGCCTGCCCAGGGAAGCGGTGGAGTCACCATTCCTGAAGGTGTTCAAGAAATGACTGGACATGCCACTTGGTGCTATGGTTTAGTTCACATGATGGTGTTTGATGATACTGGAGGTCTTTATCGACCTAAATGATTCTATGAACACACAAGCATGTATTGAACAAGAGGACAGATGAGGAAACAAAAATACGACTCTTCACACACACTCCTCCACCCTCCTGAAATGAGAAGAATTATAGGGTCTGTGCCTAGGACAAAATACCCTTCTTTTTCAGGCTGAGCCTTCTGGCTATTTGAGTGAATTGCTCTAGAGGGTAATACTCCCCAATTTGACTGCCCCTCGGTTCCTTATGAAAAGAGTCCAGATGGCAGCAAAAGAGGATCCCTCCCTCCCCCTGCCAAATCTATGACAAGGTCCTTTATGACTCATTTTGCTGTACTTCAGCACAGGTCACAGCTGTGAGGTCACAGGCTGAGTCCATACATGCAAACCCCAGGAATATTAATATTACTGCACAAGAAACTCAAGAGCCACTGTGTTTCATCATCAGTCATTATTGATTTCTGTTTACACCAGAGCTTTAAAGAAACAACAACAAACAAGATATGATGTAGGATGAGTTCCCAGCCCTGACTGGAATAAAAAATTTTGGGAAAGCTGAAAGACTTCAAAGGAAGAGTTTGTACCTCTGGGAAGCCACTTGCAAAATAACTTCTGTAGTTGTCCCCAGTTTGGCTGGAGAAGTGTTTTTGGCAGAAAGGTAGGACATATTCAGAGAAAAAAGAGTGGAAAAAGAAATACGGCGGTGACAACTGTATTTGCTAACCAACAATTTCAAGCATATTTTGATGCCAAAATTGTTGAATGCTGCCCAAACCAAGGCATTATGACGATCAGAAAAGCCCATGACAAACAATGTTCATTGTAAGTACTCAATGACTGGGCAAATTAGGGTATTTTTCCAGCAACTGAACACCTAAATATAGCTTTAAATACACATGCATACAAAAGCTCACCAGTCTACAGCTATGTAGAACCTAATCTGCCACTCTTAATGATGAGAGGTAGTAGCTGAATACATGAGTGATCTTGTTAAATAATTTTTGCTTTCAGTATCAGTTATCCTCTTAGGATCAGCTCCAAAGATATTACAATCAAAATATCAACAAATATTTATTAAAGTAGAACAGCATACAGAGAATCCTGTAAAGCTTCTTGAGTATTTGTAAACTGACATGCAAGGCAAATGAAAATAAACCAATCCAAGCCCAAAGGCAAAACTGGCTTTCTTATTGATACAACAAAAGCAATGACTAACAAGCCTCTATTCTGGTCTTTCATTTCTAGAGCATATATTTCTGAAAGCTTGGCATTACTGAATTGCTCACAAAGCACTGAAAAACACTACCTGCCAAGGAACAGTTTGCTGGTGTGGGTTTGGGGTTTTTTCTTTCTTTTCTCTTTTGCTGATGAAATAAGCCTACATCAATGACCCTGCTATCTTGTAATCCTAGATGTGTTACCAGGCAACCATTACATGCAGCAGCACCTGGCTTGCCCCCCTCTAAAAATAACCCAAACCTCACAAATCCTTTCACTCCATGCACTAATGAAAGTGGCATTTTTCTAGTGCTAAATGCTTACTCAGGTATTTCCTCAAAAATTTCAGTGATAAAATGGTAGTTATCCTTTCCTGAAAGAATGTGATTAGTTAACAGGCTCTAACTGCACATAGTTATATTTTCATTCAGCTATATACTTCAAACGAGGCTGTATTTGGAAACTAAAGTAAATTATTTAGAAGCCAGGAACAATGTCAACAAATGTAGCACCGAGTCAAAAATGTATGAGCTCTGGATGACTATGCCAAAAGATTTATCACAAGCCAAATATACTTTTGTATCCTCAAGCTATACAACTCGGAAACAATAAATTAGAATCATAGAATAATAAAATGGTTTGGGTTGGAATGAATCTTAAAAATCATCTAGTTTCCAAACTCCCTGTCATGTGCAGGGGACACCTTGCACTAGACCATGTTACTCAAAGCTCCATCCAACCTTGTCTTGAACAGGTCCAGGGATGGGGCAGCCACAACTTCTCTGGGTGACTGTGCCAGTGCCTCACCACCCACACAGTAAAATTTCTTTCTAATAGCTAATCTAAATTTGCCCTCTTTCAGTTTAAATCTATGCCTCCTCGTTCCATCACTCCATGCCCTTGTGAAAAGTCTCCAGCTTTTTTGTAGTTCCCCTTTAGGTACTGAAGGGCTGCAGTGAGGTCTCCCTAGAACCCTCCCTCCTCCAGGCTGAACAGCCCGAACTCTCTCAGCCTGTGTTCTTAGGAGAGGTGCTCCAGCCCTCTGATCATTACTGTAGCTGAAATTTGTATATGGCTTTTCCGAGGTATCACTGAACATTGCTTATCTGGCATGTAGATAACAAGAAAAAAAAAAAAGTCATGCCTTCATTTTCTTAAGGCAGATGTCATGTACTGATAAACTCCTGAATTTGGTGGATCGAGTTCAAGAGTAAACTGAAAGTGTAACAAATTATGATAGAAGAAATAGCAACTAAATGATAGTCAACATCCTTCATGCCAATGCAGGGAGTCTTGCAGACAAGGTGAACTTTCCAGCAAAATTAAAGTCCTGCAGTTAATCACACATCATCCAAAGTTTCTACAGATTGTAAATTTTAGACTGTAAATTTTAGTTTACAGATAAACTCTAAAATTTAATGCAGAGGACACAAAATCCATTCCATCTGGGCTTGGCTGGGAGACTTCAGTAAGACTGGAAAATGAGGTGTAAGAGACTTTGGTGTACAATGTCTGTCAAACCCCGACAAGATAAAGCCACTGTGCAATTAGAAGCTACCAGCACAGTCATTCTGATGGATTCACAGCTAGTGATAAATCCAGAACAAGCAGAGGAACTGCCACCTATGCTGGACAAAAAAATTTTGGAAGAGGAGAGCACTGCCATACATCATGTCTTTTGCACTCTGAGTTGAGCTTTTTCCATGGAAGAGTTTCTGGTTTCTGTTCCATTAGGAATTCTTTTACCAGCTTAATTTAGGATTACCATTATGTATGAATATAGATTTTCACAGACTTCTGCAAGCCTGAACAAGGTGTCCTAGCACGCTATGGAGAGGTCTCAATGCTTGATTCTCCCCCAGCCTGAAAGGATTGGTAGAATTGTACAAAGCCAAAGAAGTTCAAAGCAACAAGCACCAGCTGCACCCAGAGCAAGGAATAGCAATGCAATAAGCAGAGTACAGGCTTAACAAAAATCTTCAAGAGAGTTTGCAAGGATACTTCAGAGGCAGTTAAACATGTCAGTGGAATGGCAAGAGGGAGCTAAATGAATGACAGTATACACTTGAAAGCAAATCTGCTTTATGGTATGTTTAAACTCCAAGGTAGATTATTCAGCACAGAACAAAATTTTTGTTCTCTGAAGAAATTACACAGAAAAAGGCCCAAGAGGAATCACTAAGTGCTCAAAGCTGCCATTTTTTTTTTTCACTGGTCAGTATTGTTCCATTTTTCTCCCCTCATTAGCACATCTGTTAAGTGGATGGGCTCCTCACTCAGGCATAAACATGAGCAAAATGGGATGTTTATAGACTGGACTATCCTTGCGGGGGTTAACAGAATGGTCTGAGAAGGAGAGCTCTGCTGTGGCCCTGGGGTACCCTGAAAAATTACAGCTGGTTAGAAGGGAAGACTAGTTTTGACTGGAAGAACCTGGCATCTGGAAAAACACTGCATCCACTGTGTAGTACAGGAAGTGTAAAAAATGAAAAATTAGAAATATCTCTTTCGGTAGAACAAAAAACCCAACACTTCTAAAAACTTATTTATCATGAGTAATTTTTCAGCACCAGGAACTATATTTTCTAACAAGTGATTTGCTGTCACTGAGCTCAGTGATAGCTCCTGGTTCTGTTTAAATGACTAAACAACCCCATGAAGGACTTTCCTGCTCTCATTTTCTGTGAATCTGTGACAATATTAGAGGTGACTAGCAAGGCCAGTTATAAGCATTTTGAAATTGATTAAACTTTCTAGCAGCTTGAAATGTCTTCAGTCAAGCTCTTTTGTCCCAAATTTTGAGATAAGAAGTCATTGAAATTAAAGAATCATGAACACAACAGCAGGGAGATGTGTTCCCGAGGGGTTTTATTCGTGGTAATACCTCCCTAAAAATTTGAAATAATGTATGGCAATTGTTATTTTAAGAGAGTTATTTAACTGGCTAACAGGAATACATTAATAAGATCTAATTGAGACAATGGTATAATTGTTCACAGTGACATTTTAATCTACGGTAAAATGCAGAAACTTAAAATTAAGTGTATTTGTAGCTGAGCTGGAGGTACAAAATTATATAACCACAGGCATAAAATCTAATATGCAATGATCCATTAAATTTCTCAGTGGCAATACACAGAAAAACAGAGCATTTCCAGTAGTGGCACAGATTCTGCCAGAACACACTAACAGTTACTGTACTGTGATTTGAGTCGTACAGCTGAGAGAAGAGCCGGGCAATGAGGACAGTGTCGCATCAGATTGAACTAAACTCTTTTAGCCTCTTACACATACATTTTCCAGTAAGCCCAGGTAGCACAATTTGATGGTAGTCCCACATAGCTCGATACCAAACTATATTCCAGCTATACTCTAGAACAAGCAGTGCCCTGCTTAGTAAAGGTGTGACCCAGACATTTCTAGAAGCCAGCACAAAATATAGTTTCTTGTACCATTGTGTACCACAGTTTGAATTTCACCCAGAGAAAGCAGGAGTATAGATGATTTCTATAATGGAATACCTCTTGGATCCTTCATCAGGCAATCTGATATAGTGCCTCTGAGAACAGCAACTAATTTACAGTTTGAAGAAACTAAATTATGTAAGATGTGCATGCATGGCACACACACATACACAAAGCATGTGCCATGAATCCCTCTTTGCTGATCTAATATCGATCCAATTATTGAGCTGAAGATCATCAGCATTGTTGCAAGAGTATACATTCATAGGCTTAGTCAATCCACCATCTAATTATAAAAGTTTCTCTAATTGTAAATTGATAATATTCTTTAGAAAAACTCAAATGCTATATTGTATATATGACTTGACAAAACTGTAGTGTTTGGCTTACTGAAATCTAGTACCACTTTGTCTCTGTCCAAAGCATTTAAAAAGAAATGTACTTGAGAATCTGCATGAGGTTTTTTTTAAAGTCTTACCTCTCCCTGACAGTATAGATCTATGGCTGGAATGTTACTTTCAGATATGGAAGGGAAGCAGCAATCTGGTTTTATCATGCTTTACATTACTTCTTTTTTTTTTTTTTTTAATCTCCCTGGTACTTTTTTCTAATGCCAAAATTGTTTAGATGGCTTTATATTTAACCATTTTAAAAATGCCTTTGCAAATGGATGGCAACCTGGATTTTTCGTTCCCCTTCTCATTTATGATCACCAGTTCTGGTCAAATAAGCCTCCGTACCTGCATATTATGCAATTGGCTTTTCTGTTCATGGTAAATGACAAAGAGAAGAAATTACTTCTCTCTCTTGTTTGAATCAACTCTGAATATTGCTTGAAGAATTGCTATGTATATAGATACAAATCTCCCAAAATCATTAGCATTAGCTACCATCTGACTTCTGCACAAAATACTCTGATGAATAGGTGTTAATAGTTTCCAGTCAACTTTCAGTGCTTACAACAGATAGTGTAAATTGTAAAAAGCATATAAATGGAATCCTGTAAATCACTGTGAATGCTATGGAGAACTGCAGATAAATTTTAAATAAAAACTATTATACAGTAAACTTACAGCTATTCCTCACACAGAATTTCCACTTCGTTGCTGTGATACGTGCTCAAATGCAAAAGTTTCAGCATTTATGCCTCTGTACCTAGGACGCATAGGTAAGCATGTCTTCTCTTGTCTTCCAGATAAAATGTCTTAGTATTTATAACCCTACATAATAATGTGTTCATTTTGCTTCTTTTTGTCACTATATATCCAGATTTTTTTTTAAATGAAGATTTGCTTTCTAGTGAAATACACAACTGGAGCTTGTTAAACCCAAGGCATGGTTTAGCTGTGCCCCGTTACCCTGCAAAGACAGGGCAGATGCTGAGGAGAAGCCATGCCAGCTCAGAAGCAAAAGCCACACAAAACTGTCAATACAATGTGTGGTCATCACTAACAAGTCTACATAGATTTGGAGACTAAGCCTCTCTCCACTCAATGTTCTCCTTTGTGTTAGGTGGTGTTTTGGTGTGGGAATACACCAAGAAAACTGCCTTTAGCTAAAGGACAATATAGTTCAATTAAGCAAAAGCCCCCATAAGGGACAAAAGAATAAAACTCCTCAGATTCATCACAAGTTTTGTACTATCATCACTGAAACCATCAACTAGCCCAAAAAGACTGATAGACTGGTATTTGTTAGATGCCCTGTATTCTTCTGAAAGGACAAATGCTGAGAATGCAAAAATGTGCACTTTTGAAATACCACACAGACACTCGGTCGCATTTTTTCCTGGAGCAATCCCACTGGTTTTGCTAGCAGGGAATTTGGTTCCCCAGATAATACTCTCAGAGTCTCTCTAGGGAGCCAACACTAAATGGATCTGTCAGCTTTCTGGAGATGAGGGAACTTCTGTCCATAAAGCAGCACCCATAGATGGAAAGCCACATCCTCCTTGCTTCCATGCCCACATTCTTTGTGTGAGTGCACACAGAATGATAAAGCTGGATTTATTAATGATAATTGTCCAACAATAGGCATATAACAAACATTAATATCTAAAAAACCACAATGTGGCATGAAGAAGAGAAGAACAAAAAAAAAGAATAAAGAAAGGCAATGAGGGCAAGGAACTAGGCATAATGAACAACCAGGTTCAGTGCTTCTAAAAGATAAGACTGTAAATTGAGAAAAAAAGAAAGGATCCAATTACTTGATGAAAGAACAAAAAGCCTAACAGTAAATTAAAGAGATGATGAAATAAAAAATGGCAGTGGTGTTAATCAAGCGCAGTTATATGAGAAGGTCTGAACCTGAGTGTGTGAAATGAATAGTGAAGTGGAACAAACTGAGAAGTCCTGGGAGCAATCCAGGGTAAAACATACGAAATAACAGGTTTTAATGTTGTTTTTGTATCTTTTATTGCACAGATGCTAGTTACAAATGAATAAATTTGGCTTGTCCATATCAAATCAATAAGAAGTGCTTTGCTAATCTCTTCCTCTCTAACCTCAGACTACTTAACCTCGTACTTTGAAAATATTAACTACTGCTACATCCTGAATTCTTTCTCCTGCCAAGGTCCAAGTTAGAACAACTCATGCCATATTTGGCTTTGGTGTTACAGAGCTCAAAAAATTGGAATCAGAAATGGGATAAATGTCACAATGGGATAGAAATAGTCGTCCTAAGAGGGGCAAAATTTCAGGAGAATGGAGATATGGCACTAGCTGTGGCAGATCTATTCTATTTCTATGTGGCCAAATCTATTCCATTTCTGTTCTGAAACAGTCAGATATACAGATGGGACCTGTATGTTCTCTGATATATTAATAGCAGCCATCAATCTTTTGCAGAGCTGTCACATCATTAAAAGCAGGGAGCATTCAACAAAGTAGCATATCAAGAGCCCTTAGAAATGCAGATGAAGAAGTTTAGGACAAACACACAGCTAGGAAATTGCTTTTCAGTTTCAGACTCAACTAAATACAGTATTTCTAAACAGGCCCAGATTGCCTAACAAACATTCTATTTCAAGCCACTAAGTTCAAAACATTTCATTAACTGAAGTGTTGTCTCCACCAAGTTTGTATTTTCCTCATTCCACTGGTCTTGTGATAATATTTATGACTGACATTAGTCTAAAATTGAATTAAGCCCTAGTATTAAATCGTGGTTTGAAGCAGGGAGGCCATGGCATGGGTCCTCTGGCCTCAGGTGCTCCCTCAGGGAGCAGGGCTGGAGGAGCACCCTGCAGAGCAGTGCGAAGTGTTCAACACCATCACTGTAAGAAATGGTGAAAACAGGTGTGCTTTCCTGATGTGGTGCCAAAGGACAATGCATGTGAGAAGGTCAGCTTTCCCTGTAGCGTGTTGGAGGATTATTCCTGTGCTCCAGCCTACAGTTTCTTACTGCTCTATCTGAGGGGACAGCAGGAAGAACCGACAGCCTGTAAGAAAAAGAAAAATGCTCCCATTTTTGCATTTGTATTTTTACAAAGTTGGGGAGGGATATTTTGGATCAGGCAAGGGATGGAAATAGGAACATGAAAGATGCCCTCCTTGGACAGACCATTGGTCTGTCTATTTCTATTTCTGTTTCTGACAGTGGCAATGGGAAAGGTTGTCAAAGAAGAACATGGGATGCTGACCCCTTTCAGCAGCCCATTCCAGTGTACATTGCAGAGCACCTTCACATGCTCCTAATCCCAGCTGCAGACAGGTTCAAGGTCATTGTTACCTCAGAGGAAGTTCAAGATTGAGAGCAAAGCACATGGCACAGCCGTAGGCACAGCAGCATGGTAGGGTTCCCATCGCCTCTGACCTCAAACAGCAGACTTGTCCCTGGGAGCTGGAGAGGACACTCCACACCCACACCTCACCCTTCAGCTGCAGGCAGCAGACACATCTGGTTCTTCCTGAATTTACAACATTACACAGTGTCACTAGTGTGGCAAACACAGATAAGGCTGTGTAACAGCATGGTCATGTTTCAGTGGTTTCCCAGAGTGGCTGAGAGCTGCAAGTGAAGAAGGAAACACGTTTCTCCAGACACAGCCTGGACAGACCTGTGCTATGCATGCTGTGCAAGCTCCACTCTGCTGTCGGGTCACGTCCATGCTTCTGATGCAGGCCACCACTCACATGTGTTGCTAACCTGCTACCCTGGCTGGAGAATGCTTGAGGGATGTCAGTTTTGGTTTAGGCTGGGAAGGGCCACAAATATCTATTACAAGAGCTGACTACATTTAAGAGGATTCACTGCTGAGAAGCTAGATGTAGCTTTCCAGTACTTCAAGTTTGCTTTATGCTGATGGGCATTACTGAAAGCCCTCTCACAACCCGCTCAGCTTCCCCATTCCTGGGGGTTATAAATATCCACACTGTGATAAGCTGGGAATTTTCTTCATGGCAATCACTTCTCTGTTGATGTTGGATACATTCAGCATATACTCTCTGGGTCTTTTCCATCCCTTAAAAAGCAATATCATGTTTCTGACCTCTTGAAACAGCCAAAGTGGTGTAAAGGAGCAAGGCTGCAGAAGGTGACTTTGGCTGCTGTTGCTTATAAACCCTTTATGCCATGCCCTTGTAAAGCTGACTCCAACACGTTGACTTGTTAGATTGAAATAGGAACTTTGCCTTCCCAAAGGACAGTCACAGACACTAGGATTAGTATAGGATTTATCGTCCTTGTCTTTCATCTGAGAAAAGGAACAAAACTTCCTTTTTTGGACAACTGCTTTTTAACATGTCTGTTTTTCTCTCTGTCATAACTAATGTACACCCCTTAAGGCTTACAACAATAGCTGTGTGTACAACTGCCTCTGCTCGTTAAGAGACTGACCTGTGTTCTATTAATATTTATAGATTTAAATTTTTAATACACAACAATTCTGCATTATTGAATAGGTGACTTCCTGCATTTTAATGGTTATGGAGTAGGAGTGGGCTCTTTGTAGTTAACATTGCAATAAATTTTTCATGATTAAATAAAAAGTTCTTACCTCTAACTTCCTCAAAGAAAATCCTCTCGGACAACATGTTGGTGCAATGGTGAAGGATTCGCTTAAGAGTTTTATGGTATTTGTTGCAAATTTTCTTAGGCAATTTAAATTTATGGTACATAAGGATTTTCTATATCTGGAAGTATCTAATAAGTTTCTTTTTAAAGTTGCTGACTTATTCAAACATCAATTTGGGACTACTTATTCCATTTTGGAGACAACTGGATTCTTATTTCTAAAACTGACCTTCATGTTTTAGTGATGCATGTTGACAAAATAGGAGATTAACAATGTTAACTTGAGTTGGCATCTTGGACTAGGACTGGGATGTAGATTCAGGCTTCCATTCATTTCTCTTGAAAAGGCTTTAATAACTGCATTGTAAAGAACTTCTATTTTGAAGAACCATGTGGGATTTTAAGACTGTTGTGAATGAGCTGCTCAAAGAATCCCCAGCAAAGGTATCAGCAAAAGCAGGTTTAATATAAAAGAGAAAGTATGACAAAGTTCATGGGCAAAGTTCACTGTATTACTTACACGTGGCTAAAACGCATAGAGGAAAATCAGACTAAAATGATCAGACTAAAATCAATAAATCTAAACATAAAATCAACCTAAAATGATTTCTGTGGGGGCTGGGAAGAGAAAAAGGGTAAGGATGGGAAAGGATAAGGATGAAAAGGAATAAAGGAGACACTCCTGTTGAATCATAAGGTTCAGAGTGGACCCCCTTGCCAAACTTAGCCCAGGACCTCACCAACAGTTTAGGCTTAAAGTTTTTAAAAGCACTTAAACTTAACAGCACTTAATTGATAGACCAATTTAAACAATTTAACAAAAGATTCTTATATAATTTACTAGCACAACAGTAACTCACTTATAGGCCTAACTTACTCATAAATCTAATGTATTTAAGAATCTAAGACAGCAACATTCATAGTCCATTTGCTATAGCATATTCACACTTACACTGACCTAAAGGAGTATGTGCAAGGTACGTTTCTGTTATCTGCTTTCTTTTACATCTATTTTTTATTTGTAACTTTTGAATAGAAGTAAGTCTAGCTCAACTTATATAATTGTTGGAATATAGTTATGCCTGTAAGCCAAGGATTCAGCTGATGCATTCACTACAATAATTCCTTATTTGTAAGGTATCACAGCTTTATTTACCCACAATAAATGTAAAGAAAGATAAAATTCTTGCAATCTATGCAGAGGAGTTGGTGTTGCTTTGGCAGTATCTCATACTAGTTGAAGAAATTTGAGCACATGTAAGCCCTATGAGCTATATTTCAATATTCAGGATGATCAAGAAGGGCCAATAATTCATTGCCGTATATTCTGAACTTGGATTCTGGTACCATCACATAAGGTGCATCACAGAAGATTTCTTTAGTTTTACAGAAGATATAAAAGAAGAAATATTTAATAAGGAATTTGGAAATAAGGCAAGTCAAACAATTTAATTATCTATCCTGTAGTGTATCTGCATCCTGGTGACAGTCAGATGAATGTACTTGCACACAGTATAGACAGTAAACATTTCATGGCATTTGATGAAAGGGATTGT
Source organism: Pachycephala philippinensis (assembly GCA_013397055.1). Taxonomy (NCBI): domain Eukaryota; kingdom Metazoa; phylum Chordata; class Aves; order Passeriformes; genus Pachycephala; species Pachycephala philippinensis. The sequence goes on from VWZT01001598.1 coordinate 255,476, forward strand.
ATTATTTTAGATTCCTTCCTGATGACATTCTCAGGTTGACTTCACTGAAAATATTTTTCAGGAGACAATTGAGAAATTAAATGTGTTTCTAAAGCAAAATAGCAATACCACTATGCCAGATATGCTATACTTAAAGCAATTCTAATGATTAATATAATATTCAGGATGTAATGTTTAATTTTAAGTTCTGATTTCCCAGCCCTGAAATCCATCCCATCCTGTGAATCTCAATTTAATTTCATTTTTTATCTTCATTTGCAAACATTTTGTTTTCCCTTGGCACATGGGTCAATGAAACAACCTGATAAAAGATCAGAACTTTCTGTATATATGGGCTATTGTAAATTTATGCCATTTTCCTGAAATTTGTACCAAAGCAGAGTAACACTTCAAGAGAGGTACTGCTATATTTCATACCTGAAATATATATATAATAGTAGGACACCGATTCTCATTACACAGTGATATAAAACAAATACTAGGCAATAACATTTCCTCGCAGCCTCAAAAATGCAGGTTGGCAAGCTCTCCTGGGATGTGATTAACAGCTTGTCAGCTGGGGGTCCTTAAAAATGAAATTATTTCTTTAGCTATTAACCTTTAATGACATCAGTAATTCCCACATTTAGAGCACAACAAGGTCTGGTATTGGACACGGAGTAGAAACATGCACTGACTCACACTGCAAACATCCATACCAAAACAGAGTCTTTTGGGTGGCTTTAGCTTCCATGTCAACAGCTAAGCAAAAGCCATGTTTTCAGTAGCAGTCAGGAGCTTGTGGCTCCCACAGTCATGTTATAAGGAGATTTTCAGAAATATTCAGGTACCAACTCCTCTGAAAAATCTACTTATTGCTTTAGGTGCTGGAAACAGCTTTGGTCTTCTAATGAGCTGCCCCTTACAGACATTTCTCAGCGCCAGAGATCAGTGGTTCAAAGGCCCTCCTTACTCGGCCATTTCTCTGCCATTATTTTCACTCACCCCTTCCCTCACAAGCCTTTGGTGCCTGTGTTTTACTCCTGTCACAGCTCATTCCTGCTTCAGCAGTAAGTGTGGACTATTTTATCTTGTGCTTGATCAGCAGAGAGGTATTCCCTTCCTGCTAAAACCCTCTGGGCACGACTCCAACACAAGGAATGTCTGTTTGCAAATTACGCTAGCACTGGGAGACAATGATAGATGACCTTTCGCAATATTGGGTGAGGTATTGATGAAAGTCATTGATCCCATTTTTGAGTGACTGTCTCACCTAGGTAGACAAGTGAAATAAAAAATCTGTCAGTGTCTGCAAACCCTGTGCTTTTTCAGAGACATCAGAAGCTTTTTTGGGCTTTTTGCATTGACCTTTTGGGCTCAACGGGGTTAACAGAATTCATAATATTGTTCATATGTGTGTGGGTTTTTGTTTGTTTAGTTGGGTTTTTTTTAAGAGCCGCCTTCTATGAAAACAATTAGTTTGTTTTGTTGTTTGGGTTTTAGATAGACAAGAGACAGCTGAAAGTCACTTACCCCTTTACTTGTGTGAGCAGCCCTCAAGGACAGGGCCACTGCTCCCCCAGGTAGGAAATCCTTTGCAGGTGAGACAACAGGACCTGTGAACATGTTTTCTAAGGCTAGGTCTACACATTCCATACAGAGTTTTCTGGTTTTGGAAGAAGCTGTTCTAGATTTTTTTATGTATGACCACCTATAGGAATCAGCTATTATTCCTTTATATTATTTTACTGGCACATCATTAGTGGCTTGTTTTCTTGACATTAACAGACAATTAAGACTGGATCCCAAACAGTAAGTGATAAAAACATATCACCTCATAAGTCAGCTATTAATACTTTCAGACTCACAACCATAACATATGCTGCTACCTGAAAATAAATGTTCTGTAAAATTGTTTTCATTTCTTTTTGAGCTGCACTGCATACATGTTCTGGTAGTATTATAGCTGGTTAGGTGAAGTTATATAATGCCAATCTGTTTCTGAGGGAGCACATAGGTGAATTTCCACCAATGACATACAAATAGTCATCGTCAGAAATTTGCCTATAAATAATGGATTTGGCATTCATGCATGCTAAAGTGGGGTAATGAAGATGCTGGGCTTGGCAGCTGAATTTGTGATGAAATGGAAATATAATTTGTATTTCATTCTAGGATCTGCAAAAGCCAAACACATCTCTGGTATCACCTGTGCAGGGAGATAAGCATCAGAACAGGTTGCTGGGAGGGTGCAACAAAGAGTTCAAATAGATATTTTCAGGCAGAGAACACAGTAGTTAAGGACTTGGCTGAGAAATTAAGTACCAGTCCTGCAAAAAATATGAATTTTGAGAAAATCTTTTCACACTGAAACCGAACAAACCAATCAATGCTGACTCTGTACAAAAGGTTTCCTACACGAGAAATGCTCAGTTGCCCAATAGCTCCATCTGCCAAAGGATAATTCTGCTTTCCCTCTCATTCTGAGAGCTTTGTGACACTTGCTGTACTGCTTATGAGCCATGCTGTGCAGCATTTCCTCATTAACAAATCAAAAGATATCACATTTCACTTTTTCTTGTCTGATAAACTTCCACTTACACATTTAGCATGGTATAAGAAAACCTTCTTTGTTAAGGTCAGCAACACCACAGTCAGCCTTCAGAAAACACTCCCCTTTAGCCCTACCAGGTAACAGCGTGCCTCATTGCTCTCCTTGCCAGTAACTCAGACTGCAAACCATCACTTAGGTTATCTGAGGCAAACCAGTCCTGTCTTTGGGTCCAGTCAGCATTTCCCTTTTAGCCTCATCCCTAGGCTCCTGAATATTCTTGATTAGTTGATAACAATTGGAAAAGGAAAACATTGTCAAGACTGAAACATGCGTCACTGGAGTCCTACTTTCTTTATAATACTCCACCTTTAGAACAAAACCAAGCACACCTCCCACTCCAGACCCACACTTTGAACATTCACATCTGGAAGTTAGCCATGAACAAGCACAGCCAGGTCCACATAGAAATGTTAGAATCTATATTTTCTCCTCTTCCTTGCTATTACCCCCTAATGCCTGACAAAACAGAAGTGTGCAGCAAATTAATAAAGTTTCTCTGGTTTAGTAAATGAAGAGTCAGAGTTTTACTTTTCACCTAGTTAACAAAATGTTAAACAGGAATTTGTGTCCCTGAAATCACTGATTTTTAGCCTTGTTGATAAAAAGAGAGAAATGTGGCACAAAGCATAGTTCAAGCTGAGCCTCCCCAGCTGGGACATGGGGTTCTCATCTCAGAGCTCTGGCTGCAGAGCAAAGCCCAGACTCACCCATTCTGCCACCTGCAATGCTTAAGAGTTAATGCCAGCTCATGCAGCCTGGAGAGGTGATAAAAACTGAGCACACTGTCAACCCAGCCTCCTTGGGAGCAACTGCAGACTTCCACTCACCTCTGCTGAAGAAGGAGGAAAGAGATTCCCTGCGTAGGCATCTCCACGGTCAACAAACACATCTGGTCACCTCTCACATCACTGTCAGCGAAATATGTTGGCATCAAATGAAAGCAAAAGCCTTTCCTGATCAGACCAATAAAGTCTGACAATTGTCTTGTGGTGGATGCCAGAGAGATTCTGAATATTTTGGCAGAAACAGCGGCTTTTTCTAGGTGGGAATCTGCCTACATAGTATTTATGCAAACATTTCCTCACTTGGTCTGTAACCACCCCTTCACAGCGAAGCAGTTCAGCATTATCGCCAATTCTTTAGATAGTTGTGAGTTTAAAATACTACCACTGCCTAAAATAAAAGGAATTTCAATCACAGTGCTCCCTGAAATGAAAGAGGTGGATGCCAGTTTGACAATTTAAGCTGATAGCTGAGATACTGCCTCTCCAGCATTTTTGGCACCTGGCCTAGGGAGGAAGGAACGAGAAGAAAGGACAAAGAGAAAGAAGGGCTAATGGAGGATGAACGTGATCCAGTTCATTTAATATAATGACAGAAATCCCTGGAGGGGACACTGATTTACATCTACAAGCACTTCAGAGCCAGTATTAATACCAGGTACACAGTTGTACAACTGATACAGCTGCTCAAAGAGAGAATGTGACCAAAAGAATTATATCTAGCATAATAAAAACAATCAAGCCTGCAGGTCAGAAATGGAATGAAAGGATAATAACTGCTGAGCCCAAAATTACTCCCTTGGTTAGCAGCCAAGATAAAGACTGAGTCATAAGTCTAGCTGCAGGTAAAAGTAACGAAATAGGTATTTCTGCATCCACACCTGAACTGAAAGCAGCAGTGTGTGAAAACTGATCAGCTATGCAGGCAGGTGTACAAAATACCTAAACAAAGATTCCTGAGCCCTCTGCAAGCACAAGATCAGGCATATAAGAGAACAGCATCAGCATCAGCATCAGCATGTTAGCATCAGCAAAGAACCCTTTTTTTGGGTCCAGGTAGAGATATCTGGATTAGGCACTGGAGACAACGGTTTTGAAAAGCCTCAAAACATTATCTCAAACTGAAGCAGAGCTGTGCTCTCAGAGTGAAAGAAGTATACTGCTGCAGGTAGGGGAGTGTGGGGGTATCAAGGATTCAGAAAGTTACTAAGGCACGAAACTTGTAGGCTTTGCTGGCCTGCCCAAGCACCACGTGAATATAGCTGAAGCAAGAACATTGCAAAAGCTGAGGTACACGGAAGTATTTGAAAGCAAGCACTTCAAATCAGTATTTAGCTCACACTTACACCCAATCTAGCAGCACATTATGGAAAATTTAGAATGCCAGGCAGCATTACTGTTCACAACAAGGAGGTTTGCCTTAGCATACTGGATATTGCAAGCTCTCCCCTCAGTGCAAACAGCCCTGTGGAATCAAATGGGAAAGCAGCAAAATATTCCCAGGAAAGACCATATTTGTAAATCCATCAAGCAACATGTCTGAAGCTGAGGGAAACATTTTGCCACAGAACCCAAACTGGCCAATATAAAGAACTACTAATAACTGGAAAACATGTCATTTAGTAAGCTAAGTAAGAATCACTTATGGATTATACTGTCAATTCCAACATATTCAGGGCCAAGATGGCAAGCAGGGATCATTTGCAACAGCAGTGGTTCCAGATTTCTTACCCTCTGTTGACAGAGACTTCTCATTTCCAATATGCAAGAATTAGAGACAAAACAGAAGGCACTGAAATGCCTTTGGCCAAGCTGTAAAGATTGCCAAATACCAGCTGTAGTCTGGTCTTTCTGTCCTTTGAACAAACAGCCACAGCTAATGCAGCAAGTCATCCTCATATTCAGGGCTTTTTTTGTGACCAACTGGTGATGTGCCCCTTCTGGAATTGAAATGGCTCAAAAGAAACTGGCCCGTGAAAGAAAGGCTCATATATAATCTCTAGGGAAAGAGGTTTTGCTTGTCAGCTACTTTAAATGTCATGTATTCAGACAAGGTGTGTGATAACAGAGAGAATATCTTTCAAACCATCAGTTTTCTCCAGTAATGCCCATTTTCCTCCCTGATATCAAACATGTTGCAGTTCCTGTGCAGGTGGTGTGATTTCACTTGGTTGATAGGATCACCACAGATAAATGCTTGATTCCTCTGGCATGGCCATGGCAGTCTCTCTCTGTTCTTCACCCTCATGTTTCTTGGGAATTAAAATCCTGGGAAATGCCTATTTACCTAGTGGGTGCTGGTTGAAACAGAAATCTATACACGTTACATACCATGCACATGAATGCCACGGCAAAAAATGGTGCAAAATGTAATCTTGGTGAGAGCAAGCTGCCCACAGAACAAGGTGATCCTGCTTCAGGCTGCGGTGCCTCTGCAGACCAGAGCAAGCCATGCTGTTTGCAGTGACTTCCTGTTCTCCGTTTGCATTCTTTGTGTTCTGGTAATTTCTCTATGACTCTTTTTAAGAAGAATTAATCTCTCTGAACACCTTCCCTTGTTTTTACAAATGCAGATCTTCAGATTCAGTTTAAGCAAGCTGTCTGTGCTCCGTGCAGAGACGGCTGATAAGTTCTGGATCATTACTGTAATCTGAATCACTGTAGACTGGTGATTTAATATTTTAATGTAATCTTCTACACACCTACAATAAGCAAATGCATTTAGAAATAAAAATTGTTTCAAAGTGCCACCAACTGTTGTTTTTGCAAACTGCAGTTCAAAGAATGTGTTTTTTAAATGCTTCTGCTAGATGTTTTAGCATTTTCTGGTGTAGCACACAAAAGAACAAGTGCACTTTATCCTTTTCCCAAGTTAGACAAGCAGTACATCCCATTACAGTATCTCCCTTATGGCTGAGTTTCAAAGGCAACATAATACAGTATACCAGACACACTTTTTCTGTTGTTTAAAAAATTCTGTATTTCATATTTGTTTTAATGACAAGTCAATTTCCAAAACTTTGAAGAAACCTCCAAAATTATCTGAGAGAACCAAGCACTAGAAGTTTGCATTGCTTTTTAAATATGTCTGTTATTAGCGATGTGTGAGTTCCTAAGCATTAGGTGTGTGCTAAGAACAACAAGCTCTAGTGGTCTGCTTTCATCACCTCAAACTTTCACTCTTCTCAAAATTTGCTTTCCTAACTTCCCTCACTCCCTGAATTTTGATTTCTCCTTATTCAACCTGGACTTCCCACAATGAGATCTGCTTTTATGATCTGCTGACAGTAAGCAAAGAAGCAGGATCATAAAGTTTACCAGCAAAAGCACAATAGCACGGATCTCTTGGTGCCACAAACAGGGTAAGCAATCACAGGAGTTTGTCAGTCTCCATCGTGCATTAGTAATACAGCATGAGACAGTCCTCCTGGAGACTGAATGGTTACAACTCCTGGTGAGCTGATCTCCATAAATAGCAGCTCTAAATCAATTCTGTTTGCTTGCTGTGATTATATGAAATGCATCAACTATTAAACAAATCAATGTGACCCCAAAGATTCCTTGGCTTAATATCTTATTATTTTGGGGCTATAGGCTGATTAGGCATTTAAATAATTTTCTGTCATAGCATCTGCATTATTTGAATATGCCAGATTGTGAACACAAACCTTTAGATTTCTCCAGTGCTTTATTTGCCAGCAATGATGATAATAAAATTAACAGCCTTCTCTTGCTTTTGCTGATACCATTTAGCTTTTTCCAGAGAGTCAAAGTAGGCATTTTACAGGTTTGAAATGAAATGTGTCGTGCAAAGTTTGAGTTATTCAGCTATTGACTGGTGGGAGCATTCATTTCAGTGAATAGTAAGTTACTCCAATGTTCTCAGTCCAAATTGATCCAACAGAATGAGACCCCCTTTGAAGTCTGAACTCCTCCACAATTTTTCTTTGAAAACTGCAGCTCTGAACCCCCTGTAGATGTAGTGGGTAATCGGTGCTGATTGATTTCTGAATGTGCAGATGGAAGAACAGGGAGAGGAATGACGCAATGACATGAGAGGATGCAAAGTTCAAGAACACCCTAGGCATGTGCCAAGGAGACTTTTCCTAAAAGCAATTGTGTGACTGCAAAAAAGCCAGTGAGGAAGAAAAAAATCAAAGGTATAGCTGAAAGGTGAAACAAGGAGGTTGTAACCTGAAGGAAACTGTTGGTGAGATGGCTAGAGGAGGGAGGAGTTTTCAGCAAAACAGCACACGCTTAAATGGAGGAGATGAAGGAGAGTGCAGAATTGTAGAAGTTCCTAACCACAGAGAAAGAAATCTGCTCAGTTTGCTGTTCTGAGAGAGAAGGATCCCAATGCAGCACATATTGACAAAACAGTAGACATCTGAAGCATGTGTCAGTTCCTTTTTCTTAACAAAAGTTTCAAAAGAAACAAATTAATAGTTTGATTAAGTAAAGCAATGATTTATGATACCCACAATTGTCCTTACATGACGAATTCAGGTTTTTTAGATTATTTCAAAGGTTTGAAATATTTTCTGTTTCAAATGAACAGAAATATCCAGATTCTCAAAGCCATCGCTGCCTTATTGTCACCATAGTAAGAAATGCCTTTATTTCCATTCACTGTTTTACAAGTAACTGTGTTATTATCAGCTATGTAAATCTCAGGTGTGGTGCACTATGACTTCCTACTTTCTGACTATGATTGCCATTGCCATGTGAAAGTATTACATTAAATAAAAATAAGTCTGGAATTTGCAACCGGCATTGCAAAAGCAATTGAGAACAGAATGACAGAATGACAATTAGCAAACAGAACAATATTTTGAGAATTTGCAGGGTAAAATATCAGGTTTCTATGGCCCACACTATTGAGGTTCTGCAGTTTTGTTTTCCTTTCTAGTTTAAATCTAAGAAAACCTAATTAGGATTCATTAAATGACTCTTCTGGTATCAACTTAGGTGACAACAATTAATGCTTATATTGTTTTCCTTAATGAGGAGTAAATCAGAATTTTGTAGAGCTGCAGCCAAAGCCTACTGCCCCTATTTAACATTGCTTTATAAGAAATACGTCTTTTCAATTTTCCTTGTTTCCTAATCAATTACTTTGGCATCCTTTCCGCACTTCAAAATGAATACATCTCCCCATTCATTAACAACGTGTTGAATAGCAGTGCTTCCTTTTGTAACAAAACAGCATGACTGTAGTGTGCAATGTGGGTTGAGTCTCATTTACATTACGATTTTTTATATCATTCTGACAAGAGAGATATTTTTATAGGGAAAATCTAATGTATGCCACAAATATTTAGTTGCAAAGGCAACTAGACTAAGTCAGCCTCCCTGGTTTTTGCTGCTGCAGAAGAGATTCTGAGGCACAGCACCAAGCCCTGAGTCCTGCCCCAGCACAGATGGTAACAGCACTCATCAGCACAGACCAGGCTCTCCTCATGTATTGCTGGCTGAATGTTGACCCCACATTCCTCTTATCAGAGAGAGTTTGTGAGTCTTTTATTCTCACTAATGAGGAGCAAGACAGGGTGAACAGGTTTGGGACTTCACTGAGACTCCCACACCACAAAAATGCATTTTGTACCATACAGTCACATCACCCATCAGAGGTGGTTATCAGACAGAAGCTGAACTCAAATGTTACTTCAATCTAATTTCCAAACTTCCCAAAGCCCCGAATTTCTGACTTGTCTGCAACAAATGAAGCAATTCTTTACTTCATCACTCTGATTATTCCAAACCCACTTCTGCTGAAGTGGCCAGGTATCCTTTAAACCCAATTTAAATCTCATACTATAAACCTCTTAATTTAACATTCCTCATGGCTATTTGAGGAACAAATAAATATCCTTCTGCTTTTCAGAAAAATGCCTGTGCAATTAAACCTTTTATTAAATCCTTAGACTAGTAAGAGATGTACTGTCATATGAATACTCTATTAGCATGAAGAAAAATAGAAAAAAAGGCATGGAATATTCCTGCTAAATGAAAATTCATATGAAAATCTTAGGATCCATGGGGCTTGCCTAGCACAAAAGGAATGTTTATCAAATTGTATTGGATAATTAAAAGAACAACAATAATAGTAACAGAATTGTAACACTTTGCTTTCATACATGCTAAGGCAAAACTTTGCCTTGATCAATAATCTAAGCAGATTTGTTTTAGTCCATCAATTTTGCTTTCCAGCACATTGTATCCCTCCTGTAACCATACTTGAAGGGGTGAAAAGCTTGCTGTTTCCATTCATGCTGTCTGTTAATGTTTTCTGCTGGGCTCTTCCGCATTCCTGGCAATCCCTCATATTTCTTACTTCATTAGTCCAATCCCTATTTTCTCTCATTTCTGTGATTTTACAGTAATTCATTCTGAAAGCCAACTCTGCCAAAATCAGCTCACCCTTATTTTGTTAACACGTGGTGTTGGCCAGTGGCATGACAAAACAGGATCCAAATTCTGCTGGGATTTTAATACAAATGGTGATTCTCCCTGCTCCCATTTATATATAATACTTAAAAGGGCAAGTCTATGTCTTCACTGCCTTCATAACTAAAGCTACCTTTCCAAAATTCAGTCATCACTATTTATTAATCCCTAGTGGCTACGTCCAGAAATCCTGCTGCATTAATGCAAAGAAGCATAGAAATGCTGGCAGGAGTAGGATCCTCTGGAAGTCATCCAGCCTGACATCCTCTGGGGAGCACAGCGGTGCCAGCGCTGGGTCAGGGCAGCCTGTGGCTTTGCCTTGCCAATGCAGCAAAGGTAGATGCAGCTTCCCTTTGAAATTGTCCCCTACCTTGCTTCCGTGGATTAGTTTATAAAATGATAGAGTGCATCTGCAATTTACTAGTGAGCAGCTAGGCTATATATGTATGTTTTAAAATAAAATGTGCAGCTCTCATTTTATATGAGTTCTTATACTAACCATCATGATCACGAACAATAGATATTTCCCTTTCTTTTTGTGACTGCCTTTCACATATATTTATATACAATCACACATATATTTTAACATATTTTGTCATATATATGATTTTATTATCTATCAAGATATATAATTATATATGTGCATACCATATATCTGATACCTATCTGTATCTGTCAGTCTTCTTACACTAACTTCAAGTAACATAAGAGAAACAGCTCAGGAGAATGGTGTAGGAAGAACTAATGAGACTGACAAGGCAAATATCAGAAAATAGAGGCATGAGAGTAGAAAGACTTGAAGACAGCAAGTCGGTTTATCAGTAGGAACAGGTTAAGAATGAACCGTGACTGCAGGCTATCTGATTGCAGGCTACCAACAACTATACTGGCACAAGTCACTTGATACCAAGTACTCTTTAATTTAACAGACAGAAGCATGGAAGAACCAACCGAAGGCGTGCAAGTTCATGCTAAAAAGAAGATGGAAATTTTTACCAGAGGAAGCATTTCACCAGCGGAATAGACTAAAAAGGGATCTGGAAGAATGAATTGGGATGGGTCAGAATGTGTGACCTGCTGAAGACTTCTCTTGTGTCCCTGAGGATTTTTCTGCTTTTTCTCCTGCTATCTCAGCTGGGCTGATAAAACATATTGCTTGCCTTCCTCCTCTATGGCCTGATTCTTGCTCCAGTCACAAATTCTTGAGTCAGAGTTGGTAAAATTGTGTGGCCTGTGGTTATGGTAGAGATCCTTAACACTTCTTGGGTCTTTAAAAATCTGTTTCTTTTTTCTGCTTGCAATAGGTGGATGCTCAAATTCTTTAGCAAGTTTCAAATATTCAAAAAATGCTACCCAGTACGTAAGTAGTGTGGGTGGAATTTAATTGTAAATGTACATAGTTACATTGCTTAAATGACAGCGGGGTTTAGTCCTTATTTTGTCAAAATTTGGTTTGAGATCATTTGCTGTTAATTTTCTGTATTTTCACATTTCTGGCTTTTAGAGTAACCCACACAAACTTTTCCTACAGAGACACATCTATTTGCAAATCACCTTCATCTGAATATTGTATAATTTAGTGAAGCTACTGCTTGTATAAGCTACTATTATCAAGACGCAAAGACTGAAATTATCTAAAACTGTTCAATAAATATCCTTAAATTTCTCTATTGCTTTCCTTCATCTGGCTGTGCCCACCAAGTGTTCTTAAAATTACAAAAAGTAAAACTGTGTGCTTTAGCTTCAAATATATCCAAATATAGAGACTTTGACGAAAGAGCATTAGAACCATTTCATCAAGTCCTCCTGTCTCAAGGTCGTATTAAACATGCTTATGATTAGACATCCAAGTAACTTGTTTCTTCATTTCTCTGGTTTTTCGTAAATCTGATTGGCAATCAATTGGAAATTGTTGATATATCAGGGAATGTCAGAGGGGTTGAAAACAGTTAACAATTAGACCCTATGATCTTAATAGCCTTTTCCAGCCCGAATGATCCTTGTTAAGCAGCAGTCTGACCCTTTTAAATGAAAGCAGAATTGAGTACAAAAAAGGGAGTGAGGTACTGAGAAGACAGCAGATGATTTTAAAGTATGCTTAAAATCTCCAGAACAAGCTTAACGCACTCCCTTCATTAAGGAAAGGAGGATATCTAAACATGCTCTAATAATTTTCATGAACGAAATCCAAGAAAGGGAGTGCACACAGCCATCAGCTTCCAGGAATAGCTTTCCTCATACTGTTTCAGCCAGATAATATTAGGCTGTCAACAACTGACTGACCCACGTTTCATGGCTCCTCAAAGGATGGTGTCTCAGAGGACTTTGTGTACTTACTGGCAATCAAAATGTCAAAGACTGAACAATGCTACCAAAACTCTGCTTTTGAGAAGGGAACTACTGAACTCTTGCAGGTCTCTCTGAGAACATGAAACTAAAAATTCTTTTTCTCAGGAATTTACAAAGTGTAAATGTAAATGTGAGATGTAGGAAGTGGGAGCACTGCTGAGGTTTTATCAGATTCATATTCAGAATCATGAAAAAGAGCAATCTGCATTACTGGGTTTGTCACCACTGGTCCAAAGGTCATTGATAGGGCAGCACAGCAGAAGACAGGAGTAAATTAACTCCTAATGTTACATATAGTACTAAGCCAATAAGAAAATCTGCTGAGGCAAGAAATGTACCCCAATAAAAGACATTTCCAACAATAAATGCCAAATTTGCACTACAGCCAAAGGAGAGAGGAAGAGGCTCAGAAAGTCACTGATAATAGAAGTCCTGTCTGCCATGACCAGGTGCCTAAAGTTTTATATTAAGTGGATGCATGCTAGGCAGAGGTTAGGCAGATTCTCTTAAGATGAAACACCCAATTCTTATAACCAAACTTTAAGCAAGATATTATCCTTTGGGGACACTTTGGAGAACTTAATCCTTTGAGGCAGATAAGAAATAGATGCAGAAGGGAAAGGGTAATCATGTTCTCTTCTTCTCCAAACCCAGTCTTTAAGAACATAATTTCTAGCAGGTTTGGGGTTTTTTTCCCTTCTATCTCTATAGCTCAGAATTCAGATCTGAAATGGAAGGAAAGAACCAGGTGCACATTACATTTTAATAGTCTGCTCTTTTGTTTATTTCTGGCTACGTGCATAAGGGCAATAAGGGACAGTTCTTATCTTTTAAATATAACAAAACATATAGCAAGCCTGTTTTCTCAACCAGAAAATAAGGAACCTTTATATTTTGTGGTTTCTAGTTGATCTTATTTCGAACTGTCCACTGTGCTGATCACGTCAGTTTATGTGGATCAGTCATTTGTTGCTGTATTTGGTTTGCATGGCAAGGCTTTGGTAGCAGGAGGCGCTTCTGTGAGAAGCTGAGAGAAGCTTATCCTGTGTCCAGCAGAGCTGATGGCAGCTGGCTCCAAGACGGACCTGCTGCTGGCCAAGGCCAAGCCCGTCAGTGATGGTGGTAGCACTGCTGGGATAATGTATTCAAGAAGGGAGAAAAAACCCTGGGTATCTGCAACTGTGGCAGAAGAGCCAAGTGAGAGAATGTATGAAATAACTCTACATTAAGCAGTGTCAGTGTCAGTGTCAGTGAAGATGGAGGGGGCAGAGGTGCTCCAGGAGCCAGACCAGAGATTGCAACCCATGGAAATCCACACTGGAGCAAATATCCACCCGCAGCCCCTGGAGGACACCACGCTGGAGCAGGTGGATGCAGCTGAAGGAGGTGGGAACCCATGGGAAGCCTGTGCTGGAACCAGCTCCTGGATGAACCCATGGACCCATGGAGAGGAGCCCATGCTGGAGCAGGTTCTGCTGGCAGGACTTGTGACCCTGTGAGGGACCCATGCTGCAGCAGGGTGTGCCTGAAGGACTACACCCCGTGGAAGGGATCCATGCTGGAGCAGTTTGTGAAAAACTGCAGCCCATAGGAAGGACTCACGTTGGAGAAGTTCACAGAGGACTGTCTCCCACGGGAGGGACGCCATGCTGAGTGGGGGAAGAGTGTGAGTTCTCCCCGAGGAGGAAGCAGCAGCAGAGGCAATGTGTGATGAACAGACCGCCAACCTCATTCCCCATCCCCCTGAGCTGCCTAGGGGGAGGAGGTAGAGAAATCAAAAGTGAAGTTGAGCCCAGGAAGAAGGGAGGGGTGGTGGGGAGGTTTTTAAAATTTGGGTTTATTTCTCATTACTCTACTCTGATTTGATTAGCAATAAATTAAACTAATTTCCCCAAACTGAGTCTGCTTTGCCCATGACAGTAACTGCTTGAGTGATCTCTCCTTGCCCTTATCTCAACTCACGAGCCTTTCATTATATTTTCTCTCCCCTGCCCAGCTTGGATCTTGACAGCGATTTCTGAACTGTACGGATGAAAAACAACACAAGAGAAGACATTGTTAATAGCTACTATTGACAGAGAGTTTATTCCAAGCCACTCAAAGTGTGGAATCAGGACCCTCAAAGCTATTTTCATAGTGGCAAATACAATGTCTCTGCTCAAAAAGAATTGCAGTCTAAGATTAACACTAGCAGAGGCACACAGGTGGGAAAACATCAGCAAAGCAAAATACTATGAGGAAGAATAATAGGTAGCAGTCATAGTTTAATCAACAGCCTAACTCTTGTAAAATGTGTTTTGTTGGCATCACAGCAAGGGAGGATTTTTATCCTTTATAATGAGGATATCTGTACCTGCTACAGGAAACTTGTCTCAAGCCTGGGAAGGCATGAAGATGTCTGACTGAAATCAAATAATACTCTGGGAGGGTCCAGCATCAGAGGCTAGTGGGAGGCAGTAATTAACCTGAATATGTGATGAGAAGTAGATAAATTACCTAAGGCTTTGAAAGTCATGTAAAGAAAATTTGCTTGTTAGTGAGGTATTAAAGGAGGAATGAGATAAGCAAAAGGATGCACAAAGAAGGGATGAAGAGAGAAGAGGGTCATGGCCGCAGCAGCAGGCTATGGAATTGTGTGGTAGCATTTAGGTAGGTATAATGCAACTTTCAAGATCAGGGAAAACAGCTGAAACATTATAGAAACCAGGATGGAAGTTTTAGCAACTAAACCTCCCTAGCTTCAAGCTCCTCTTAAGGGGCAACTTGGGCAATGAGATAACTTCAACTGAGTATTTTCTGGACTCTTAGATGGGGCTTATGGATTTGGAGTGTAGAAAGCCCCTGGGATTTAGGGCTCTGTTTTAAACATGACAGACGCTGTGGGTCTTGAGGGGACATGAAAGGATATTCTCCCTCCTCCTTCCCAAAGACAGTAGTGGGAGCAGAGTGAGGGAACAGGTCGGGCTCCCATGCAGATGTATGCCAAGCTGCAGGAGTGAGACATGGACAAGGCAGTAAAGCAGTTTGGAAATGAGGGGGAGAAAGTTCATCACTAGGATGAAAAGTCATGAACTTTAATGGGGATGTGGGGACAGATCTGGGCCAAGTCCAAAAATGTTTGAGAGTAATAAGAAAACCAAGGAAAACCCAGAGTGAGATGCAGATTGCTTTTTTTTTTTTTTTTTTTGGTTGTGATAATAGATGCATATTTTTATAGTAGTTAGGAAGCCTTGGTTTGCTCTTAAAGAGGTGAACTGTGTACCCAATGTGTACTTTTGCAGACCTCCTAGAGTGTAGAGATGGAACTGAGGAGAGTAAGAACTGGAGAAGGGACATAGCACGGTTTGTCCAAGGAAAGAAAGAGAAACCCATGAAATTCACAACTGGAATTTAAAAGTTACAAAATAAAATTTTCTGATTCTGCTTCCACAAACACACACATGATCATCCGGCGAATAAGAAAAAGTCCACATCTCAATTTTTTTAAAATCCACTAATATTTTAAAGGCTACATCTAGAACCCAAGGTATTTTTCAGATCACCTCAAAACCTCATTATGGGCATGTTCTACCTGAGATCTGAATCCTTTAAGACTGACTTCTTTCTGTAATGAGAAGTAAAACATACCCTTCTAAATAAGTGATCACATCTATCTTTTACAGTTAAGTATTCCCTTCCCCAATAAATAACCTTAAACACAAGACATGCACTTTTAGAGCTTCTATTAGGAAGGTTAGTTAAACAATCTTTGGATAATGAAAAGATTGGGAAATAAGGAAAGAAATATGAAAAGATTGACAATTGGGACAATGCTGATCTGGGCTGCTGATCTGGCTCTGCAGTTCTACTTGGTTACTTTGAGAAAAGCCAGATAAGACACATTCTGCTTCCAAGAAGTGGGATGCATGACTGCCTTCTGTTTCGCAGAAGCCTCAAGTGACACAATTTTGTTTACCTATCTCTTCTGGGCCTTTGTTTTCTTCCCCAAAGAGCTACCTTTAGAGCACTGGTGGATACTGATGGCCTTTGCTGACTTGATTATTTTTTAGCAGATTCACTTGTGGATTTCACACTTTGCAACATGTAGACCAAGAGTTTCATAGCAGCCTCTCTCCAAGATCAGATTATGTTGGATTTAACTGGTTTACTGAAAATGTCCCCTGTCACCAGAACAAGATCTTCCCCTGTGCTCTACCTTGCAAAGTGCTGCTGAGAATAACTGTACATACCCTGAATCTCTCAAAAGGGCCTCTTGACCTTGCAAAGCTCTGATATTTGGATGATGCTATGATCATTCACTACTGCTTTAGTCTTGCTACACTAATCTGCTGATGAAAGTAGGCCTACAAGACCTTTGTGGCCTTCAAAACTGCTTCTGTTCCTAAATTTCAGCATGTTGTAAGAAGCATCTCTCTCTAAGCCTCTTGCTAAGCGGAACAGACAACTAAATTTTGCAATTAAGTCTCATACTGCAAAAGAAACTGTCAACATCCTAAAAGGACTCAAATTAATGGATGATGCATTTTATTAAATTAGCAGCCCAAATCTGCATGCCGGCAAAAGCTCCTAGCTTCTGATTACCTCCGGGAACAAAGACTAGAGCATGCTTATAAATAGTGGCAGTGGGCTTAGCATATGTTACCTTCTTTCCTAGATAAATACTAATTAGCTATGCAGAAGAACCAGATCTCTAATAGGAAGAAATCTTTGTAGCTCCCCTTAAATCAATGCTGACATGATTTCACTAGGAAAATATTTGATTCTTAATTTTCAGCAGTTTTACTTCTTTGCAGTGATTCACTGCATTGCACAAGTTTCCATCAAGCTTTATGCATTAGTAGCTTGTTGCTTTGAAAAGTGTGCAGACTTTTTTTTTAAACACAAAATTCAGTGTTTCATTTCTGAAAACCTGGTATTTTGGAACCCCTTTGAAATCAACTCTGGATCCTGAAAGGAGACCTTTAGAGATTCCATTCTCTAAATCAGAGAGAAAGATTTGAACATACTGAAGTGGGACACCGCTTTAAAACTGATATAGGTCCATATCTGAAAGCGAAGAATTTATTCTGCCAGATCTGAGCAGGTGAGAAGATGAGATCTTTTTTTCATTTGAATCCTTACAAAGTCTAAATGCATTCATTGTCCTTTGCCTTCATGCTGAACAGGTGCTACAGGTTATGCCACTGACTTTTATTCCTAGACAGCTGTACCTTTATGTCATACTGTCATGGCTATTTTCTACAGATCATTCCCTAATGGGTATGCATGTATTTTATAGCGGGTTATAATCCACCCATATTATAGCAGGTAGGTTAAAATCCCTTCAGGTATATAACTGGAGACAGCCTGAACTGGAGGGATGATCATTGAACCAGATCCTCTGGCACCAAAACAGGCATTTGCACTGATTTTAGTGTGAATTAGAGGCTCCAGCAGCCTCAGACGGAAACCACAGCCCTTTTCACACAAGCAGTCAATTCTTCTGATTTGTAAAAAAGCAGGAGAATTATGGCCAGTGTGAAAGGAGAGGAGACAAGGCAGGATTGAATTGGTTTCCTGTGGAGTATCCCCAGGAACATCATTAAAAAGCAAATTCCTTGTAGATGAATGAGGAACAGACACCAACCTCAACTTCCACCTCCAAGAACCCAAATGTGTAACGATCAGTGCAGTGAGTAGAGATTAACTGCTAGAGACACTGTAAGGGAGGACTGGAGGGGTTTTTTGCTTGACCTCAGTTGCCTACTCAGGGTAATTGAATGCTCTTCAGAGGGTATCTGAGTACGTTTTTCAGCAACTGTGCCTGACCAGTATCGGTTGAGAAATTCGGTGTGTATATGTGTCTTCTGAGCCCATGTGCTTGTTTTGCTGTCTAGGTCCTTAGAGTAAAAATCAAAACTAGGCCCAGCTGTTCCTTATAATTAAATTTCAGTAACTCAAGCTGGATGTTTTTATTTTGACTAGTGACTTAAAAGTGATGGCATTTAAATGGCCTTAGCTGTATTTCAAAGTTAACATTGAGAAACTTCGCACAGACATTAGTGTTATTTGTCTGTTGGCAAACTCAACAAAATACCACTGTGTTGATTTACATAGCGAAGGTTATCTTTGCTAACAGAAGGACTCAGAATTTCATTATTTAAAATATGAGTATGAATCTCATCACAGTGCAGGAGGCTACAGATGCCATTACACACAACTTACCAGCTGAGTCAAGAGCAGAGGTGAAGTTTATATTGTGCACTGAGCCCCATGTTCAAATATACCTAAAAGATCCAAAAGCCAAAACCCACACAACATTATCTGTGGCGAGGAAAGATCTGACTGTACAATCAGGACTTTTCCTTTCTGTACTTAGGTTTGTTTCTATGTGTCTGTCTTCTCTCTCTAATTTATTTATAAGATATTTACGCCATACATGGGCAGTCTGTGAAGCAATAAACCAATAATAGGCTCAGTTTTCATTGCAGTTTCTATATTTGGGTATTTTAGTACATCAAAATCTGGATAAAAGAAGTATTAACAAGCTTATGCCAGCAGAAAGAAATTAATTTTATGCCTGCTTCTGCACAGAAGCCAAAAGCTTCAGGAAATAAGATCTCTTCTCATAAGCATCTTTTCAGATCCAGTTAGGAGAGCAGAAAATAAACAATGAAATGCAAGCTTCCGGGCAACAGCACAGCAGAGAGATATGATCCTTCATGTGATAATACATATGATTCACAATATGTGTCTGACTGGCACGCCAAGAGTCCAGTACTTATTGATGATCTGGGAAGAATCTGGTGCTTTCATCAAGCCTTGGCCCTTGGGAGTCCAGTTGTGGCAGGGGTCTATGTGCAACCTGGCAGAGCAGAGAGGAAGAGCAGTCTTTTAAAACCTGAGCACCCCTTGTTGTGACACAAATCCTTGGAACCAGCATGCACAGCCTAAAGCAAGCAGCAGTTCCAGTGCCTGGGTGGGGATATGTTTTCTGCACGCCCCTCCAGCAGTGATGGCAGCACCATGACATGGAGCACTGTTAGGAAGCTGGCTTTATTTTCTTCCTGCAGCTGTTCATAACCCAAGTCTGAAGCCCCAGAGAGAAGCATGGGGAGTGCTTACTGAACGTGCCCAGGAAGACCAGGTGGTCAGGTGAGGTCACCGCAGCCAGACCTGTCATGTGCTGGGTGAACATTTTGCTGACCACTCGCAGCAGTGCTACAGAAATGAGTGAGAAACCAGCAAGCACAATGGAAGAAAACAAATGAGTGAGGAAAAAAAATCATCTTCTTGGCAAGACAAAGAGGGAAGCAATGAATGATGATTACTGATTAATAATGACCCAGAATTAATGGAGAAGGGCAACAGCAAAAGCTGTGCACTGAACACAAATATTTTAGAATGAGGATAAACAATGACATTAGTAGGGTGGCCAGAACTCATCACCCATTCACATAATACTTGTCTACACCACAGCCCATGGCTGATAGCAGTGGCTAGGGCTAGAACATTGCCCTTGGAGGCTGTATAATTTTATCAGAAGAGCCTTTGCACAAGAGGCAATCTGTTCCAAAACTGAATGAAGGGCTAGGTTTTCCTCTTGTTATTGTTGGTGTTTTAAATTTAAATCCCTCTCAGATACATAGCCCTATTTGGGAAGAATGTTGAGCTACAGAGGCTTGAGGGCAGTTGCCAACTTAAGCACAACCAAATTAAGCCAGAAATGTTGAGCAGAAGCGAAAGCAATATCACACTGTATTAGAAGCCAGGATTATAAAATCTCTGCCTATCAAAGAGATCAGAAGAATGCAGACAACTTTGTATTATTATATTTAATGCAGTCAAGTCTAGAGGCTCCAACCAATTACCAGGCACCAAAAGGAGGTGGTGCCTGCTTGAACACAAGGAGGCACCAAAATAAAAACATGGAAACAGACCAAACTCTATCCCCGTGCCCTCTTGGGAAAACAGAAAGACTCATTGACATTTTATCTTCCTGTCAGTTCAGTGAATGTAGACAAACCTTGACTGTCACACTTTCTTTAATCCAAAGCAATCTTCCCCCTACCTCACTTCTTGAGAGAGCCCAACTACAGATCTGGGACAGATTTTACAAAATCTCAAGCACCACCACTGGTTTTTTGATCTCAGGAGACCTGTGGGTCTTAGCACATCTCAAGATCAGGGCACCTTGCCCTGTGCCGAAGCAGAGAGGAAGGGGCTGTCCATGCAGGGCTCTGGCTTTCCCACACTGCTGTGCAGCGCTGCCTCTTCAGTTCAGTGCTTCTCTTCATAGAGTTTCCTAACGCCTCTGAGCTACAATGGGTCCTCTCCAGCCTCCTCTTGTGGTACTTCCTTGATCTGCATCCTACTTTCCCACTCTGCTGCTGATCAGGTGAGCCAGTCCGTCTGGTTCAAGGGTGACCAACAGGGCGCAGAGGTTTCTCACCCTGCCCGTAAGCTCCATGTCCCAGGCAGAACACTGCAGTGCCTGTCCCTGTGTGGTGCTGAGCGTAGCCCAGAAACGACGGGGCCACAGGGAAACTGTTTGCTTTTCCACCACAGAGGAAACCAGCCAGGAGGAGATATCCAAGAGGGAAGTCCTGAGGGTTTACAGGGAACTTAGGCATGTAGCAGCAAGTGGAGATGTGCACAAACGTGCTTGCAGACTGAAAACGCTTGTCTCCTCAACTGAATTGTGGTATCTTCGGGAGATTTAATCGGGCTGGAGCACAGACATCTCACCGAGCTTGGAATTATCCTGACCCAGCGAAAAGCAAGCTCGCACTTCCCTTTGTGTGCAAAACTTTCCTGCGGCTGCTGAGAACAAACGCTGGCAGGAGCTGCGGGACCTGGACAAACGCGTGCTCCCGCTGCTCCTGTCCCCGCCTGCCGAGCGCTGGAGGAGCCCGTGGGGCACATCAGGGCTGCTCAGCCGCGGGCGTGCCTCTCCAAGCACACCAGAAAAATAAAGGAAAAAATATAAAAAGAAGGGGGGAAAGGGTAAAACAACCTGAGCCCAGAAGACACGGGATTACTACACGTGTAAAGCAGGCGATGTGATGCGGTGGGCCGCGCACCCCTACTGCAGCGGGGCTCGCCGCGCTGCGCAGCCCCTCGCCCGGCGGTCAGGGCGGGTGGTCCAGAGATGCCTGCCCGCTCCGGCTGCGCCCCTGTCCCGCATCGTCTTGCTCACCCCGGCCCTTCCCGCACGCCCAGCTCCGGCACCGAGCGGCACTTGTAACGCCACCGAGGGACGTGGCGGCGGGCAGTACACCCCGGCCCCTCCGGGCTCCCTGGGGACCCAGGCATCGCCCAGCCCCACGGCGTAGCGGGCACGGTGCAAGATAGGATGGGAAAAACGGCAGAACCAAGGAACACCTGCACCCGCCCGTGCAGTGGCATCCCTCGTCGGGCTGGAAGGGGAGGGGCTGCTCCCCGCCTGGGCGGGGGGCGAGCTCCGACTCCTCCCGACGCCTGCAGGGGCAGGGGCGGGGGGACGGCGGTGGGGC
>VWZT01001598.1:277706-331359 GCA_013397055.1 Pachycephala philippinensis
CTCGGAGCTCCCGGAAGGGCGGGCAGGCGGGCGGGAGGTGGTGCCGGCGCGGCGATGCTGCAGCCCTCCCCCGGCGCCGACGGGGTCCTGCCGGGGTAGCGGCCCCGCCGTGCCGCGCCGAGTCCCGCCGTCTGCGGGGGCGGCGGCCGCGGAGGGATGGAGCCGGCCGGCCCCTGCCGGGCGCAGTTGGGCTCCGCCAACGACTCTTACCGAAACTGTAGCGCCGAGGAAGTGATTTACCAAGATGCCACCCCCCTCTCCGGGAAGATCGTGCTCGCCGTCGTCCTGGCGCTGGTCACCCTGGCCACGGTGCTCTCTAACGCCTTTGTCATCGCCACGGTCTACCAGACGAGGAAACTCCACACGCCGGCCAACTATCTGATCGCCTCGTTGGCCGTCACCGACCTCCTCGTCTCCATCCTTGTCATGCCCATCAGCACCATGTACACTGTGACCGGCAAGTGGACGCTGGGTCAGATCGTCTGCGATATCTGGCTGTCCTCGGACATCACCTGTTGCACGGCGTCCATCCTGCACCTTTGTGTCATCGCCCTGGACCGCTACTGGGCGATCACCGACGCCGTCGAGTACTCCACAAAACGGACTCCCAAGCGGGCAGCGGGCATGATCGCACTGGTATGGATCTTCTCCATCTGCATCTCCATGCCCCCTTTGTTTTGGCGGCAGGCGAAGGCCGAGGAAGTGTCTCACTGTGTGGTGAACACGGACCACGTCCTGTACACCGTGTACTCCACAGTAGGAGCCTTCTACTTTCCCACTCTGCTGCTGATAGCCCTCTACGGGAGGATCTACGTGGAAGCCAGGTCGCGGATTTTGAAGCAGACGCCAAAGAAAGCAGGTAAAAGACTAACGCGGGCACAGTTAATTACAGACTCCCCGGGGTCGACCTCTTCCGTCACGTCTATAAACTCCAAGGCTCCCGAGGGATCCAGCGAAACGGGCTCCCCCGTGTACATGAACCAGGTGAAGGTGAAGGTCTCGGACGCCCTGCTGGAGAAAAAGAAGCTGACGGCCGCTAGAGAGCGGAAAGCTACAAAGACTTTAGGGATTATATTAGGAGCCTTCATCGTGTGTTGGCTGCCCTTTTTCATCATCAGCCTGGTATTGCCTATTTGCAAGGACGCTTGCTGGTTCCACATGGCCATCTTTGACTTTTTCACGTGGCTTGGATATCTCAACTCCCTCATCAACCCCGTCATCTATACTATGTCTAACGAAGACTTCAAACAAGCTTTCCACAAACTCATACGTTTCCGATGCACAGGCTGAAATGTTGAATGCGATGTGTTCCCCGGGGCAGCCCCCATGCACGCCCGCGCCCGGCGCCACAGGTAGGTCCGCGCACCCCGCCCTGCCCNCCCCGCCCTGCCCGGAGAGCCGCGGTGCTCGGGGCGCGACGGGCCGGGGGGAGGCGGGGGGTCGGAAATGGGACCGAGGGGATGCGACCACACAAACAGCTGGTGTTCAGACCCTTCTCAAGTGGCGGCGAGCACTGGGGATGCTCTACGCTTCTGACATTTGACGGTGTATGTGTGCGCGCGTCGTGTGTCGTCGTCCCCCCCGCCCCCCCCTCAGCTCGCGGGGAGTGACTCACGGCAATCTGCTCTTTATTCCACCTATTAAACCAATCTGCCGCCATTTCGTATGCTAAATACCCGTGTTTCGGCCAATTAGTGCTAAACGGCACTTGCTTTCCGAGCCCGCAGCCGAGCTCCCCGGAGAGCGCCGGGGCCGGGCCGGTCCCCCCGCCCGCGGCGGCTTCCCCGGTGCCTCCCCCCGGCCCCCGCCGGCAGCTGCGGGCACCGCTGGGCAGCTGGGCGTGCAGCCCCCTTGGAAGGGAGTTGATGCAGCCCCAGTACCAGTGGCATTTTGGTTTGTTTGTTTGTTTTTTTGGCGAGAAAGGGAGGTAGAACAGGCCCCAGATGAAGGCTGCTGGCAAAGTCCAGCCTTACTTCTTTCTGGCTTTCTCACGGCGCCGGCTGCTCCTGCGGGAGCGGAGCCGGCTGCGAGCAGGCGTCCCGCGGGGAAAGCTGCCCCTTAGCCACCGTGGGAGACTCGGCACCTCGGTGTGTCTCTTCACACGCGGAAGGGCTTTGCCTTTCCGCGCCTCTCGACAGCAGTGGCTGCCAGCTCATCGCTGAACTCAGCGCCACGTTCTGCAGAATGCATACATGCCTTTATTGTGATACTTTAATAATTCTGCCAATCTTTTGCTTTTTGTCTGCAGAATCAAGTTGCTATTGTAAAGACCCACTGCTTGAAACTTCCCCAAGCCCAGTTGCCAGACTCATGATGCTGCAAAAACGTCAATACATTCTGCCACCAAACTGCTCAGCTCTGCGTTTCAGTGTAATGACTCTGGCAGAGATGCTGTTCCAATAGGCACGCAGATCAGTTGCAAAAAAAAAAAAGAGGGCAGCCTCGAATCAAGGTCTATAATTCATCTGGAATGAAGAAAAAAAGTTTGAGAGTAAACTCCATTTATTTTGCAGGCTTAACTTCTTAATTTGTTCTCCGGCCGGTTGTAGGGGTGTGCACAAGAGCACAGTTGTCTCTGTCTGTGTTGGTAGCATAGTTGTACTTCTGCACACCTGTAATTTCTTTCTTTCAGTGGAAAGAGTTGCTCCCTTCACTCATGAGGCCAAGAGGAGAAAAAAAATCATGTTTAAAATAGGAGCATCACAGTAAATTCTGTAAATGACTCCTCTAGCTGAACATGTGTGAGAAGTGACAGTGTGCAAAAGTTTTATATTTGTATTTCAAAACAATAGCAAATGCAAATGCTCTAGAAACAAGAGTTGTAGACCTGTTCAACTGCACTGCATATCTGTAGTCTGTCCTCATAGTTGCCTTTAGAAAGTAAATACTTCTTGCTTTTACTCCATAAGAGCAGAAATCAAGAAATCCAATGACCTTTTCCATAAACCAGCTGGGAATAGAAGTAGCAGTTTGATGTTGTAACCATGTTTTCCATTTTGTGTCGGTTGCACACCCTTACCGCATGAACCACTGCGAAATTTAGAATTATCTAAGTACTTAACATTATTTAGTGTATTTTGTAAAGAAGTGAAGCAGTTTGCTCTTTCAGAAGAGCTATTTCACCTGCAAAATAAATACCCATCAATCATGAATTAACTGATGTTAGTGAAATTTCTTGCCTCCCTACTTCCCCCCTATGTTTTTTCAGTTTTTTCTTGTTTTGCTTTGTTTGTTATTTTTTTTTTTCTCCTGATTGGACCTTAAGACAGGTTTATGCATATTCAGCAGAGTTTCAGGATATGGTCCACCTGCTGTGATAGAACTGCATTGATTGTTCCTCTTATGTGTAAATGAAAATGAGTATAAACAATAAAACGCTTGACTGTGTTCTCAAGAGTGGTAGCAATTGTGTGACTGAAAGGAGTATTTATTGGTTTACCTACTTTCTCAGTATTGACTTTTTAGGTAACACTGATTTGATGAGTCACTCAAGAAAGCACTTGATGAAGGTTGAAATTACAAGCTTCAATTGGCTGTCAGTTTTTTAACAGGCAGCTTTACTTTCATTGTAGCCAGTTCTGTTAGGCATAATTCTTACTATTTTCATGTATTGTCAGAATAGATGTTTAGGGTTTGTCCCAAATATTTTTCTTACTCCTTTAAAAGCAAACAAAACTTACTTTAGCATTTGGTGGATACTGTAATCAATGTTCTTTTAAAGATGTGTGTATGTTTTCTAGATGGGGGCTGTTAAAAGACTGGAAAAATCTTACATGATTTATCTGCCTGCTATTCTTCAGAGTTATTCAAGTAATAAGGACTTACTTACTTAACTGGATGGTAAAGAAAGTATGTGACCGCCTGTGCTTCTACTGGTCATAGGCAGAAAGAAGTCTGTAAGATACAAATTAAAGCAGTGAAAAGTAAACATATTCAGTAATTTGAAGAAATCCAAAAGAATTGCCTTAAAATTCCATACATCTAAAAAAGAGGACTGCTATACTATGCTTCTAGAAAGTACCCTCTTAAATTATTACAGACATGTGACAAGAGGAATTTTCTAAAGTTTTATCTTATTTGATTAAAATGCCTATAATAATTTTAAATGTAAGGGGGTTTTTTGCATATATGGTGTGGAAAAAAAGCAAGGAAGATAACATAAAACAATGCTTAACCAATTCTCATTTGTTATTTTCTGATCTTATAGAATGAATTTTGTTTACCTCAAATTCTTTCTCACTAAGCTTCTTACATGTGTGAAAAATGGAAAATGAGATTTAAAGTAAGTATTTTCAGCATTTCCAGAGAGTTGAGTTTTCTGTCAGTTTTACAGAGTCAGGGGGCTTGGCGAACAGGGATGTTCAGGAGCTGGACTTCGTGTTCTTCACACTGTTGGAATATACCTTCATCTTCAGCAACTGGCAGCAAATAATCCCAGCTCCCTGTTGTGATGTGAGGATTTTGCTGAGAAGCTAACTCATCGGGAAAATATCCTTCTAAGTTTATGCTGAGGCTCTGAACTTTCTGCACAAGCAAACATTTAGATAGCCACGCTCTCCCTTGGGAAGACAGTCAGTGTGGAAGCTGCCGTGAGTGACTTGGGGACAGAGGAGAGGAGGCTGACTTGAGCCCTGCTGAGGTACCCGGTAGTTAAAGGCCTTGTGCTACTGGAACAGCAGCATCTACTTCAGAAAACCATTCACATAGGGGGGTAGGTAGAGTGAGGACACACATCTGCTCACAGTGAAAGAGAAGGAATGTAGGGCAAACATTGCTCAGTGCCGGAAAATATAAATATGTAAAGCATGTTCCAAGATTCACGTAAAGTGTTTTAGGATGGGAAGAGTGTCTCTTGTGAGCTTAGCATCTCTGTGACTGGCAGAGTGTCCTGGTTGAACCTAGATTTTAAAAGATGCTCAGGGATGTGGTGGTAAAGTTTTGGCTCTCTCTGAAGAGGTCTGAGAATGTCGCTGTCCTGCTGCTCTGCTCCCTTGCTGTGCCTGGTCACTGCACTCTGCCTCTGGGAGGATGAAGCGTCCGAAATTTTTAGTAGGAGAGGCTGTCCTTTCTGTCCACCCTATGTCTGTATTCCAGTGGAAATGGCTCAGTGAATCCTGCCTCTGGGTGTTTTCTCACGGGAGCCTCTTCATAACTCTGCAGGTAAACTCCAAAGGTGCCTAAGCCCATGCTGTTCCAGTCTTTCATTACAGAAGCAGCACGCCTTTCTTTTATCTATTTCTTGCCTTGGGTTCAGACACTGAAATGATGCTTTTGATACAAATCTCTGCTGGGCACTGAGGTTTGAAGTTGAACACATGCTTGCAAACCTTGTGTTTCCTACCTTTCGTGGTAAAGGATATGTGTGTGATAGTGTTGCTGACTCCACGTGCTGTGAGACACGTGGCAGTCCAACAGTTGTTGCCATTGTGAGAGCAGCTGTTTGCAGCCCCATAGCTGCTCTGTTTTCCTGGTATTTCTCAGTTTTATTTAAGAGGCATTTCTCACCTTTCCAATTAAGAAAACACAGTTGCAGAATATAGAAATCGAGAGGGGCAATCCCTTGCAATTAAGCTTCATATGGCCATGCAGCAGCCAACAAAGTTCTGGCTGTTCCGCATGAATGGGAAGAATAAAATGTCTTGAATAATGTGTCAAGTCTCCATGTGCTAAAAGGGGTCTCAACTAATTGTCTGGACATTTACACTATATTCCCTGTCAGAACATTTGAGGAAGCTGGCCTAGCCTTCAGCCTCCAGCAGGGCTGTGTAGAGTAGGGACGACTCCACTTGGAGCAGCTGATTTCCCCTCTCCATTGCACCTGCCTGCAAAAAGCCAATCTGCATTCCATCAGGAGAACACTCCAAGTGCTTTCTGACTTGAAAATGCTGCTTCTGTGTTCCTTTGGTCAGAAAGGACTAGATATTGTCAGAAGTAAGCACTTATACATGAAAATCCAGTTCAGTCTAAAGCTATTCTTTCTGGAAGCAAAGTGAAAATGACAAGTAGTAGTAACCTTGGAGAAGAAGCATCATGGTTTGTAGCAGCAAATCAGGTTGAGCAGTGTGGCTAAGAGCAATTCTGCAGGCAAACAGTAAAATTTCATTCAAATTGAAATGTAGCAGAGATTGAAGAACAGGTTTCTCCACCAAACAGGGGCTGTAGCAAAGAAAGACTTCAAGGAAGTCATCCAAAATCTCCAAGCCTTGACCAGTGTGTAAGCAAAAATCCCGGGGTTACTACTCCTGCATCTCATGACCTCAGCAGACAGGTGAGCAGGCAGTTTCAGAGAGAAGAACCATGCCCAGAGACATGCAAGAAAATTACAGGTGTGCATTTATGGAATGAAGTAGATGCCAACTCCTTTTTGCGTGTTGGGAACATTTTCGTCTTTAGAGGAACCAAACGTATTTGAGATATGTCCTTAAAAACCCCTCTATGTCAGTACAGAATGATTAGTGGTTTGTATTAAGAGTTTTTTACATCCCAGCAATTAGTACCTAAAACACAGAAGCAGTTTAAGCGAACTCTCCTACAGCAGTGATTTTGGCTGATAATAAGCTAGAAACATTTAGCCACAGAATAATCATATAGAAAAGCAAGCAGAAAATGAGGCTTTTTAATCAATCACGTGTTAAGCTTGAAAGATGTAATACAACAGGCAACTCAATAGGTGAGGTGAGGAGGAGATCCACAGGATATCAAATTTACAATATAGAGATCAAAATCTCATACTGAGTCATTTTCAAGAGCTGAAGAAAGAAAATCTTTGCTGTTCTTTTCAGAGATCAAACTAGTGGCAGTCATCCTTATAAAGGAACAAGACTTTTTTATTGTCTTTATACAAATAATACTTTGAAGGCTACAAACAGATGGAGTTCATGGCTGCAGGGCTTTCACTGGGTAATCATATGTTCTATCTTTTAGGCTGAATGGTCTTAGAAAAATAGGAAAGACATGAGCAGGGGGTGATTATGTAAAACAACCCCTTTTTGGTATTTCTTTCCTTATGTAGAACCAAGGCAAAAATAAGAACAACAGGAAAAAATAAGATCTGGAAAATGTAGGCATTAATGATGTTATATCAGATTTCAGGAACATGTTTGGGGCTGAACAGGGCAAAAATAATAAATACATTTCCAGAATTCAGAAAAGTGAAAACTAAATAAGAAGTGTTCTTCCATCCAGATACCTCAGGGATACCTCCCACTTTCCTAATATTACTGGTATAACACCATTTCTGAAAATCTTGGTATTCCTAAATATGTTAAAATTAACATTTTTTAATACATTTATGTCCACTTTTATATTAAGGGATACATTTCCCAAGCTCATCCACTCTTTTTCCTGTAGATTTAAAATTTCAATTCATGCCCTTTCCTACCTGTGTGTTGTGTTTAGAACATAAATCTCATTTGGACTCGGCCATCTAATATCCAGTCTCTGAAAAGATGAGAAACATTGTTTTCAAAAGGAATATCGGGATAAGTACATTAAAGAGAATTAGTGCAAAAGCAAGCAAGGTTCCTTGTTCTTATCTACAGGAGCAGGCTGTTCTGCCCTGAACTCGGTTCCTAGAAGAATCTAAGGTAGATTTGGAAGGTGCAGATGTGATGGAAGTAGGCCCATAAACCAGTGCAGATGGAGAGAACAGCCGGGTGTTTGGGCAGCAGAAGGAAAGCGTCAGTGCTAAGTTCGTACTGGGACGGGTCTCTCTGACCTACAAGGGTACCAAAACTCTGCATTTAATTGGGTCCAGAAATATTCAAAGGGATGGTATATGTGAGAGATGGTGAAGGAACACACATTCTCTCTCCCCTGGGTCTGTGTGACCCTGGCTCAGAGCAGCTCTGACACGGGAGCTGTGTGGCCATGGATTGGGCTACTGGGAGAACAATGTTAGGGGAGCCAAATCCAGTAGCCTTGTAGAGGTGAGGCTGCACAGCTTCGTGGCCCAGGTCCAATCAGTAGTGAGGCTGAGCATGTTTCCCCAGCTACATGCAGACGTGTACGTGTGCAAAACACACACACACACACATATATATGTGTACACGTACTCATTGCAAACTACACACATCAGCACAGACAGAGGCGCTCAGTGCTCACACCTGGCCTCATGGTCCTCATCTCTCTGGCTAATCAGGCTGGGGGTCCACTAGTAATAATTGTATGTATCTGTTTACATATATGCATATGTATAAGGTGGATCCCTCCAGCAGCTGGGCTCAGGTACCAAATCCCAGTGTCAGGTTGTTTTCACCTGGACATATTAGTCGCCAGTGCTGCAGCCCCACTGCAGCTTCTGGTACAGGTCATTGCACATACACACACATGCACGTGTTCATGCACGTGTGCACATACACCCAGTAGGGATGTCACAGTAGCACACACACACACACTCATGCACCTGGCTCCCAGGGCACTTCACTCACTCCCTGAATACTCTGACTTAATCTTTGCAAGTCATCACACACTCACGTTGGTCTCGCCAGTTTTTGCGCTGCAGACATGCAGCTCCTCCCACCCCTGAGCCCACTGCAGCTACTGGCTTTTAGACCTCCAGCCACGCATATGCACACAAGATAGAGACACAGGGTATGACCAGGCAAATGATACCAAACAGCCCTCCTTTACACAGGGCCAGTCCCTTTTATCCTTTTATCACTCATCGTGTCATTAGTTCCTAAACTTGTTTCTCTGCAAATGGTCTTGATCCCTCCCATTCCTCAGCTTTGGTTTCTCCACCAAACATCGCATTCTAAATTTTGTGTTATCCCCAAATGCTCTTCCCTTGAATCTCATAATGCATCCCATATCCATAGGTAATGATCTCCTCCAGTCTTAAAAGTGCTCCTGTTGACCCCTTGTTACGGGTTTTATGCCTGAACACACGGGCTTGTGTCCCCCAGAATCACCTGCCACTGTGCCTTTATGTTGTTCTGGGCTTGTGGAGATAGGCCTCTGATGGCTCTTTGGCCCCTTTATGATAGGTCTGGGAGGAGCTGAGGGTAA
This sequence comes from Pachycephala philippinensis, assembly GCA_013397055.1. Classification (NCBI taxonomy): domain Eukaryota; kingdom Metazoa; phylum Chordata; class Aves; order Passeriformes; genus Pachycephala; species Pachycephala philippinensis. Next base: position 286,716 of record VWZT01001598.1, read on the forward strand.
GTATTATTTGGCTTGCCTGCCTGCCATTGTCCCTGTGCTCCTTTGTAGGCTTGCAGATGAGCTTTTTAATATGCAACCTAACATTTTCTCTCTTTCAGGAAAAAAATAGAAGGAAAATAGCTGGCAGCCACTGTTCCAGATGTCAGAAGACTAAATGTCTAATTTAATTTGAACTAATTAGGATGTCAGAAACTACCTACCTATATACAGCTAGAGCCTAAAAAAAATCTCTTGTGAAGTCTTCGTGTTGAATGAATGCATAGACACCATAGGCAAAGTGCGATTGTTCAGATGGCCACTAAGCAATCTTCAGCAGCTCACAAATGTGTATTTCAGAACTAGTCTCTGTTTTGGGACCTTGAAGAATAATGATCTTTGTGTGTCAGGTCACAACCAGATTTTTCATCTCCCAGGTTTAGATCTTACAAATCAGACAGCTAGATCTGAAGTGCCTTTGTACAAGGTTCTGTACTTTGATCCACACTAATGGAGAAGATGATTGAAGGAGTCATCATGATATCGGTCTCTTTCATTTATATATACTTGTGCTTTGGCTAAAATTTTAGAAGGAGCCACCATTAGTTTCTTACGAGATTGCCAGTAAGGCAATGGTCAAGTACTGGTGCCTGGGTAATGTACTCACATACTTAAATATACTTTAGAGCAGTATATTTACATGCAACTAAAACAAGAAACCAATAACCTCCTTGCTTTCAAATAAGAGAAGAGATTGTCTCAAGTGTGTGATCTGAGGCCTCACAGGAACCTTCAGAGAAGCACTGTCCTCCTCTTGGACAACAGCCAAGTCCCACAGATGTATATGAGACATAGAATATTCAACATTTTCACTAGAGAGGCTTGGAAAATCAGTGAACAAAGGCAAGTGATGCTGAGAAGGGCAAAGTAATGTAATATGGGGAAAAAAATCCACTTACAAATGCACAATGAAATCACGAAGACTATTTTTTTAGACACACTAGGAACACTTCTCTGTGAAAACAACTGCACTCAAAGGAGCAAACAAAAGATATAGAATATCTTGCATATAGCAAACAAGGCAGAAGACAGCATTGCTTCAACTTGTAAATTCCTGTCCTGTATCCTGCATGCTATAAGAAGGTCAAATCTGCCTCAAAAATGATATTCTAGAATAGAAAACATTCAGGAAAACAAAGAGTGTCTTCGGGGTGTGTGGAGCCTCATCTGGACACAAGGAATCTCATATTCCAGCTGCCAAGATAGCTGAGACAGTGCTTGAGGCTTCCTCTTTGTACCATGCAAGGACAACTCAACAGCACAGCAAGGGAAAGCACATTCAGAGTACAACCATTATTATAGGAAACAACACATTTCTAAATGCAATTCTGCTTGATCTGATTCCACTGTGTCTGAAAATCCCAAGGAAGGAAGATTTTCTTGTCTTGAGTTGTACTGATGAATGCTGATTCCCCAGCCCATCCTGCCCTGCTTCTGCATTAGGCGGAGAGGAATTAAGACACTTGACTATTCTGACAATTTTCCAGCCATGACTCCTCTATTATATGTTAAGCTGTAGCCAAAAAATGGACACTGGATGGTACAATAACGGTTGCATTCAAATGAAGTATCACCTTAGGTTCTGCAGAGTGGGCATCCAACAAATGAGGTTTCTGGAGCTGGTAGACTGCTTTGAAAATCCAGGGCCCACTTCCCTATGCTCTGGATTATTAAGCAGTTCTCTACGTATACACAAGAATGAAATATTAAAAAAAAAAAAAAAAAAAAAGGAGTTATTGTGCAGTTTCCCAGAACTGGAGACTCCGGGGTATTGTAAGGAAAGAAGGCTCACACATGTTCCTCTGTATTCTTCCTTTGCTATACACAATTAGAGGGCATTAGCTTTCATTTATGAAGGAAGGATTTTATCTCTTCTGTTTTTAATTAAATCACAGACCTTCTTGCTAGTTCATAAATGGGCACTACTGTAACTCAGCTCCCACAGAAAGAAGTTGGATGTCAACACCCTGTAGGATACTCTTGCCCAGCTAGTCTTTAAAATTGCAGTTATTTATTTCAATTAAATAAAAGTTACTTGTACTGGGAGTTTTACATTTTGCTGTAGGAACAGTGAATTGATTTCTGCCTGAATGACAAGTTTCAGTCACACTTCAGTTACAGTTCACAAAATATTCTGAGAGGTTTGTCAGCAGATATAATTGAGTTCCTTTAATCAGGCTTAGGGTAAGATCCTAAAGGGATTCCTCCAGGCTTTTTCCAAGCTGCACAGTTACTAGTTCATTTAATAGGAGGTTCTTCACATTCTTTTGACTTCCTTTACATGTGTGACTTTTGCCTGAGTAGTATATGTGGGTTAAATCCTTGAACTGGCTGGAGACAATCCTTGTGCTTAAAAGATAAGAATTCAGACCTGTTATTAAAAAAACAGTAGAAAGAATGATGCAGTGTTTCCCCTGGTGTTTAATGAAGCAGCTGTTCCTAAGCAGAGGAGCAACACTGGGGTTTGTATAGCTGCAGATAGTTTTATAAGAAAAAAAGTGAAGATTATTAATGCTTTTAAAGTAATCCTAAGTGTTGTTTTCAGTTGTGTGAAAAGTTGAAGTTTTTGGGTTTTTTTCAAACCCCAGATTTGTGTCCTTCCCTGTCCAAATGTCTTATGTATTCCTAAAAAGAATGACTTACAAAACTGAAAATTGTGAGAAAGGAATAACACAAAGGAGTGTCAATGCTGGCAAGGAAAATTATATCTTCTCTAAAAGATTCCCTTATTGTGGCAGCAGTTCTTTATTTGAGGGACCTACATTTATCAACATGAATGCTTCCTAAGTCCCAAAGAAACTTTCAGGGCTAAAACTCTCATTTAGCTCAAAACTTCATATTTTCTGACCCACTGTATTAGTAAAGAAGTACAGTTGTTCAATACTGCTGTGGAGTTCATGTTGGCGTGTATTTATTTCCTTTAATATCTGAAATTACTGCAATTTTACTTTCATGTGCTGCATTAAAGGCTGCTGGAGGCAGTGGAGGATATACCACTCCCTTTGACTGAGGGAGCATGGGCTCCATTAGTGACCAAGCATCACTGTTTGGGAAGGATTTTAGACCCCTGGCTGCCAATAGGCAGTGATATTACATCTGTAAATCAGTCAGCTCTCTGTCCAGAAAGCTCTGGGTGTTCAGGGGTAAAAGCAGCCTTCGCCTCCAGTCAGCTGCTCTTGGGCTGCACATTGCACACCACGGAGGGGCTGGCAAGACTGCTCTGGGACTGTGGGGTTCAGGAGCTGCTCCACAGAGCCAGGCAGCCCCACACTAGGCTGGGAAGGGCCTGTGGGGTGCTGGCAGGGGCAGGACTGGGACTGAGGGTGCTGCCACAGCAGCCCATTTTGGGTCAGCGGGAATGCCTGAGATGGCTCCCGCTGCTCCTGGGGAAGAGGTACAACCAGCTCCCATTTCCCGAGAGAGAGTCATGAGGATTTGGAAAAGGACTTGGCAAGCAGCCCAGGAACAAGGAAGATAGAGAAAAATGCTTTTTCCTTCATTTAGTCAGCATCTGGCAGAGGCAGGGCACGGGGCCCATCTGAAGGACAGCTGATGTTTAGTACAAACAAGCCTTGTGTTTGAGTGTCTGGACACTTCATGATGTTATGATCAAAAGAAACAATAGATAGATAAATACTTTTATGTTGCTTGACCTCGATGAGCAGCCTAACAGCTCACTTTCCCATCCTCACTACATGTAAGAAGGTATTAAATTAATTTCATTTTTCCTTGAAATGCTCAGATTCAGTGTGAGGCAATCTCTCATCATACCTACCCCAGGGAAAATAACTTTTGTTCTGCTCCCCATGTGTTGCTATGCTTCACCTTCCCAAGGGGTCCCAAGCCTTCACTAGCCCCAGTGGTTGCCCAAACTGTATTTTGCAGTGCTCTTCCCCTGCACCAAGGCCACATCACCCACCACAGCACCCATCTCATGGGCACTGCTCCATGCTGTGGATGCCCTGAGGCCCTGTAGCAGTTTGCTGCCCAAGAGGGACTGTCAACTAGACATGGAAAGAAGAAACACTGGGTTGGTTTTGAGCTGCAAAGTGTCCCTGAGTAACTCTGTGCCTTAGATCTCCTCTGTTAAGGAAGCCAATGATACCAATCTTCTTTTGGTAAAATAAGCATTATTATCATCCTCTACTTTAAAGAACATGTTTGTGTCAGTCCTAGGAGAGCTGTTTTCCAAAGGAGCATGAATTCATCAGAGTACTCACATGATTTGGCCCTTAGAGTTTCAGAAACAAAAATGATGAGTTGAAGCCTCCCACCCCACCCACAGTTCCAGAAAATGTGATATAAGATGACAGCTGAGATTTTTAATCAGATGATGTTGTTTTCTGGCCTGTTGCAGGCCAGACCTAAAGGTTCAGAACTCACATCTCTTTTCTCAGTACCTCAAAGCAAGTTTCTCTGCCCTGAGCTACCTTTTTCCATGTTTCAGGATACAGTGCAAAATGTTGCCGAGAGTAACTGGTGATTTACCTACAATCTGACTGAGAAACAGCAAAATAGAAAAGCTATCAGAACCCAAAACCTGAGCAGAAATATCCATCTGTAATTCAGAAAGTGATGGAAAGTTCAGCCTAACTTCATTACCAGGCAGAGCAGTCCACTAGTCCCCTAGCTTGCAACTCCATAGCAATGCCCCTGCTCTTCAGGTGTGAGTGCCACTTGCTTCTCAGAACTCCCGGCGTTTGTACATGCTCTCCTCTACCTTGATGGATGCTACAAAGCTTTCTTAGCTGTGTTTTCTTTGTTACAAGCTCTCGAATCATCCCTAAAGTAGCCCAGGAGCCTAATTTTGAGGAATGTCAAAGATGGAGGGATAAAATGTGTTGCCATTAAAGAGTTACATTTTAAACTCTAAAGGTCAAATTAATTTTAACAGAAGTATTTTCATGTATATGTGTCAACATTAGACAACAGAATGAAATATGTCCATGTGTACAGAGTGGCAGTAAATAACTCCATACTTACAAGTCCCTTTGATTACTTTTAATGCTCTTTCCCACCCTGCATGTTTCAGACAGGAGACTCTTAACTATGCTTGATGTGGGCTGGCATCCACTTGCCTTTTGGCAAACTCCAAAAGTCTCAGGTCCCACTTGTTTTTTTGTATTCCAGGCACAGACCTGGACTCTGCAGTCAGGTCTAACTCTGAGTTAAGCAAATACTCATCATTCCCAGCAGTTGCTTCATTCTCAACTCAGCCAGGAAAGAGTCCTGACTCCCTTGTTCTTCCTGACAAAGCTCTTATCTGTTCCCTCTAGCTTTGGAAATGCTATTCTCCTTTGGGTGTTGAGCTGCTGCAATTCTTTGCTTGGTCTAGACAGTAAGTAAAGAAAGTTCACTGGAGTTTCTCTGCTTGGCTAAACTGCTAGTGAATCATGAATCTGCTGAGAGTACTCCTATTGAAAAGTGTAATCTAAAGAAGGAAGCCTTTTCATCCATTGATCCTTGCTTTTCTTATATATTTGTATATTAACCATTATACTGTACCCAGCAATACAAATACAATAGATACGGTAGAAGAAAATCCATGCAACCTAAAGCATGAAGCTGGATCTGTGTTAGTCAAATTGTTATCTACTTCTATTCATTTAGAATTATACTAATAGAGCTAAAAATAAATAGTATCTATAAATATTTTCTCCATTCTTGGCTTATATATGTGTTTTAAAATGGTTGTTAAACATACAGGCTGAATGTGCTAATTGAGAGATGTAGTGAAAATCTTCATGGAAACCTTGAGAGAAGAGGTGGAGAAAGAGTAAAATGATTCCTTGTCCCTCACTGTTGTGTGGCATCACTCACAAGCAAAGAGGAGGAAAACTTTCCTCCTGAGATGAGACATTCTGCTTTGAGATGAGTCAGAAAGAGGTTCTCAGCCTTTGTCCTGTGCTCTTCATGTCCAAGCGGATGTGAGTGTGGGAAAGAAGGTCTGTGGCAGATGCAAGTGCTATCATGACAAAATAATCCCATTTTAACTCAATAGCGTTTTCAATTAAACCTAAGAGAAAATGGGGTACAGCATAGCTGCTGTTGAATTCAGTCAGGGAGAACATTTTGTTAGATGTAATCTTAATGGTGCCATTGTAATTTTATCCTTTGTGACTATTCCATGACTGAAACCCTATGTTTCTTAAGTAAGTTTTAATAAGTAATCATGTCAAGAAATAAACCTGGCTAGTTCTCTGACATATAGCAAAGCACTCCTTACCCCAGCCGGTTACAAATCTGAAAACTGTGGCATTGGGTACCTTTAAAAATTGCTGAGTTACACAGTACATTACGTTTCTCTTATCTAAAGAGCAGTAGGATAAATCCCTCTAGATGTTCTCTTGCAATTTATCACAAGACTTAGGAGAGGAAAAAATTTTTCTTGGGACCAGTGATGACTAGTGAAATTCTCTGACCAGCAGTAAAAAGCTGGAAGTATGACTGGTGGGCTCCTTAATGGCTTTTAAGTGAGACCAGACATGACAGTGGCCTGTACCTTTGGGGCAGTGGTGCATTTGGGATTAACTGTACAACCAATCTCTCTCACCTCTGAGAATACTCTAAGTCATAATGTTGGTTTTGATCTCTGTATGCCTTCTTTCTCTCCTACACTTCATTTATTATGACTGCAAAGTCTTTTGGCGTGTCCAATCCTCTTCTGTACATTATCACAGAGATTACCCCAGCTGAGGACTGAATTTGAAGTGGAAATTTTAAGGGCCAAAATAGTATAAGGTCAAAGGGCCATTGACTGAGATGTTGATCTGGTGTGCCAGTTTTCCAGTGAGTAGGGATGTCACAGTGTTATGCCAGAATCATACTTAGATCCCCCTGAATGCACAGATTGCATGGCCACATGTCTGTTGCCAGCTGGGTGCACACGGGGCATTCTTGGAAAGAGCCACAGAAAAAGTCAAGAGGACCTTACCTTTTCATCGATAGAAGAGCAGTGCTGGTAACAATTTGTGCAGATTATGAAGGTTAAAAGAAATAAAAAAGGAGATATATACTATCTTTTGGTAAAGAAAAAAAAAACGACAGTTTAAAAATCATTCAGGATGTCATCTGAAAATAATTACTTGGACAACAACATATTGCAGCCAGACTGCAGACACACGCGTAAACCAAAGAGGAAATATTTGTCAGTGAATAAAACATCTTGTTTTGGTGCTACCAACTGAAAGAACTCAAATTTTTCTAGCTGCTACACTTTCCTCAAAAACTACTATAGAAGATATATGAAAGATAAAATATCTATAGTGTTTAGAAGAGCATGATACAGAGAGGAAAGAGTAACAACATTTGCCTGAATGTACCTCTGCCCATGAGTCAAATTCTGAGTAGGTGCAAGCAACAGGTGGCTTATACAATTTTGTTGGTTTTTTTTTCGGTATCAGTACCTACAGTTTACTTTTTTTCTGATCTCTGTTTGATTGCATTTAGCCCTAGCCAATCCTTTCTTTCTATCTTTATACAGTCCTTAAATTAAATCTTTACTTCAAATTTGTTCTAAACCATACCTATTAATAAATAACTCTGTTTCAGCAGGACTCTTGCTTTTCTCATATTTTTTTCCACCTAACAATAAGATTATTTTAACTTTTTGTCTCATGTTTGCATTCACCCTTAGGTTTTGGGATTATCAGCTAGAGAAACTGCTGTTCCCACTGAGTCAATGGGAGGCTTGATTTGTATCACTGGAAAGATGCCATGTACTTAAACCACAGGAAATACTGAAAAGTGATAGCTAGTGGAGAGGAGTGAAACTCTAATGACTGAAATGAATTTGTGCCAATGAACATAGCTGGAAAAGTTAAGAATATGTGTAGTTTGGATTTGGGGTTGTTTTGTTGGGGTTTTTTGAGTTCAGCAAGTTTTTACTGTGACTGACCTACTGAAGCATTCACATCATTCATGAATAATCCTAATTGCAGCCTTTGGCTTGACCAGTCTCATACCAAGTGGCTTGTAGTTCAGGTAGAAAAGGTGGTTCCACACTTCAGCCTGCTGAAAAGACCAAGGAAGCAATCTGGGCCTTGACGTTTGGCTGCCTGCAATCTGGCTGCAGTTACCAATGGATAATTGAAATTTGTCTATTTAGGTATAGGGGAGGGGCGAGAGTCTGTGGGAAGGTTGTTACATGAATGTGGCCTTTAAATGTGATCATACAGTAAATGGGAGAGGATAGATCAGTCACAAAGCCTTGAAAGCACTCTGAGCAGCTTATGTTTGTTGTTACAGAATACAAGGAGAAGAATGGTACAGTCAAAACAATGAGCTAAGAAAACTAACTTTGCTGCTGACAGGCTAGAAGCAAGGCAAGATGGCATTTGTCAAAGCCAGAGAAATGAATATTGTGGGAAGCAAGTAATGAGATAGTGAGTGATGTGGTTGTAAGTTTCTGCTGTGAAGAAGTGTTATGCAGTGAGAATTGAAAGGTGGACATGGATAAGGAGGTCACACCTAAGATTATTCACAATCATAAGTCTTTGTGGTATTTTCCAGTGGTAAGGCTAAAGGTAATGGGAAGAAAGACAGGATTTGGCTTTGAACATTTTGCACTTAATCTTAAAGTCTTAAGTCAGAGCACTAAGAGGAAATGTCAGTGCAGCAGACTATTAGTTTAGTTTAAGTTAAGTGAGACACGTCTACAGATGGGTAATAAATCTGTTGGTCACTGACCTAAAAATGATTTTTTATTTACCAGTATGGTTTATTTATGGGCAGAAAGCATAGCGGGAATAAGACTGCGAAGTTTTTGCTGACTGCTGGGTCATGGAGAAGATGAATAAGCACCTTCAGAGCTCTGCTACAGGAGCAATTGCAGAGGGAGAAGGTTAACTGTGTGAAGATTAAGTTACAGACATCAAGTGAGAATATTCTACTGCTAAGAAGAAGACAGTAATAGGATGGGTTAAACACCAGTTTTGCCATTTGATCAAGAAAATGATTAGAGGTTGTCTTAAAAGGATTTTGAAAGAAGTACAAAAGGCACAAATTAATTTGTATGGAAGAGGAATCTCATCTAGATATTGTAGACAGCACTGAAAGATAATGGTGAACTAGTGATGAAAATGTTGGAGTAAAGAGTGAGTTTCCCTAAGATGAAAGAGATTAAAGCATTAGAGGCAAGAACACATTTTTTAATCTGTCCTGTCTCTGTTGCACATATGCTCGTTTGGCAAAGGTCTCTTTCCTTATGCGTGTCTGTCTCTTATATGGACATCTTAGATACTGCTCTAATATACCTAACAGCGAGGCTACCAAAAATCTATTTCATACCTCAAGAAACTGTCTACCTTATATCCATGTGCTGTCATCTGCACAGAGTAGCTTCAAAATTAAACATTTTTTTAATAAATGTTTAATCTCTCAAGTTCTATTATATCATTTCATCAGTGTCATCTTCTAGATGTGGCCTCAGTGATGGGCAATGGATGTATAATAGCACCATTGCGTCAAAGGCATGGAACTTCAAACAACAGCAGAGATGTGCAGCAATAGTGCTGTGATTTTGGTATCTGCAGTGACAACCTTGTGCCCTGTTCTGCACAGACAGAAGGTTTTGCAATCACTGCCACTCTCCTACACTGACAGAGCTAGGTCAGCAGTATCTGCAGGGCCTCTCTGCTCCACAAGGCTGTGAGCAAAGGCTGCAAACTGGCCATGCTTCCCTTTGCTCCCTGATTGCACACTCACCTCTCCCCTGCAGAGAGCCAGAGGGGTTACAGAGGAGCAGTGCACAGAAAGGGACCATCTTGTGCTGGGGCAGAGAGCCCTCTGGGAATGGGAAAAGCAGACTCAGCCCTCGTGCTCCTCAACTTCTGTGTAGGGTCAAAGGCCTGTGGCAACAGCAATTCTTCCTCCTTCCCCAGCGGCATCAGATTGGCAGGGAAGCTGTCTGAAATCCTATTGATCGCTTGTTCACAAAGTTCAATAGTGTCAGGAAAGTTGCAATACCTTTTCTTCTTTTTGAATTGAAGTCAAGAAAGAATGAAATGCTTTTCTGCTTTGAGAGGAGTCCTAGCTCGGTGATTCTTAGTGATGTTTTTTTGTTGGATTTTTTTTTGAGTGGAGACACTACCATTTTTCTGGTTTGTGTTTACTGAGTTTAAATGTATTGTCAACAGGTTTGCCCTTCTTAAATATTGTTTTGTGAAATCCTTAGAAATAATCACCACAGCTACAGAGGTCTACAGCTCAGTGGCTCCTCAGCACTGCAAGGAGGTGGTGTTCCCCTTGCAGCCTCTACCTACTGAGGGGGTGAACATATTGTTATGCTTTCTCTTGGGGGATGACTTGCATTGCCTGCCAGCCTCACCTGCTGGGGTGGGCAACACAGATCTGCAGCATGGTCATCTGAGCCACAGCATCTGGGGACTCAAGAAAGATGAAAAGGGCACCACGTGGTGCCTATTCCTGTCCAGTCCCTGTGGAGGATGGCAACTTGGACTGCTGCTTTGTTTGACTGTTAATGGGGGTGAGAGCAGGGTTCCTCACACACCTTCTTCACCACTGTTTCTAAACACAACCTGGCACCCTGTCTGATGTCCAAATGTGATGCAAGTGCAGAAGATGAACAATCAAGTGAATTGGAAACTGGACAACTCCACATGACCCAACACAAACCACAAAGAACCACCGGCATCCTAAATCAATGTTACTCATTTAATAACCAATTTCCTGCATAGAATCATGTCTATAGAGATATAAATGGCCAAACCCTGTTTCTGATTTAAAGGAACAAGAGCATGTCTGTTTTCACTGTAACAAATCAAGTTTGTAGTATAAGTTGATAATATTTAAAGCATCCCTAACAAAGATAGTAGAGCTATAAACCAGATTTAAAGGGATTAAAATACTGGTTTTGAGGAACTCGCCTTTCAGTCCAAATATTTTGCAAGTACAGATTTTGGATTACTGGGTTGTCCAATCGTATGTGTGCTTCTGGTCCTCAGGTCCTGTGTTTCAGGATCTAGACACAAGACTTTTCAGGGGGTTTTTTTTGCTTGATTTTTTTTTTTTAACTGATTTTTTGCTTAAGCAGTGGCTGATTGTGAAAAAGCTATGTCTTGTGTCAGAGCACTCAGTGAGGCATCTCGCTTGGGAATTGTTTTGAAGCACTGTAGGAAGTACTGCCCTCAGGAAAAGTTGACTCCCCTAAAGTCAAGATGCCAGAACAGACAATGTGAGTGCCTATTTCAGCAGAAAGTCATCTGGGTCAGCTTAAATCAGCAAGGTAGGTTATTCTTAAACCATTTCTGTAGGAGGACACCTGCTCAGGCCCCGGAGGTACATGTTTAGGTTCACTTTTAATTTAAATTATTTTGAAGGCAAGCTAATCAAAATATGAAAATATTTGATGGTGATTAAATTTAGAATTCATGGATAATTAGCTGGGGCAGCAGGGGGAAGCTATCAGCAGATGCTGAATTCAGCATGTGTCAGTAGAGCTCCAAAAGCACATCCTTCCTACAGTCTTCAGAGCTGCTTTTCTGGGGTTGTCATGCAGTGTTTTGGGAAGATACTACCTGAGCACAAAGTACGGTAAGTAAAGATAAGACAGAACATCAGGGCCCTCCTTAGAGATATCTCTTATTCCTCTGACCTTGTGAAGCCACCTTTACAGAGCTATTCAACTTTTCAGAAATCCTTTCCCAGCTAAGAAAGAGCAGTTCCTACTGGGAGTTTTGCTGTGCACCAAGAAACTTTTGTCAGGTTCCTGAATAGTGGGGAAGTTCCTAATTGCTTTAAACCATCTCTGTCCTCCCCCCTGCTTTGTTACCTTTTCTCTGCTTTTGACTCCCGAGATATTCTGGAGTGCTTCTCAGCTCTCAGAGGAAGCACTGAAGCTGATACAAAGATCTCCACAGACATCACTATTTGCAGTGTACATGCTTTATTGATCTTAACCATAACCGTAGTCTCAAGCTCTGTCTCCTGGTATGTTATCTCTTAGCTATTGATATAACTACAAATAAAGAGGATTCCTGACACAGTTTATATTCTTGCTCCCACTATAAATGGTTGCATTTTTATTTAGATGAGATGCAGTTCTTGACCATACTGTAGTCAGCAAGCAGCACTACAGTGGCTGAGCTGTTATTCTCATGGACTCTGCAACAATGTCTGTGACAGGTGTATGTGTTGTGGACCCAGCCAGCCCCACTTTGAAGCTGCTGAGCCTTTACATTGCTTTGGTCTTTGCTCTGCAAGTTGCTTCTTTGTCTCTCTGGTAGAAGGGATTGGCAGCATTTGCCTCACCAGAACAAAATAAATACGAAAAGACTTTTTAAATAGGACTCATCCACACACAGATTGAGGTGGCACTTAAGAAAGTTATATATCAATAAATTATCAAAATAAGCATGATTGCCCTGCCTGAATAAAAAAAAAAAATTGGGTTAACACCCTTTAAGGGGAAGGCAAAGTCTCCTTGGTTATCTGGGCAGAGGAGGGACAGAGGGGCAGTAAGGACCCTGTCTGCAGAATTAGCAATGCTGCTACTGAAGACTGGTTGCAGTTCGAAAGCACAGAACTGAAGGAAATTCAGACAAGAGCTGCAAAAGGCATTTAATATCTGCAAAAGCAGCCTTTTTAATGAGAAACTAGGGATGCCGATACGTTTTCAATCACCAGCTCAAGGCTCATTAGTGGAGTAGGCAGATGTTAATTTTGACATCCTAAGGCTGAGTGAGTGGAGCCTGGTTTCTTCCACTGTGGAAGTCAGATGGAGCCTGAGCAGTGGTAGCAAGACACTGCTGGGGTTTGGGCATGCTGCTGCTCCTGCTCCTGGGAGACAGGAAGAGTGGGGCTGGTGACTGTTGCTCAGGAAGTAGGCTTTTTCTCAACCCCTACAGTATTTTCTATCCCACTAACTAGTTTTCTTTTCTCAGGAGAGGCATAAGTCTGGTGGTTTTACGTGGTCCTAGACATGTGAATGCTAATGTCTGTGATGCTATTGCCTTTTTGGTGACCTTTTCTGTACTGCCCTCAGAAACAATGTAATCTGTCTGAGCCTAAGAGGACATCCCCACAACTTCCAAGGGGACCAGAATGGTGCTCAGGTCTCCCAAAACAGAACTGGAACATGGTCAGAGCATATCCAGCAGAGCAGGCCTGCAGCATACCCTGAGCAGTGAGCTAGTCCTGTGGTGTATACTTATATTTTCACTCCCTTTGGACAAAATTTTGTCTCTTATAAGAAATTTCTCCTTTGAAATATTCTAGGGAGCCCAGATAAATCTAATCTTCCTGAAACCTATTCTTTTGCTTCATTATCTAAGAAACCATCTGATCATTCTTCTCAATTAAAATAAGTATTTTTACTTCAGCTCCTTGGAGATGCAAATGTCTCTTGCTAGAACAAAGTCCTTGACTAGCTAATTAATAACTTCTATGAGCTGGGAAAGCTCTCCCTATTTCTCCTCCCTTTTTGACTCCGACATGGTGAAATTATCGTAAATTTACTTTATATTCTCTAACATTAGGTATATGTCAAAAATGTCCAATACAAATATCTAACCCTGATAAATGTGTCTTGACTGAAAGCAGACACAATGGTGATTAATCACTTTGGGGTGATGTGATCCCAACAAGCTTCTTACTAAGCATATGTGGCAGTCTCCCACTGCAGGTACTTCCAAGGAAGATAGAGAGTGGTAATAGGGTCCAGAGGTTTTGATATTCCAGTGACTCTGTGAAGGCAGGTAACTGGCTATTGTGACACCATAAACAGCGTGGGAAATTCAGAAATAAGTTTATATCATTATGTAAGCCATAACCAGTCTCAGCAACCAACATTATAGCATCTTGCTGAGCTTTGTTAGCTGAGACAATTTCAGGCAAGCATAGAAGCAGCTAGTCCTCTCTTTTTGGTATAAACTGTGTACTTTATGTCATGTGTTATTCTCGTTTCATATGGAGATGTTTTTCAAAATTAGCAGGCATGCAATTCAGTAAATGTGTTATTGGAACTTTTGCAGTAAATAGTGCTTCTTGTTAATAGAGTTGCTCGGGGGTTTTTTGTGCTGGTAGTTTCGTGACATTGTTAAGAGCTTTGTACCATCATCTATGTGCTGTTCTATTGTCATACCAAAGTTCAGATTATTAAAAGAGTATTAAGATTCTGGGGTTTTTTCTTCAGATTTTTTTTCTAACGTCAATGCAAAAAATAGATCTTTTCTGAACAAACAGTGCACCCTACCACATCACTCTTCACACATGCTGTTTTTGGATAAAAACCTACCATCACCTCAGTTTTCTCTGGATCTTTCCTGAGCTGAAGCTTCTGAGATTGTTTCTTTATAGTCTTACCAACTACTGCAATGTAAGTAGTACAACAATAGATTATTTCTCTTTGTTCTTCATGAAATGCTGAGGCAATTTCTGCAAGAGCTAGCAGCACCATGTAGCACACTGCCTGGAGTCCCCATCTGGTGGCAGGGACCACTCCAGCTATGGGCAAAGCAGGCAGTGCCAGGTTGGTTAAACAGCCACGGCCTATCTGCCACTTTCATCTGTCCTTAAGCTGTGCAAATCCAACTGGTTGCTGCACCAGGGAAGGGCTGGTGGAGACTTCATGGAACCTCCTTCCTGCAGCAGTGGGAAATCCGGCTCCTCGCTCTCTGCTTCTTGCAGCAAGGGTCGACCTGTGTCCCACCTTCAGAGGGACCATGTTCTGGGTGCTGAAACAGTACAGAAGACACAAAGAAAAATCATGCACAGATCAACTTTAAACCCATTTGTGCCTGTCAGCATACGAACAACTTATAAAACTATGATATAGCTGTCTAATTATTAAAGAAGGTGCATATTTTTAAAGGCTGAATCTTGGGAAGATATGAAAGACCCATTGACATTTTTTGTCCTTTTTTTTTTTAAAGAGCAGCTAAATTCTGTTGACCTTTTTATGTGATTGAATTAAAAAGTTTGTAAGCCCCAGAATTAGTTTTTTAAAGTCAATCAAAATTCTGGCATTTCAGTATATCTGGCATTTTGCTATCCTAATTTTCACCACCATAAAGATCAATACTGCCATCCTTCTCTGTTTATGGTATTTTATTTCCTTCAGAAGTTGACTTGAGTGTCAAAGAGGATCTCTAGATCTCTGCCAAGCAAGATTTCAATAAGAAATGGTGGAAAATATTTGTTGTGACAGATTATTAAATATCGCCCATTTTTGTATGACATCCTGACTTCATTTCCCTCAAACCTTTCACAGCAATAGGTACAGGAGCTCATGGGCCTAATAGAAAACATAAATTCTGTAGCAGACACGTAACTGAGTTATTGAGTTTTTAGATGACATGATTCTGTGAGATGGTTTTCTGACATAAAATGCCATCTGCTTTTACTTAATTTTACTTGTTTCCTTATCTAAGTAAACAACAAGAGAACATGTTTGTTCTGAAAGGTAGTTCCTTTGAGGCCTGTTATTTTCCTGCATCTCTCTAAAAAGACAAGATATGAATTTGTTGGTCAGCTACCAGACATTTCAATATACAGCATATCCAAGGAGCCAAATAAATGCACTTCATTTGATACATCCTGACATAGCTGAAAGTTTGAATTTTAAAGTCAGATTTGCCAGAAGGCTTCTGGGGCCATGGTCAGGAGCAGCTAACAGCTTTATTCTCAAATTATCTTCTCTGTTTTCTCCAAGGAAGATATATTCACATTTTGCAGACTTACAGTTTGTATTTCAGCCCCTTATTAACGTTATAGGAGGTAAGACATGTCAAAAAGAATCAGAATAAAACAAAGCTTTCAAACTTTTCCATCTTCACACCAGAACAGGATAATTTTGCAGCTTTTCAACAATAATGGCTGGCCAAAAGATACTTACACCAAATCAGTGTCAGAGCTTTAATAGCTTATAACATTTTAATGTCTTTTAGTATATTAGATTATTATAAGGGCACTGTAATATACCAACACTGTTCTCAATTAACATCTAAAAAAGATATTCATTGCAATTTACTCTTTCTGTACTCAGTGGCATTTTCCAGACTCTCCCTTACACTGAGGGGGAGATTTGATTTTCAAATGGCCTTTGCAATGTTTGTTTTTGGTTGAAAGAGAGCTGTAGTGTCTGCTGAGACATCATTAGCCTTGGGGCAGTATTACCACACAAATACAAAGGGATCTGATTAGACAAGAGTTCCCTGATCTATGGTGTAGTTCAAACTGCAACTAATCCTATGGGTAGTTGCAATTAAAAAGACCTTGGTTCTGTGTTAGGTTTGAAAGTTAGTAAATTGAGACTGATTATTCGTCTTGACTTACCTCTTGATTTCTGAAGTATGTTTAAAATAGTAGCAGTAGTAGTAGTAGTAGTAATAATAATAATAATATCAATAATAATAGTAGTATAGTAACTTAAATTTTGAGTTTTTACCAAGGACTGCAGGGTTTGCCTTTTAAAAAGCTGAAATGCAGTCCATTTTTTCAGAATTCAGAACACAATGACAGCAAATTTCTGTATTCCATAAAGTTGTTAAGGTCCTTTGATAACAATCTTACAACCAATATGCATGAGGTACAGGCTTCAAATTATAGGAGAATGTTCCTCGGAAAAAAAGGTAGTTTAAAATACTCTGCACTTACTTCAATAAACTTATTTTAGAGAAGGATTGTAGTCAGTGGGACATTATGGGGCACCCTGTGTGACAACAGACTTCCTAAGTCCTTAGTTTCAAAGAGTTTGCCCCATGCTGAGCATCCCTTTGGCTTGCAGCCCTCTCACAGTGCCAGGGAGCTGAAACCAGAGACTGCTTTGGGCGTGCTGGGCGAGAAACCATTTCAAGGAGCCCCATGGCTGCAGAAATTGTCTGGGGTTTAGGAAGCTGAGGCTCAGGCCTGTTTCAGGGTTGTGAGCACATGTTCCCCAGCCCCACCAGATGCAGACACCCAGGGTTGGTGGTGGGTGGGCCGTGGGGGTCTCCAGACCCTTGGTGGAGTCACTCCTTTACTCATGAACAACCAGCACCTATTTGTTGGGTCAAAGGACACTCTACATTCTAAGCACTCAGGTGGCGTGTGGGAACTCCACATCCAAGCCCACAAAGGTAAATGTTGAATACCCACTGTCATATTTTGACACTAACTCAAGCCCTTGTTGCCAGGCTCAGCAGAATGGACATGGAAAAAGCAGTGTCCTCTCACATCTACAGATGGTCTATCTGATCAGTTCAATGGCAAAGAACTTCTATGGGCTTGGAAAGTTTATACCATCTTTGTGTGTACTTTGGATGTTTTGCAGTTAAATAAAAAGTTCAGAATTCAGCAGCTGTAAACAGATTTTTCTCAATACTAAATCTACAGTGCTATACTTGAAAAAGTGCATTTATCATAGACAAAACTGAGTTTCTGAAAAACATTTATTAAAAAAGACTAACTACAGCTTTCAGTAGGCTTGAAAAGATTTCATATTTCACTTTTCATCTTTACCAAGTGCATTAATAGCTTTTAAGGCTAAATGACATGAGTACTAGATATTTCAACAGTGCATTAGAGATAGAGAAAACAGAATTTTGTGGCTTTGTGTACATGCCTGGTGATCAAGAGAAAAAGCACAATGGCTAGGACTGTTTAAAAAATGGAGGTTTTCCCCTAGTCCGAACAAATTCATAAAGAAATTTGTGATTAAACAGCTGAAATTAAATTAAATTTGCATTGATCAGCTGATATTTCTCACAATATCCTGAATATTTGAATGACTCAGTATTCCTGAAAATATCTTCAAAGCCCCTAAAACCAAGAAGTCAATTCAGAGGTTGTTTGAGTTAATATGCATTTGTCACTACCACTGTCACCACTTCACCATTTTTGCTTGCCTGATGGGACACCAGAAGCTTACCATGTGGTCAAATGTTCAGGAGTGAACTGCAAAAGTGAACGATTTTTGAATAACTCAAGTCCTGAAAAATCACTTATTCTCTCCAGCTTATGAACATGTACAAGCTGAGCAATTGACCTTGAATAACTAGATCTAAACCCCTGACAAAACCCAAGACACTTACAGCACATAAAAGCAGTAAAGCAGGTGACAAAAAATACAGTATTTCCTAAAATGTTTTCCAAATGCAATCACTGTTCAAAATGTGTCAACGTCCTTTGTAGGTGAATTTACCTAATTCTAAGCAGCCACTCATGTCTTTCTGTTGTAACTGTACAGTACAATGTACTGGTTGTCTAACGCAGCTAAAAGAAATAAAAATAGCTTCAAGTAAAATAATTTTTCCCAGCTGAATCCCACATGAGCTCTGGCTGATCTTTCTTTCACTCAAGTTAAGACAGTAATTTTCATGCACGTTACATTTTTCATTCAGACGCAAGAGAGTTGTTTAATGAGTTGCCTGAGGTGCAACATCTTTACTTTGAAGCAAATTAAGCCGCTTTCCATAACAAGATGTAGGGTTGGTTGTGCGTGTGTGTGTGTGTGTGTGTGTGTGTGTGTTTACTTTATTGCCATCACTACACTCTTGTGTGTACTTACCCTACTACAGGCTACTATTCCAGGCTCTGCACCAACGTAAGGATTGGTGCAGGCCAGCAAGGGTGACTCACTCGCTGTGGAGGCTGAGAACATGGGAATGTGCCTGTCTTTCCGTAACATCCAGTTTAGGGAACTAGCAGGAATTCTAGGCTGAACATTGGGTCTCTTTATACAGAACATGACTGGCAGTAGGGCAGCAGAACTGATCTTCCCAGCTGAGTTCAAGCAGGTTGTTTCTGGGAGGGTGAGCAAGGTATGTGGGCTTCCAGGGAAGGGAGTAGCAGTTTGCACCAGGGGTGAGTTATAGTAAATTATTTTAGCTGTTTGGATTGACCAGAACAGGATGCCCTTCATATTCTTTAAGTGCTAACTAACACCTGTTCAGTTTCATGTTCTACTTTTGTCTACTGTCTATGGGAAGAAGGAAAATTGCACGTGACTTTGACATTGAGCTCTGCCTAAAGGATATGAATAAAGATTACTGTGTTTTCATGAAGGTGCTCAAAGCAGATAAATGAGTGTGTTCTCCACTGTGACAGATCTGGTCTCAAACAAGGATAAAAGGAATTTGGTGGACATTCCCCGCAGGGAAGAGATTCAGCTTTACAGTGACATAATCATCAATCTCAGCCCACCAGTCACACCTGGTGAGTTGTTCAGAGAGACAGCACAAAGGCATTTGCTGAACAGGACTAAAAGTTGTTTACACTGTGAGAGTCTCAAGTGTCCAGTAATGTTGTATTTGAATATTCCAAATACCACCTCCCCACCAGCCAGGTACAGTGTATTGTGTCCTTCCTTTGTTCACAACAACATTCTGAATCACAGCTTTGGAGATGGCAGGCACTTTAGAAAAGCTTTGCAGATGTTTTTCCTTCCTTAATCTTGCTGAGGTAGGTTAGGAATATTTTCACATGTGAGCAACTCCATAATATACAGGCCAAGCCATCAGAAAGGATTATTAAATTAACCTCATTCCTCTCTGTGGAGCGTTTCAGTCAGACCAGTTGAGTGCATTTTATTTCTGTTATATTAGTATCTGCTGTAAAGAGTTATGTTAGAGTGATTTCATTTTTTCAACAAACCTACTCACCATCTGCATTTGGCAAAACTCGTTGACATCAGTCTTTGTTGCTTAGCAATAAATACTTGTGCTGACTCCAGTCACAAAGAGTGTTCATTACTTTGTCATTCAGACATTTTGCACAGCCTCCATGGCATCAGAAATCGTTTGTTTACACTGGCCTTGGGAGAGAGGTGGAAGAGTTGAAAACCGAATGTGTAGAATGAGAGGAAAGCCACACAGATCTTGAAAGGTGTTGAACACAAATAGTAAAGAAGCTGTAATAGATCCACAAGCTTGATAATGAAGAGAAAAATACCAAAAAGAAATCAATGCAATACTATTACTATAAAACATTAAAGCAATTAGAGAGCTTGCCAAACATCAACAATCTTGAACACTACTAAAGTGCGTTTTGTAATAGCATCGATGATCACATTCCATCGATATGTGCTATTCAAGATGTACTAATCAGTAAGGATATTAAAATGTTCTTTGTGCTTATATTCTGTGTCTGTATGTGCAGAATACCTGGGTCAGGTATTATAACTTAAACAAAATATCTAAAAATTTTGCTTTTCTATAGAATTCCATGGTAATTGTCTTGTTACTCATTACTCCAGAATCAGTTGAATTTGACAATAACTTTTATAGTTAGTATTAGCTCAGAATTGATCTTTGTTGAAACCTTTGAGGAAAGTTTTATTTATAGAAAGTTAGTAGAAAAAATGCTTAAAGCTGCACAATTATAATTGCTTTACTCATTTAGCAGTGCCTATGTCCCACTTCTGTTTAGATATCTAATTTTAAGATATTAACCTTTGGCACTCAGACTAGAAAAAATTGAACTAGGAGGGTCCAAAAAGGCATAATTAGAATCGAAAATTAAATGGGTCACTTGTCATAGAGCGTGTTACATTTAATAGATGAACAAGCTAACAAATGAATATGACAATGAGTCATCTGAAGTCAGAAAACAGCACACTGTTGGAATGTCAGATGATTTGTAAAATGCATAGGTTTTGCTTTTATTTGTGGATACATTGTGCAAAATAAGTCCATCATTTTACATGGATAGCAACAAAAATGCAGGAAAATTCAGAGCATGCGATAACAAATCTGTCACAGACAGGGCGTCCACTGCAAAACATACAAGATACTTGGCATATTTTTCAGGAAATGGCAAAGAAAACTTCCCGGAGGAGAACTTCATTCAGTAATTTGGGACTCAAAATCTCTGTTTACTTTACAAGTGATGAGTTTGATTCTGGTCTCCCAGTAGAATTTTTCACTTTCAGTCTTAAGTGATAAAAGTATCCAACAACTATGAACTGGGAATTTCGAGTTAGGCTGCTGGTGAAGCACACTGACCTTACCAGGTACTCCAGTCATATCTAAGAAAGATTGTTCCTAAAATCCTGATCGGGCATGTTTAAAGACCACAGCTGCCATGCAACCTTCAAGACCAGAATGAGAGACTAGAATGTGAGCTTTGTTACAACAGTCACACTCTTTCAAAATCTGCAGGAAGCTCGAAGGAAAAGTGCCCCTTCCATGCCAGCCTTAAGTCAGGACATCAGTTCCCCACCTGCAAGGGACAATGCCGTGGTGTCAGTGCAATGCTGACCTGAATTGCTGTGGCAGGAGCACGATCATACTGTCCAGACACTGGCACAGAAATCCTGATTTTGAGTCTCAGATGGCTGCTCCTGCTCACTAGGATTTTCTCTGGGAATCTGCAAGGCAGCATTGTGTTGCGTGGCCATGCTCAGCCTGCTGAAGGGAACCTTTAGAGCTGTCTGAGTGGATGTTCAGTTCAAACACCTGCAACCGTTAAGTGCAAACTTGAAAGTCTGACCCTCAGCCTTTTTTGGAAATGTCTCCTATTAAATACAACATGCTGCTGAAATAGAAAGCAAAACATAAAGGGACCTGTGCTGATCCAAGATAAAACTTCTTCCTTCAATATGAAGGATAAAAAGGTAAAAGCAACTGGACAGAAGGGGAAAAAACCCTACTCAAAAAGTCACATTCTGACAAGAAAATTGTTTGAAAGATGAAAGATGATACTCTGAGGAGTCAGAGGCTGGGAATAACAAGAAACCTAAGGCTCCTCTTTTGGCAAGGCTGGTATTCTTCAATACCCAAGAGCATCTGTAAAAGTTTTCTTATGGAAAATGCTGACTTTCCTAAAAATGCAGTCAATGGAGGAGGAACAGTGTATTCTCAGTGAATGATGGGTTAGGCTCTGTGCTCCTGACAAATCCAAATTCAAGCTGAATGACCAATTGCCCTGATACAGGCTGGGAACAGCTCCATCTCTGCAGCACTGATTATATTGATAATTCCCTTCATTTCTCTACTCCTTCTCTCTCTCTCTCTCTCTCTCTTTCTCTCCCTGGGATGTGTTTTTCTCTTTATTTCTAGCTACTTTTCCTCTATTTTTATGTGGTAAAGAAAGGCTTTAACATCAACAGTAAATATTTTTTGAGGAAGAAATAACCCCCATGTCAAATTCTGAGTCCTGAATTGCTTAGACAGCTCTGAAATGATGTAGAAAAATACCACCCAACTAAGCTTGAGGTGGGGCAGAAACCAATTTTTTTTCTCTCTTGGTTCAATCCCCTGAGAAAGTTCAAACTGGATAATCTAATGGTGTGTTCTGGATTTCAAGGCTGCAAATAAGGTTAAGGAAATGCTAGTGGGACCCCAGGCTGTGATGACAGAGTTATCACAGCCACATTTCAGCCACATGGGAGAAGGGATAGACACAGGTTCCAAGAGGCGGTCAGTCATTGGTGCAATTTGATACTCCCCTTTCCCTGGTTCTCTGGGAAACACCAGCTGCAGCAGCACCTCTCCCTTACCAGGGCTCCTCAGTGCAAACTCATGGCATTAGGGAGCAGATTGCATCCTGATGTTTCTTCTTTTGCCCATAAACTTGTTAATCAGCAGACCCACAGCTGAGCTTCTTGAATAGGAAGCACTGCATTAGGTTTGTAAGAAGCTGTAGGGGATTCAAGTAATGGCAAGAAAAAAATACATAAGAGGCATCTTTACATGCGAGTGATGCCATTGGGGAACTGTGCCTATAGCTTTTATATGTTTTTCTAAAAGATAACATATCCAGCAAATATTTTCAGCACTCAGTAGAACGACTCTGTGAAACTGGGATATTGTGCCCTGCCGTTAGTAAAAACACCAAATCAGGCATCAAAAAGATAAAATAAAAAGGGCTATAGGGGAAATAGAGCTGATTAGCTGTCATTCCTTGATTATGTATTTTCCATTAGGTATTTAAATGCATAATTTTTACGGTGTTTCATGTGGACAGGTGCAACAATAGAGCTGCAGGAAAAGAATTTTGTCCCTGCTGCCTGTAAAGCTCCAAATTCAACAGTTCGTTTCCTCCTTGAGGGATACTTTTTCCATACTTTTATCAACAAAGTGGATCAATGACTCACTGCTTGCCAATACAACTCACACTGCGTTTTCTCATTTCCCTAGAACCGAGACAGTAGAAAAAAAAAGTCTGTTCTTACCACTTCCTGTCCTGCTCTCCAAAAGATGTGTTTCAGGGATTTAATTTCTCATCTTTGGCTTTCCCAACCTCTCTCTCATTATTGATGGGAGTGTCCTGCAACAGAAGATGGCCCTGTCATGTAAGCTTCAATGTGTTAAGGACTACTTCCAGCTAAAAATAGGTACCAGAACTATCTTCTAGTTTGTTCCTCTTCTTTTGTGTTAAATTCCAAATGTCATACATAGTATATAGCTTAGAATAAACTCAACCTTTTTATGCCATTTAAATGCAACAAACTGCTTTTAACAGCCTGGTTTGCAAATGTACTTGAAATCCTATTAAGTATTTGCCATGTGGCTCATGATGTGTCCATGCTTCAGGAAGAATTGGTACATGATGCATCTGCTGACTTGTTTCAGAGATTAATATTTGCATTACAGAAGCACTTGGGTGACAATCAAGAATGAGGCCACACTGGGATCTGTGTGTGGCCTTAGGTCCTCAGAAGGGAAATACCTTTGAGTTAATGGTTCAATGTCCCAAAATCTCAGTGGGTTAATGGAAAACCATTTACACCATTAGTGTTGTTACCAATGACATTAAAATCCAAAATATCTAATTGTACATTGAACCACTGTTAATCACCCTAACATTCAACACCATGTATCTGGGTACTTATAGTGCATATTCATCCTGTACATGAAAAATATGGCCTAATTAGCTTCTTCTAATAGAGATATAAAAGACGCCAAAAAAGCACAATGATTTCATTTGTTGTGTAAAATATTATATAATTAGAAAATCGCTGATAGGGAATGGCTTGGGGAAAAAGACTTAGATCTAAGAAAGTCATAGATTCTGATTTCAGCAGAATCTAATTTTATTTGGATGTAGTTGTTATGTGACCTCTCTTCTCTGTACATTAGTCAATATAACTGGAAAACCCATTAAAAGCAAGACTCTTTGGAATTGTTTGTTCAACTTGAAGATAAAAAATTATGGTTAAACACATCCGAATGCTTTCCGCTGCAAAAAGAGTCTCTCTTCTTTCTGGCAATTCCTTAGTCATCAGGACTAAAGCTGTGAAAAAAAAAGTGCGACACCGATGCCTTTTTTTAAAAATACCTATTAATAATTACTGTTATAATGAATGGCATGTTGAACATTTAAAATCCAAATTCAGTGGAGCAGCACTAACAGTTTATTCCTCCCACCAGCACAATTATCAGGTCAAGGCTGCAGAGAGGGAAAAAGGTTTAATTTTTGGAAGTGAGTGGGAGTGAAGGTTCTGACTGTGTGGTCCTGCAATGCATGACACTCTTGAGTTTTCTCTGGGAGTGCAACCGAGGAAGAGGACCTGTTTTGGAGCATGGCCGTGACAGTGATGAAAAGCAAAAGGAACCCTTAAGGGAGAAGGGGAGGTGAATTTGACAGACACAGTGGGATGCCTTTGCCAGTTTCCACACCGCCTGCCACAGCCGATGAGCATCATTTGGCCACACAACAGAAGCTTCCACGGCAGTATCTCAGTTCAAGCCATTCATTACCAGTACAGCTTCTGGGGTTGGCTTTGTGAGGAGTGCAATGTTGAGCATGTCAGTTTTGACAGGATTTCACTGGAAGATTTCCTTTTAACTTTTGATCGACTCTGGGTGAGCTCTGTGAATTTTTTATGATGATGTGTCTAAATCCACCTCTCCCCATGTTTGTGGGATTGCCAGTGCTCCCTGCAAACCATCTCTTTGTGTCCTGCCTGCATTTTTGTCCTTCTTTCATCTGCCCAGCCCTTATTTTCAGGAGTGCTTATTCGCCTTTGCATGTCCAATGTCCATATATTTCATTCAACTTTTTCTTACAGTTCACTCCTGTCAGAAGCCTCTATCTAGACCATCTACACCAGTCTCTATAGGAGACTATTATTCCTTTTTAACTTCTTTTTACTTCCAAATTTTTCTTCAGTGTGATTTTGCTAATACTACATGTAAACTGTAAAATCAAAATGGAAATAAGCTAAAAAATAGGATTTGTTAAATCATGAGTACATTCTGATTTACAGGGTCAGGCAAGTGATCTGAAGCTATATTACACTTTCCAGCCAATGTCAGACAAATTGCTTAATGACTTGCTTCTAGGAATATACAATTTTTATTGCCTTAATGGAGGATTTTCACCTTCTTGACTTCATGAATAAGCAGATATAGACACAAGTACATCTCAGTCTGAAGATAATCAAGTGTGTGGTGGGGTGAAATTTGCTTCCCTCCTGCTATGCTATACCTAGTGATGTTAAATCCTGAATTAAGATGCATGACTGCACAGTTCCTTTGCAGATAAGAATGGTTTCTTTCCTTGAATACTAAAATGGTTCCGTGGCATCAGGTAGAAAATTTGTGGTACAAAATATCTCGAGAAAATAATTGACTCAGTGAATAATTTATTGAATTTACTGAAAATATTGACCTAGATTTAATGTTTCCACATTCAGAACACGGAAAATGAGTTAAATTGGTATGTGAAGTCAGGCTAGAATGAGACAGTTGCAGCATGATTAATTTACAAGTGTGAGTTGTTAGTCAAGAAAAGCCACTTAGCTATTAAACGCTCTGCTTGGGTTAAGCTGACATTTTCTTCAAACTAGGACTGGTGGTCTGATATTGCCAACCATTAGTGAAGACAAGCTGCGAAAAGAGAAATTGGGAGTGATTAGCAGGCTTGGGGATAGGTAAGGACTGCAATTCTGGGCCTTCTGAATATTCACTTTTATTTTTTTTATCACATTTGAACAGATCTGATACTGGGTCCCCATCAGCCTGGTATCTTGTCTTAACCACTTCTGTATTCAAATTGCAGAGGCTATTAGAAAGTCTGGTGCACTGAAGTTTAAAGTACCTTAAATGAGTACTAGCCTGCTTCTCAGAAGAGTGGCTGCTAGACCTGCCTATGCTTTTTGTAAAAAAAAAAAAAAATCAAAATCAAATAGCAGGAAAAATTCAGAATAGAAAATTTTATTGCATGTCCAGAAGAAAAGCAAGAGCTGGAGAGGGACAACAGCACAGTTAGGTAATACAAAAGGAAAATGAAATAAAACTGACAGATGAATGTAGTTTTCTGTTCATTGTGTAGACTGATGTAGTTTCTTTTGACAGAAACTCCTTGTGTTAGTGGACATCAAATAGCCAAGCTCATATGATATTAGGCCTTTCTAAGAAGGAGAATGTATGAGACAAAGCTTTCAGACTGGAGATGTACTGCACCTGCAGCCATCTGCTTGCGTAGACATACCCTTTCTCACCAGAAAGCATTTTGTCTTACCTGATTTACATGAATCGTGCAGTTTTTGGTTATGTACAGCAATCATTGAGCCAGCCTTGCACAGCACCAGGCATGACTGTTGGCAAAAGTATCCAAGAAAAAAAGCTACTTGCTACAATCTGTCAGCGGGTTGAAGCTTTTAACAAATCTTATTTTGCAGAAATGTTCTTTGCAGGAGAAAGTTCATGAAAGGGGTCACATTATTTTCAAGAAAAAGAAAAATTGTGTCAGCAAATGCTGGCTGCGGCGTAAGGGCTCTAAGGGGTATTGGACTCAAAGAAGTGTTGTGGTACTCATGAAAGGAATGGTGGAAGTGTTTAAGCTGAAAGTTAAAGGGAGACAGCACAAAAGCTCTAGGGGAAGTCATGGGGACCTCCAAGATTGTAGAGGGATGGGAGGCCAAGCTTGGATGCTTGCCAAAAAGGCGTCTGGTTGGGGTTCAGGCTGCAATACCACTGTGTTTACAGTCACCCTTGAAACTGCTATTTGCAACACAGAAGTCCATAAGCAAACTAGGGAAAACAACTCTCTATGTGCTAGCAGCTTCAAAATGATGGTGATTTAAAGAGAAAGAGAGGATGGTAGAAAGGGTTATGCTTTGTAACAGGATCATGGGAAAGTGAAAGGAAAAGGCATTTTAATCTTTGCTTCATAAATAAGTGACCAGTAGTGGGAAGAAGGACTAAGAAATCCCACAGTGTCCCCTACTTTTGACAAGAGTTCCCCAAGCACTCATGTGCAGCACCGTTAACTCCTAAAAAAGCATATCTCTTTCAGTGCAATGACAACAGGAGATTCAGGGAGTCCAGTTTGCAACTGAAGACAACCCATCCCAGCCATACTTATGGATGTTATTATTTCAGATACAGGTGTCTGAGCTCTCTTCAGAGTCAGCTGGGAGAGCCCAGGGCATGAGACTCTACCTCAGGTTGAGCTGAGTCACTTACTAGACTAGTTGGTTTTCTTGGGGACTAGTTTTGTATGGGACACTGGACACTTAATTTGCTTGTTGACATAAATCAAAAATCTTAATGACTCTCAATGTAAAAAATGCATTATCAAGTTGTACTTAAGATATCTATTTTTGGGGGGATGTTGAAATCTGTTAGAATATCTATAATCTTATCAAATGCAGGAAAGCAAGAGCTACAGTAGCCTCCAAGTTCTTTTAACAGTGTCTTCTTTGTACAATGCTGCCCTGCACCAGAAATCCATATATTTTGTATTTGAACTTTTCTGAACAGGAACTACCACGTATTGGCAAAAGAACTGTCCTCCAGAAACAGGAACACAAACCTCTGCTGAAGATTTTCTGACCCTCTTCCCCTCTTTACCACTTTTACTACACCTGTCAGAAGCTGAACACACTCATGGAGACAGTCCCTGTAGTCGGGCTCTTGGCCTTTGTAACCAGCAAGAGCTGAAAAAAGCAGTACCAGATATAAACCTGCTGGCTCCTTTCAATCTGTAAGAATCTCTTTTTCTTGGATTGTATGTAGGGCAGTCAGCCTAAGAGGATCCTCACAATCCAAAGTGAAGGCCTGCCCTCACTGACAGTTTCCATAACCAGACCTCCAATACTCGGTGTCTTCTGTACCACGGAACTGCTGCTGGTGTTTCAGGCAAGAGGCAACACTTAAAAAATTTCAGGAATGACCAAGGAACCTACAACTGAGCATCGGGCACTGAATATCTTTTGGAAAGCACATCCTTTTTAGTTCAGAGGTGGCATGAGGAGAAACAATTGACTTGAAAATTACAGCTGTTCTGCAATTTCTTCAAATTGACATAAATCAAGGAATAACTACTTAGAAAAAACAACTCCTTACTCCAGGACACGATCAGAACTAGAAAATGATGTTAAAGCTGGGAAGATGAAGAGATGTTTGGATATGCTGAGATCACAGTTTTCAGCTGTAAGCACAGGAGTGCACATTTTGACAATGGAGCAGATGCATCCAATTATCTGCAATAAGGAGAAGGGACACTTGAAAATCTAGCTGGTATTAGGTAGCTGTCAGAAGGCTCTTGGATAAGAAGAAAAGGATGCAAAGTGCAGCAGAGTCATTTTACTTTCATAACACATTAATTTTAAGACTGCTCCACAAGTTGAAAAACTCGTGTGTATTCTGATGACTGAAAGCAAAACAATCAAACTGGAAATCTTAATGTAGGGAGCTTTTCCTATTTTAAACCATGACAAACTTTACTCATGAAATATTTCCTTTGATGTTCTACAATGTTATTCAAATTTAAATAGATTTACATGTTTAAATGTGCCTACTGCTTGTTCATGCAGTGTTTATATATGAACTGAAAATAAGATTCCCATAGAAAGGGACAGCTTGTAAAATACAGAACTGTACAACACAGAAGAGAAGAAATTGTACGACATAGAAGAAATGTAAATGTAGCCCTTTTATTCACTCTTTTGCAATTACTGCATGCCACATCCTGGGGCACGTTTTTGATTTGCTATGTGCTTAGCAGGGTGATGTTCAGGAAGGCTGAATTGCCTGCCCAAACCATGCATGTGCTGACAGGCAAATTCATGTCTTGTCATTTGTTCCTCGGTCTGTACTAATTCAGGCTGCCTGCACTCTCTGCTGAGGGCATGCCTGTTTTTTTCTCCTCAGACTCATGAAGAAGACAAGAACCACAGACAATCCTTCTCTCCAGTGTGTCAAGCCTGTGCTCCAGACACACCTTCACACTTTCCCACCACTCTGATAGCTGGGCCATCACGGTCTTGTCCATATGGCACAGAGATGAGTGAGGTGCTATCAGAAGACACAGTGGTAATTGCAGATACACAAGCTTTGGATAAGGGTGCTCTGAACAAGCCAGCACCAAGCTCAGGATCTCTCCACATTCCCCCGTGTAGCCACCAAGCACTTTGGCTGTATAAGAGCATGCGCCAAATGATCCAACAATGAAACCATGGTTGTGAGTTTGTTCTCCTGGACAATCCAAAATGCATTTTCATTTGTGAGTTCCAGCACTCTTCTTTCTTCTTTGATTGTCTGGGGGGGGAAAGAAATTCAATAAAACAGAAACAAACTTCTGGTGAAAGATTTGTGCTTTTAGCCTTGTTTCTATTTAAAATGCATCCATCTTGGCTGTATGGAGAAAATGTTATTTCAGTTTTCCTCCACAAAAAGTATGAGAAAAATACATCAAAGATAAATTTTGTAGTAAAAAAATATGGACTTATTGACAGCTGAGATAATATTTTGCTGATAAAATAAATATACCTTTTAAAAAGGTCCTCTTTCACCTCACTGCTTTTAAATGTGATTGCTAATTTATATGCAGGACTTGCACACACCAGAGCTTACCCACACTTCAGATGCAACTAAAAAATCCTGCAGAAAAATGCTCTTTTCTTGGCAGTTTGTGCAAAACCTCAAAAACAAATAACTGAAATTAACTTGAAAATCATTATTTTGGGACTATATGCAGTCAGTACTACTACCTGAAATTGAGTCTACAAAAAGGAGTGTTGAAATTGATTTAAGGTAACACATTCTTCATTCAGCAAACTTGTTAATGATTACTTTGAGTCAGATAATTGTTCTTACTCTTGGTATTGTTCTAAGTTCCCCAGATGATTTGACATTGGCCTTTACTGGCTAATTTGTGGTGCCCTGAAGAAAGAGTGGATAATGAATTCTACATTGCAATTAGATGCCTCATTTCATTCTTCCTCAAGAACCACAGGAAGCTGTTCAGCAGTGATAGGGAGTTAAAGAAATTCTGAGCAGCTGGATATCACCTCTTCCTCCAAACACTGATCCACTATGGGCAAGCCAAGGAAAGGTAAGTGCTTGCTTATTTGGATGTGTGCACAGAAGTCTTGGAGGTTATTATTAAGACTTCACTGTTTGGTATCAATGTCATTTTGTAAAGAAAGTGAGTCCAAGTCAGTAGACTGGGTACACCATGAACAAGTAAGATGCTATGCCCTCATTTACCTGCTTGGGAAAAAAGACAAGGAGTTCAAGGGAGGAAATCTGAAAGGGTATGATTAAAAATGTTTAAAGCTTCCTGAAAGACTTTGGAATAGGTTTTTTCAAACATATCCTGATGTTTGAAGTTTTTTGAATGAAACAAAGTTCAAGAATGACTACTGCAGGAGGCTAGACATGCATGATCTGCTGAAAGTGTTGCCAGTATTCTGCCCTGGCTTTGTGGACTTTACACACCAGTCTCTTCTGCCTCGGCAGCATACACATCAATTTTTTTTTCTAAAATATTATAGTAGAATGGAATAGTATCTCAGGAAGTTAAAAATAATAAGATATGTGAAAATGAGGACAAAAATTAAAATATAATCAATGACATTATTTTAAATTAAATTTTAAAAATTTAAAATTCAATTGTGTTGTAGTATAATACCAAGAGTACAAGAAGCACTTGGAGTTGAATTCATAGGCCTTTAATGGCATTTTAGACACCCAGGAGTATCTGAGATACCTGCACATAGTTTACCAGATAATATAGGACCTATGTGAGACTTCTCTCTTTCTGGCAAAAGGAAATAGGAAGGATGTCTTAAAATGATGCTAAATATAATTTTGACTACTAAATTTCGCCCCTTTTGTCTAGGATTACATTTGAAAAGCAGCTACAAATACAGCTCTTCTGTGTTTCTGTTCATGTCTGATTTCTACCATACAAAGCTGCTAAGTAGCTTTACTGCTATAGATTAGTAAAACAGTGGAAACAGAAGTATCGGATTTTCTTTTCATTTTCAGAACTGACAGGAGGTACATTATCTTCTGAAATTCTGCATAGGTGTACTGTATAGTTAATATTCTTTAATGACAATTCTCTACATTAAATAGAGGTACTGATTGGCTCACTATACAAGTAAGGGTAATTTTAATCAGCTGGATACCAACCACATCTACTGTCATGTGATAGAAAAAATGAAAAGGCTAGGGAGGATCCAGCTGGGACTTCTCAACCAAAATGCCAGTTGTGTAGAGACTGTAACCATCTCGTTCTTCCAGGACAAGGCCACAATAAATCAGAAGAAAAAAGGAACATTAGTGATATAATATGATACACAAGGTTATGAAGCACTCCATATATTTTTAGCCTGAAGAGGAGAAGACTGAGAGGGAATCCTATCAATGTGTACAAGTATTTGAAGGGAGGGTGCCAAGGGGATGTAGGCAGGCTCTTCTCAGTGGTCCCAGCAATAAGAGTGAGAGGCAATGGGCAGAAACTGGAACACCCAAACATGAGGAAGAACTTCACTGTGTAGGTGACTGAGCACTGGAACAGGTTGCCCAGGGAAATTGTGAAGTCTCCTTCTCTGGAGATATTCAAAAGCCATCTGGACGCAATTCTGAGTTAGGTGCTCTGGGGGACCCTGCTTGAGCAGGGATGTTGGACCAGGTGACCTCCAGTGGTCCATTCCAACCTTACCCATCCTGTGATTCAGTGTGTGATAGACATTTGGCATTCAGATTACACAGTTAATTATGCTAAGGTGCTTTCTTTAAAATGACATACTGAGTATGTCCCAGGTAGAGGGCTATGGGGAAGAGCACATTACAGTATATTTGCATATTTTGAAGAACTTCAGCATTTCAAAAGCCATTTCAATCTAATGCAGGTGTTTCACTGTGGATTGTCAAAATGCTTGCATCAAATATGTATCAACCAAATTGGCAAGAGAAAAATTGTTTTCCTACAAATTTTGCCACAATGAAAATATCATAAATCCATATCAAAACTAATAAGTAAATATCTGAATTTAAATTTGAAAAGCCAGAAGTAACAGAAAATTTAGCAACTGACCTGAGTCCTTCTGACTCAAGTGCAAGTGAAGCAGTGAAAGTTGACAGGCAACCAATTTTTGAGCAAGATAACCTTGTTGCTCTATTGAGTAACTCAAGAAAAGGAAGTGTTGAGATCTGTTTTTCAGCTTCCTGGTTCGGCTACTAAATACTAATAAAACTAAAATACTTTCTGAACCAAACACTCATATTCAAGTGGATAGATCACTTCTATCACACAGGAGTCAGGGTAAGGAACAGTCAATACTATTAAGCAGAGGCCTGGGATTTATTGTCATAGACAGACCATAGCACAGCTTGCTATGTAAAATTGTCAAACTTGATAGAAATTTAAGACATGTATGCAGTACTATCCAAATTTGGGATTTAAAAATATATTTTTTAAAAAAATACGTTTTTCTAAAGCCATCTGAAAACAAACCCTGACTTCTGGCAGTGCCTGTAGGACCAGGATGTGTTTTGGATAAGAAATGATGAAACTAAGAGTAGGATGAGAGCATCAAGAGACAAACTGAAAGCTAAAATACTGAGATGGTAGCAGCCATTTGTATTAATAATTTTCTTAGTCTGCACACATCTTCAGTGTGCAGATTAATATCCTGTGTGAAGCATCTGGCCATCCCAAAGACTCCCTGGGTGGTTCTTGCTGCAGAATTGATCAAACTATACAAGATAAGATACTTGAAAATAGTCAGTAGAAGGTGTTCCTTCAGCTGTTGAAATGACTGTGTAGGGCAATTTCATGCAGGTAGTTAGAATATCTAGGATGTGCTTCTTATTTAGTTTAAGGTACTCAGTGGTGGATCACACCCATGCTGGAGCAGTCACTCAGGACCATGGTTCAGCTGACTATAACAACTGAACAGAACAACACTTTGGAGAGTGTCTCCTGATCCAGCTGGAGGGGCTGCTGGAAGGACCCTTGCAACAGAGACTCTCATCTCACCCAGACTCTCATTACCACCCAGACTGCAAGTAGCCTGCTTGTTTATGAAATCTGTTTTCCCCACCCTATGCCAAAATCCATCAGTGTCTGTGCTTCTCTGCACTTCTTCTCTGACAGCAAGTCAAAGTCAGTCTAAGCCTAGATTGCTTAAAATATCAGCTAAATGTGAACAGGCTGGCTCAGCCACTGGAGAAGTGCAGTTGTGTTAATAAGGTGCTTTCCCTTGGCTAATGGTACTGCTCAGACAGGAGAACAGACCTAGGGGAGTACCATGCTAACACAATTAAAGCACTTCTAGCATCTGTGCTGGCTGCTTAGAGGTAGCCTGAGAATTTTTTCAAACAGATATTCTCTCTGAGACATTAGAAAAGTAGGCTACATTTTCTTCCTTTCCAGGTATTTTTTCCTTTCTTTTTGTCCATAGATTTTTACTGCTTTGGCTTCAAAGAAGCAGGACTACAAGCGCAAAAGATGAGAACAGATTTAGTCTACCTAAATTAACTTCATTCCTTTTCTTCCCTAAAAAGACAATATTATCTTCTTAACACCATCTGAATAACAGCAAATAATTTATCTTGATAAACCCTTCTTTGCATAAAGACAGAAGGGTTTATCAGTTTTGGTGAAATGAAACTCTTGTATTTCAAATATTTTTATTGATGTATTTCTTCTAATTCTGTATCTTTAACTCCATATTACTTCTGGTGGTAACTTGCCAAAGAAAGAAACAGGCCAAGTCCTCTGTGTTTAAAGACAGGAATCTTGGTTAATTTAGTGCAATGATAGGCTTGGATAAAGACTGTTTATTCTTTGGAGCTAACTTCTTCCACTAAATTTAAAACTGCAGAGTGCCAAGAAAGGGGTTGGTTATAAGGACTGCTGTGAACATCTTTCTGTGATGTTATCATTAATGTCAGTGCAGTGCTGTGTTTAACTCCCACATAAACTTGCAATGAGTGAGAAGGGACAATCTTATTTTATACGTTTTGTATATAAAAAGTTTTGAAATCCTAACCTTGGTTGGAACCCCCAGATAATATTGGAATAGCATTAAAAAAAGTAAGGATGATAAAAGTACAGTAGCAATTAGGGCAAGTTGTTGTGCCATACCTTAGGTCTCCAAGGAAGTGTTAGATCTCTGCCTCTGTCACAGCATCATTTTTCAGTTATGCTACCCACCTTATGCTATTTATTGAATACCCTTCTTTAACAAAGGGGAAAAAAGTTCCACATGGCACAACTATATTCTAAGCAATCTTCAGTTCCACTACAGTGATTTCTCATATAAGAAAATAATTTCTGGTCTGCATTCATAAAAGAAGAACAAAATAGCCTGCCTATTTTCTATCTTCAGCAGATTTTCCAAAAATAGCCTTGAGTTACTCAGGTCAGAGTCCCTAACCTGCCCTTTCTCACTAAACAAAGAGCATGAAACAAAAGGGAATGGCAAGAGAGTCTCACCTTATGGGGGGAAAAAAGCAATTTTGCTGTCAGGTACCAAGTTGCTCTATGCAGCTGGAAAGATGTGACTAAAAAGGGAAATAGAAATTGAGGTGAAAGATACTGAAAGGTGAGTCCTTACCCTAGAGGGCCTGGTCTGTATGGAAAAGCCTGACAGTGGGAGACAGTTTCTTAAGAAATTTAGGCTTATGCAATTGCTATGCAAAAGGAAAAGGCTCAAAAATTTTCCAATAAAAAGACAGCACAAACCAAAGGCAGCCAATGGGTTAATGAATCAGGAACTTTACAGCAAGTTTCACTCAGAGAAGGTGGATGCTGAGGAGTTTCATTTATCCATGGCTCTGGGGACCTTCCAGCTCCTTGTAAGACCAGGATGGGTACAGAGAGGGAGAATGGGGTGGAGCTCCCTTTGTCCAGGGTTGTAAAGACTTTCCAGGTGCCTGTGGAAACCTGATAGTGTACAGACTGGGACTGTGTTTTTTCTTATCCTTAGGTCAATATCCTTTCAGAAACTTGCAACATTCTCCGGCTGAATGTCAGAGGAGGTAGAGGATAGGAGAGTGACATGGTCTGGTTCCATCCCTGTCCAGGCACCCAGCTGTATTAGCCAGGAGAAGCAACAAAGGAGAAGCAGCCACTCCCCATTGCTGTGGCCATCATCCCCTGCCAGCCCAGGCAGCCATCCTGGGCCTCCCAAGTCATCCATGCCCCCTGTGACACAGCCACCACCAGCATTCTACCTGCAGTGACTCAACCATGGCATCGAAAGGGTTGGTGTCTGGAGCCAGTGCTGCATCACTGTGACATGGCTGTTATTTTTCACCGTTCAAGAGAGAAAAAAACGGTTGATGAATAATTACTACAGTAAAATCTGGGCAACTAGTAATGCTAGGGAGAAAAATTAAGTAGCTGTAGCAGCAATGTAAAGGACTGCAGCTCAGCAAAGGTTGAAAGAGAATTAAAAGAAGAAGGTCCTACCTATTGCTCACTTTTCAAGATTTATAGGGTACTTGCTGCTGAGATTTGTAGGTTTGAAGACTAAATGTTGGAAGAATGATGCTTGTCAAGTTGACTGAAAGTCATATTTTACAATTTTCAAATTAAAGGCATGTCCAACACCAAACCTGTGTCTGTGAGAGGATGACACTGCTGAGGAGGTTTCATCATGCAATTTACTTTCTTTTCCAGAAATGAACCAATGATTTTGACAGGGACTCTCATATTTAGGCATCACTAAATACTTCGGTCGGACACTACGATGAAATACATGAATTAGCTTGTTCACTGCAGGATATTACATTATCTTTAATTGACAGGACAAGAAGCGATGGGCACAAACTGCAGTACAGGAGGTTTCATCTAAATATCGGGAAACCCTTTCTTGCTGTGAGAGTGACTGATCACTGGCACAAGTTGCCAAGAGAGGTTTTAGAGTCTCTATCCTTGGAGATATTCAAAAGCCATCTGGTCATGGTATTGGGCAACCTGCTCTAAGCAAACCTGCTTGAGAAGAGGGGTGGACCAGATGAACTCCAGAGGTCCCTTCCAACCTCAACTGTTTAATAATTCTGTGCTCTTTGGTGCATGAAAATAATTTCTTTCCCATATGTAATTCCTCCTTATTTATTTTAGTTTGACAATTGTTAAAGTAAAATTAGGAGCAAGGAAAACTGATTATGTACAGAAGAGAGGTGACCTTTAAGTAATCAAGTTCAACCGCAAATTATAATAAACTTCCAGTAAAATATAGCACATCCTTTAAATGCTTCAACTTCTGTGTTTGCCAACTGTACCTACTGTTGACATTCAGCGACAGGCAAGCAGGGAAGTGGTTGGAAATTACAGGATCCTGTTGGTTAGAGATAGGGTAGAGGAATATTTAAAACATACTCCCGGACACCCTTAAGGATGCAGCTCACTCAGCTGGTGTGCAGCATATTTCTAATTGGTCTCTATTCCCTTCCCTGCTCTGTTCAATGTTGACCTGAGAGCAGACACTGTTGGCAAGGTCATCCCAGCTTCTCCTTTCATCATTGTTCTGTATCCTTTGCTTCTAGGATGCCTTGTCTAACAGTGTCCAAACAATTGCTGGGTTTCAAGAAGCTCCAGGTATTTTGGCTGCTATTGACTGCACTGTACTTTGTACATTCTGCACTAGACAAGGCAAAAAATGCATTAAGAAAATCACTTGTTGCTGTTGGCTACCATGTAATGGTTCCACAGTAGATCCTGAGAGCTCATGTGGTGAAGTGTGGTGCTTCCCTTCCAATGGCTGTGATGAATTCGTGATGATCACTACCTTCTCAGCCCATTGTCAGTGGCAACATAAAATAATCAGGTGTTTTATCTCCCAGCAAGCATCCCACTCTTTCATTTTCTGTTTTAGTCAGGTTTTGTTAGTTTGTTTTTGTCAGGATTGGGTAGGAAAACTTAAAAAAACAACCAAAAATAGAAATGAGAGAGCAAGCACCATCCAGTGCATTACTGCCATTCTTTAGTTGCCTCAGTTGTGTTAACTTTATCTGTTGCTGGCATATGCAAACAGTCCCTGGGAATGTGGTTGCTGCTCAGGAAGCAAGGGTTTTGTAAAAATAGTCACAGTAGTAATAAAATATGGTAGATGTCTTCAAAGGTGGAGAGAAATTTGTTTCTGCTATCCAGAGAGACTTATGGTCCTATAGATTTGATCGCTGCAGAGTTGTCTTGATTTGAGAGAATTTAAAAACTTGCTTATCAGTATACAAAAAAAAAAATAAAGTTTCCAGAAGGGCGAGGGTGGGACAGGATATAAACAAGAACAAAACACAACAGAAACCACAGAAACCTACTGAACAAAGTATCGGTCTGTTTATTTTGGCTTTAATTGGATTCTCATTTTCCTTCCAATCTATGGATGATCTGACTCTTGGGATAGTTTGAAAGGACTGGCATGGTTCTGTCACCAAAGACTGTGACCTACTTCAATCCTCCCTCCTTCCACTCTTTTCAGAAACTGGTGTTCTTTCAAAAGGAAATGGAAGAGAAATGGGCCTGTCAAGATTTAATGATGCAGAAAACAATAAGGAAAACATGTTTTAATGTGATAGTCTTTGTATTTTACACGGGAAATACAAAAAGGCAAAAAGGGATTTAAAAGATCACCTTTAAGGCATCCAGTTCTAAGGTTTCAATAAACACACTGAAAAACAAGCTCTTTGATTATTTTTCTAGCCCCCAGAGAAGCAGCAGTAAAATCATGAGTACCATTATAAGATGTGAGTAAGAAGCAGCACCCAAGGAAATGAAAAAAATATTAGAATTGTTATTATCTATGCTTACAATAGAAGTATTGCATAGTAGATAAGAACACTGGAAGGATGCTTTTTTCGTATCTTGCATTATATCTTTCTGAACAAAACCCCTCTGTAGACAACAGAAGCTTCTTCTAATAACAAAACTGTTGGCTGAAATGAAATTCTTGACATACCAATCATTCTCAGTAGCAAAGCCATTTTTCATATAAAACATGCTTTGGAGTAGCCTTTAATGAAGGTCTCAAACCAACTCATGTAGCTTATTTTCTCAGGGATGGGAGTATTTAAATAAATTTAATAGAAAATCTACCATAGACACACCACAAATGTGCCCTGCCAAATCAGATTATGTATTTTTAAAGGACAAAAGGGTGCACACTTCCTTTAAACCTACTCAAGCACACATTTTTTTTAGCTAAAAGGGATGATGGTTTTGATTAAAATTAATTGCCCACTGTGAAAACTCCTCCCATTGCACCACAATCAAGGAGAAAGTTTCCAAAATAAACAGGCTTCAGACCAAATGCTGTGAAAGGAGAAACTTATTTCTGCTATAGCTACAGCTTCTCTCTCGCTCTAAAGGAACACTTATAGACTAATGTAACATAGTTGAGTAACTCCTTATATAATCTGTTATCTTGTTCTCTGAATTCATTTGCTATTATAACTTAATGGAAAATTTAAAGTGATAATTTAGGAGTGAATTTTCTAAGGTCTTCATTTTAACAATGCTAAAAGTGAATTTGGTGCATGTTCTTTGGAATGCCCTCAAGGTACTGCTTTGCAAGAGTACAGTCTGCTTATCTCTGTTGTAGTTAAATCAAAACTGACAAATCAGAAGTTGACAGCAAGTGTAAAAGGCCATATTAAGGATCATGTCTTTAGGTAAAAAAAAAATCATCAATAGATGACAATGAATAAGTTCCCATTCCTTTTTCAGAAGGAAGGAAGGAAGGAAAGAAGGAAAGAAGGAAGGAAGGAAGGAAGGAAGGAAAGAAGGAAAGAAGGAAAGAGGAAAGAAGGAAAGAAGGAAAGAAGGAAAGAAGGAAAGAAGGAAAGAAGGAAAGAAGGAAAGAAACAATGCCCCCAACAAATAAAAAACCTGGTTTGATTTCTACATGGATAAATAGAATGCCAGATTACACCTCAGATACTCCTAAAAATTCGCAAGAAAAGTTAACCTATGTATACACCAACCACCCTGGAATGAACAAGCCTCAAAGAGTGATCTTTGGGTTCAGCTTCATTTTCTGTCAGTGAGTGCTTCAGGAGGAATTTGAAAACGGGAAAAGAAAAGTAGAAAATAGAAGTGGAAGGCTTTTTGACTTTCCAACTAACTCAGTGTTTTTTCAGAAAGACAGAAATTAATTCCATTTACCTCATATTAACAAGTAAATCAAATTTTCTATATTTCTTGAAAAGGAAATATTTTAGCTTATAAGCTATAGCTTTGTTGTACTGTGTGCCTCTCAGAGAACACCTCTGTGTTGTCTTTCTAGATACTCCAGCATTCCTCAGGAGGGAGAGAAATCAGCAAAGACATAAAGAAAACTGCGCTGTAGCTCGAGGCTGTGATGGGCACCAGGAGACAGCACTGACAGGCAGTGCAGTGCACGTAGGAGTAGGTTCAGCCTCCTGACTCCACAGCATTCAGGCAGCTGTTTTTGTCTCATAAAGCAACATTTACCGTGATCTTTCCCTGGCCTGTGTTAATAATAAAAGCACCATTAAGACAAAGTAGTGGGCCTTTTAAAGACAGGGAACCTATGCCAACTGTAATGATCATGCCTGACTAGCGGATTGGGGTATCTAGGAAGGGCAGCAGGAAAGGGTGGCAAAAGAAGCAGAGGTTTCTGCAGTATAAATCCACAGAAAACGAATCTAAAAATTCTAATCAATTTAAAAGGGGAAATTGCTTTTTGTCACATTGCACTTTCATTTTATGCTGGAAAATAAAACACAACAGTTAGCTGTAGCAGCAAGTTCTTCCTGAGCTGAGAAAAAGAGCCAGATGTCTTATAGGTAGGCAAGCAGCTGCTCTCCAGACATTTGATTGCTATTTTATATCCAATATCTAGCTCAAATGTGCCACACAGCTATCATTTATTTATATTGCATGGCTCATTACTT
Source organism: Pachycephala philippinensis (assembly GCA_013397055.1). NCBI lineage: Eukaryota > Metazoa > Chordata > Aves > Passeriformes > Pachycephala > Pachycephala philippinensis. The sequence continues at coordinate 326,795 of VWZT01001598.1, forward strand.
ACAGGTTAGAATCTGACTTTTAAGTTATTGTTACAAATCTGTGTTCAAGCCTTCTTCACCTGCCCTGTTTTACACTCCATCTGTCCTCCTAAACCAGAGAACAAAACAATTATGTTTCTCTTTTTAATAAAATGTGTAATTTAAGTTCTTATTCATCTTTACCTAACATATTTCTTCTTGTTGGGTTTGGCTATTGGCACCCTGTCTCAAAATGTAAAAATATCTCAGTGTAGTTTTTTTCCTTCAACAGGTTAGTTCAGTCTCATACACCCATGTCCATTTATTAACTATCCTTCTAGTTTGAAAAATGCACAGAAACACATGGGGAAAGAAAATGTGGAAGATTCAAGTCTGTTGCACAAATCATTATGTTGGCCCTAGGTGGCAGATTCATTATATGGACTCAATCTCAGAGGACCAGCCTGGCAGGTTGCAGACTTTTGGAGGTCAGGAAGGTTTTGGTAGATGTGCTGCTTTCGAACACCTGATAAAGCAATAAATAGATTTTCCCAGTTGGGAAAAATTTATAGAGTTCCTCAAAGTCTTTCATACAGTTACAGAATGCTTCTTATTCTCCTTCTGAAAGAAAACATCAAAATCAAGGAGAAAAAGATTAAAATTAAAACATCCGCTTCCTTTGTAAATTCTGGTTTATAAATGTCTTTTAGATATATGAACAGCACAATTTGACAGTACCTTAAATTTCAGGGTCACATGACACCAATTCATGATAGCACTTGTTCTCATCTGCCCACCAATCTGTCATCTCTGATTAATTTAACATCCCAACCTCTTAAGCAGATTCCAAATGCTTCCAGATTTAAAATGGTAATAATAAGACAAATTTAGAGGAGTAGTCTGCTAGAAAATTAATTTCTCCATTTTCTTATCAAATAAATGTTTGTTCCCAAAGACATCACATCTTGAGGACTTGAAATGGAGGATTTAATGTAATTTATTAATGTTAAATCCATTTTTAAGGCCTTATTTAGTCAGAAGCCAAATCCATTTCTGTAGTAGGCCTTATCTCTGACTTCTAAGGTTGGGGGTGGATAAGGTAATGCATTATACAGTGACTTGGTCACATAGCAGAAGTGCTGTCTCCCTTTATAGCACTTTCATATTTCCCCTTTACAGATGGACTGGTTTAGATGTGCTGCAATAAACCATATTTTTGAGCGAAAGAAAGGAAATCCAAAATTACTCCAATGTAAGTCATAAATACCTTTAAAACTTTCCTGAAAACATTTGTTGTAAACTATAGTTCACAAACAGAACATGCTCCAATCTGGTGTGGTGCAGTAACCCTCCAGATATCAGCAATACTCTGAAAGCTTATCTCACTTCTGTGACTATGATATAGAAGGAGAATGGCAGTGGCAGCACTGTTCAAAATCTCTCATATTTTTAGAGTGTATCTACCTGGTGAAAGGCTTTGCTGGACTTTGGAGCAGTCTGCCCCAGTGACAGCTCAGCTATCTGTTACTGAATTGCACTGTGACACTATTTATAATTGTCCCACCCTATCCCTGAAAATAACATTTAGCCATGGTGGCGTTTTGGGGATTGAGATGCCTGGAAGTAGTCTTTGAACCAAAATCTGCTCCAGAAACTACTTAATGGGCAGGTCTGGATAATGGATATAGCTACTGAAGGTGACGGTAAACAACTGCTCAAGGACAAGCCTTAAACAGAAAAAAAAAAGAGTAAAAGTTACGAGAAGTAACTCCTTATGAAAAGTTTTAATTCTAATAATGAAATTATACACTTTTAAAAAAAGACCATGTGCTTTTCAGCAAATCTGAATCCAGTTCTAAGGCCCTCTTTGTAATACACACTAGTGACACTTACTCAGTAGGACAATTACAGGATGATACGACCCATAGGCAGGACTAAGCTACTGCATAAATATAGGAATAACATGTTCTCCAAAAAATAGACAGTTCTAAATTAAAAAAAAATCTGGTCTTTAGTAGACCAGAAGCAAAAGGAGATAGAGCATAGGTTGTTCATGAGGATGTCTGCAGTCTGAGACATCACAGGATGTCACCAATGCCCAGCACCAAACTGCAAGGGAGGTGGGGTCAAACCAGGGCAGGCAGGGAGCCCAGGGAGGTAGAAACTGATTTCTTTTCCTCTGAGATTATCACCATAATGCAGACAGCAAGTGGTTTTTTAGTGATGCATGGTTTTACCAACTCATGTTCATCTCATAATTTTCTATGAGCTCCTCACTCCTTTTCTGAAAAAACACACAACCACATGAGCACTCTTGTCCAGTGCTTGGATAGATAGCTATTGTTGTCCAAGTACAGATCCACAGACTTTTTCTTATTGAATTCCATCCTGGTTTGCCTCACATCTCTTCTCTTAATTATCATGAGTGTTTTCAGTTTTAATCTGCTACCTGCATTTCCTCCTAACTAGGTATCATTTGCAAATATAAAAGGCACCCACACTTTTCCATCAGCCAAGTCATTGAAGAAAATATCAACTAATTCTGGAACAAGCACAGATTATTCCTGAAAAAACCCCACTCAATGTATTGCCGTAGATTGATTTCTTTCCTTTGCAGCTTTTTCATCCAGACCATATGTTCCTAGCTTATTTACGAGAGTGTTCTAGGAGACCGTGTCCAGAGACTCACTAAAACCAAGATGTGGTATCAACTGTTTTTGTGGAGCCACATGAAGCATAATCCTATGACAGATTGAGATTATTTTGGCTTGATATGGATTTTATTGACCAGTCCTTTCTCTTTATATACTATTTTCTAAATGTTCATAACCATTATGTTATTTTTTCCACTAATTCTACAGGAATTGAAATTAACTCTATGTCTTATAATTTTAACCTCTCTCTCCTATTTCTTTTTAAAGATAGGCACCTTTTCTATTCTAGATTTTCAGAATATCATTTTGGACTAGCTGATCACAAAACAGCTCATTTGCTTGCATAATTTCAAGTGTTTTCTTTCCCCTTTTAAGTTCTTGCCCTTTTTGTCATGATACCATCTGCTCGCAACTGACCTTTTGAGTGAAGCAAAGAAGGAGCTAAATCTACCAGCTTTCCAGGCATTGTTTGCAAATCTCCTTCACTCTGCAGAGAAGTGGGCTAAATTTTTCTTTATTTTCCTCCACCTGTTGGAGCACCAACATGCTGAGAAGCATGCATCACCTATGCACCACATGGTTTCACTCTCTGCTTTTGACTTTCTCTCTTTGGTCTCACATGTTCATCCATTCATCTTTCTTTAAATTCTTTTCCTTGGTGAGTGATCTACAGCTCCTTCCCTTCCTCCGCACTGTCATAACTTGTAATTTTGCATAGTTTTCTTTTGCATAGTTTTGCATAAACTTGCATTTAACATAGTTCCTTTAAAGATCTGCCTACTGCACTTAACTATCTCTCAGAATTGTCTCCCACAGGATCTCACTTACTAGTTCTCTGAATTCCTATAATCTGCTCTGCTGAAGCACATTGCAGCTCTTCCTGTTTATCATGAATTCTGCTGCTTCATGATTGCTCAAGAAGTGCCCGAGTTGCTTTTAACTGTTACTTTTTCCTTTAGGCTCTACCAAATTAGGAGGATCATATTTGGAAAATGTCATCTCTCTTTGATATTTTCAACTTCTACATAGAAAATTTCCACTAAAACTTTTCAAAAATTAGCCAACTGCCTGAGGGCAGCTGTATTCCTTCCCCAATGTACAGAGTTTTGAAATCAAAGTATGCTGATGGCACTGAGTGCTGGGGTTTGGATAATTCTGCTCACAAAAGGCTCATCATGTGATTTCCTTGATAGCTGTCCAACTATCGACTCCCATCAGAATATCAACACTTTTTTTCCTTTAAATTGTACTCAGAAATTATGAGACAACTTTTGAGCCTCTTTATTCTTAACCTTAGAGCAAGAGATGCCTGCATGTGCATTAACATATAAGGTAACACCTACATCCTTTTCTCTGTCTACATGCCCTGAACTAATTCTACTGTTTATATTAATGTTCCTGCTAGATGAATCATCCCATCGGGTCTTTATTAGGTCTGTTAAGTCATAACTTTGAAATATATTTATACTGCTACTTCCTCTTGCTTTTTCTCCATGCAACTGCTGTTCAGACATTCCAGGGACAGAAAAATGAACCTGATTACAGAAAACAGACTGAGACTCTTAGAGAACAGCAGACATCTGGCTCTAAGAGACACATAGAAGAGGAAGAATGTCTGGTGGCACTCTCTTGCATTGAACACTTGTGGAAGAAACTACCACTCAGGCTTCTGGACAGTCTCCACCCATTCAGTCCAAAATGCTGGTGGAAGCCAATCTGCTGCACCCAAAGCAGAACCTGCTACAGCCAGCTCCACAGACAGATTCAATCCTTATGCCTGCTTTTGATGCCTGTTGTCTTGGTTTAAAAGACAGGTATCTATCAAAGGGAGGCAGAAGCCCCCTCTGGAATGGGTAATGTAACCCCCGTCCCCCCAAAGAATTATTATAAATTTGAAATTGAGGGGCTTTCAGGCACAGACATATAAAAGATAAGAATAACAGTTCTTTTACT
>VWZT01001598.1:333574-359281 GCA_013397055.1 Pachycephala philippinensis
AGTATTTTTTAATTTAGAAGTCTTGAGTAACCTGTTCACACTCACGCAGTTCCCACAGGCAGAAGGATACAAATCAACACTAAAACCATGACCACTTCAGGAAACCACACTTGTCAGGTTTTTATATGCAAATAAAATCAAGATTTTGCTGGCAGCTCTATGACAAAAATAAAAGTATGTAGGGTTTTGCACAACCCAACAGATGCTATGCCAATTTGGGTAGTGTTGTCCTTCTCAATAGCTGAAGTGCAGCAATACAAAGAAGCTTGTTCAACAAACAACTCATAGCACATGCTCATGAGGAGGTGAATATACTGGGATATTTATTTCTACCCATCAATCACATTTGGAATTGATCCAAATAACAGAACAGGCTCTTTTTTGAAAGCTGTATGAAATTCATTGATGATCATAATTTTTAGTAGATACTTATTAGAGCCACTAAGGTACTCAGCAGTTGAAGACATCTGAACTTTTCTTATAAGGCAGCAATTCAGCGAAAGCAATAGAATTTATCTCTGGGGCACTGCAAACAGTCTAAATGACGATCTTTCAGACACAACTTTTCTTTGGGTAGCCAAACATAGCAGTCTGGATTTTATTCTGGCATAAGACACAAGCACCCACTTCACCATCATGACAAGTTCGACATTTGGTCTGTTACAGAAGTTCCTGGCACTTTCAGATTTAATTTTGACCAGCAAAGATTTAAACATATAAAACTGTAGGTAAACGAAAAACTCTCTAAGTGTTCTGATCTCTCTCTCTCTCTTTTTGTTTTTTAATAAAAGGCACTAGAGATTTATTTCTTATTCTGTGACAACAGAGGGCTTTTACCTGTCCCAAAATGCCTGCCTTTGAACTCTGCCCTTGTAACAACATTGTAATGCAATTCAGTAGGATCTGTAGAACTGTAAATAAAAACTAATGTTGGCGATGGTAAAAATAAGTTGTTTAACATTTCTTAGATTTTTTCTTAAGTATTCCATGCAGAATATTCATAATCTATTCCAAAGTCCAATCAAATTCTTTAGGAACATTATATGAGCAAACCATCACTTCTAACCACTCCCACTAAACCCCCTAAGTGTTTGTTGGAGAATAGATTTCAAGATTCCATTTATCAACATGTCTTTCCACAGACTATATAATAATTTACATTAATATCCAGTAATATTATGATAAGAATGTAAAATAAAAATTGAAAAGACAACCTTTGAAGGAAAAGACACATTTGAAACTGGCCACAGCCTTGGGCAAACCTTTTTTTACCCTTAAACTGTCATGATCATTTGATGTCTGTAAAATACAGTAGGATTTGAAAAATGATCCAATATATCACTATCCTGTTGATAGATTGCTTGTGGGTTGGTGATTCACATATATTTGTTTATCACCTTGCTTTTAGAAGGTATTTGCCAATTATATACCATATATCTCAGCAGATACACAGTTGGAGCCAAGAAAGAAAATGCAGCAGTCATCTCTCACTTTAAATGTCATTAACACTTCACAAAATCAATCTTTCCCATTAAAAAGGAAAATATGTCCAAACTCTTACTCTTGGAGCTTACTTACTTTTCTAATGTTTCTTGACCACCATCTAAGATTTGAACCCCGGTTTTTTTCAAACCTTAAACCTATGCCAAATCCTATGAACCTCAGTAAGGAAACGGCTTATCCAACCCAAACCTAAATATATCTACTGCCTCAGATGCCCTCTCTGCTGTCTGTAATTCTACTGTTTCTAGGCATCTGCTCCACTGTAGTCTTTGGCTAAGTCTGTACCAATACACAGTCAGGGCCAGTGGATCTGTCTACATGTTGGCATGTATTTGTTAATTTGCTATCATGCTTTATGGTTTTGCCCCAGGCCAAGTGGCATTTCTCCTATGTGGTATCTTAGATTTACAATGAGCAGGTGATCACATCCTGAAGGTGGTATGGATATTGCCTCTTTGTTTGGGGTGTAAGAGAATTCAGGCCTGTGGACATGCTGTGCCAAGTGGCCCAGGGACAGAGACCAGCCCTTGGCCTGCTCTGTTTACTACTGGACATGTTACCACATTTTCAGGCAGTTCTTACACTTCTACAAAGCTATCAAAGTTCATCCCTACCAGGATTTAGTGGAAGGGTATGTAAACTGTGTTCCATTCTTGGTACAGCACATCCCTCACTCTATTACAACTTTATTAAGAGCTTTTAGCTTTGCAATGTCTGCTGCAGTACAGCTCCAAACCAGCTTCTCTCTGGGAAGACTGGCTAAGAAGGACTTGCAAATTAATAACAGAACACTTAAAAACTGTTAAGTCCTTTATTTTCTCTCCTAACTTGTGTTTTTTTAGGCTTTTGCTATTATCCCTAGGCTACAAATCACTTCCAAAAATGTAGCCCCACAAGCCTAACACTGTTTCTAAATGGACTGCCCTTTAGAACCTGGCTACCTAGCTTAATGTGTTTCCTGTCTGAAGTGCTGATTGCTTTTAAGATGTATATATTTAAAGCATTCTCCACAGTTTAAAGCCAAAATGTGTGGTAGGAATTAAAACCCAGTGCACCATACTAGTTAATGCCTCTAAATACTCTAAACCACTAGGCCCTTAGATAGGATGCTGGTTCTTGTTGCTTCTTTGTTCTTGAAAATGTACCAGATTTTCAGAAACTATTTGATAATATATTCTAGTCCTGAGGAGCCCTTGCACAGTTACAAGAGACCTATTTCACTACTCTCTTTGTTATGAAAAGTCATTTTAAAATGAGAAAAAAAAAAAAGCCTAATGTACTACTGGAGTACTCATAAAAACCTCCAGCCTTAGTTTAAGCAGGCAAAACTAACAAACTCCAACCTACTCAGGGTGATAAAATGTGCCAAAGCTACCGAGCCCAGAAGAGGATGTGATTTACATAAAACAGAGGCGTAGAAATAATTTTCCAAGTTATAACCCAGACTGTCAAACTCCTGTAATGTACAGACCAGGGAGTCATGATTTCAGAAAGTGATTTTAAGACACTGTAGTTACACTTCATTTCTAATATAATTCTATTTCTTTGTTCATTTCCTGCATGACATTTACCACACATGAAGTCATCGTGGGATGTATAGTTATAATTATGTATCTACTGATGAATTACATGCAGTTAGTCTCACAGAACTGTTTACCCAAAAGAAGTGACTGTTTTATAAAGGATGATTTCAAGTACTATTCACAGAATTGTTATTTTAAAGGGACAGTGAATCTGATAACTGTTCCCTGGCTTCTTGAATAAGTATTTTAAAGAAATCTTGTATCTTGCTCATGCCAAGCCTGGTACTGAAAATTCCTGTCATCTTCAGTTTCTGCATGAAATACCAGTCTGTACTTTGTAAATAATTCTCAGGCAGATGAAGAAATAGATAAAATTGAATGCCAGAGACATTCGTTATATGATTAACAGTAAACGTACTTCTCTGTGAAATGCATTGAGGCCAATTATCCATACATGAGATACAATCCAATTTGTACTCACAGTAGCTGTATCTGGAATCCTCAAGGTATCTTTCACTAGCTACTTTTTCATTCTGTTTTCTAGAAGGATATATAATTTACCTGTGTCATAAATATTGTGTATACTGATGTATCCTATTTTCTGACAATAATTTAATCTTTCATTAGCATTTTCTTTACTTAAACTTTACAGCACCCTTTGCTTCATTTGCTGCCAACTTAACTATCCTCTATCACACCCTTTTCCCCATAAATAAGGACTTTTCTGCAGGCTGTCTACTGTTCTGCTTCTCTCTCAGCACCCAGAAAATTTTCATACTGAACAGTTCAGTTACACCTCTAGCTGTAGCTTTACAACTATTTCTTTAAGCAGAACTCTTGTTGAAGCCACATTGTTCCTTCCTTCAGTTGTTCCTACTCCAGTTCTGTGCAGCCACACAGTGAAATGGTTCAGCAAATGCATTCACATTTTCCCATGTTCTTTCTAACCCTGCTCAGACCCCAGCTTGACTCACTGTGCAGCTGCCCAACAGCCGGGCCAGCATAAACTGACAGCACGAGAACAAAAGCTAATGACCAAGGAGCAAGTTTTTGTAAAAGCTGGCTCTTCTACCAAAAGAAATACCTGTTGAGAAGGACTCTTCACTACTCTCTATTCTATTAGTACTACACTCTTTATTATTCTACTCACATTTCAAATATTGCCATATTACAGAAGCACAGATTATGCTGAGTTGGACAGGACCCACACAGATCATCGAGTTCAGCTCCTGGCCCTGCACAGCACCATCCCCAAGAGTCACACCATGTGACTGAGAGAGTCACACATTGTCCAAACACTTGAACTCTGTCAGGCTTGGGGCTGTGACCACTTCCCTGGGGAGCCTGTTCCAGTGCCCAACCACACTCTGGGAGAAGAACCTTTTCCTGATATCCAACCTAAATCTCCCCTGACACAACTTCAGGCCATTCCCTTGGGTCCTGTCACTGGTCACCACAGAGAAGAGATCAGTGTCTGCTCCTCCTCTTCCCCTCATGAGGAAGTTGTAACTGCAGTGAGGTTTCCCCTCAGTCTCCTCTTCTCCAGGCTGAACAGACCCAGTGCCCTCAGCTGCTCCTCACACGGCTTCCCCTCAAGGCCCTTCATATTGGAATACTTCAGTATTATTAGGGAATTTGCCTAAAAACCAAATAGGTTTAAATTCAAATACCTAATACAAAAATAGGTTTAAATTCATTCTATAAGAGAAGAGAAATTCACAGGGAATTATTTTTTTTCCAAACTATTTAGAAATCAATGACTGGAAAAACATCTTATGCTATCAAGACACGATGGTGGCACACTCCTTGAGGTAGTGCCTGAGCTGCTACCCAGCATGAGACTGGGTTGAAGTCATGGAAAATAGACATGACCTGGAATGGGGACAGGAATATCTTCAATCTTTGACAGCAATATAATTTGCCAAATTATTATGATCTTGTTTCACAAGGAGACTGTCGCTTGTGGGCGTGCACACTGGCAGCCCTCTCTGGATTCCATGATTGTGTCACTCAGGCTGATAATCCTGTTTTGCTGGAGAAGTGAAGAGTTGTCACTCATCAACACAGAGACAACACAGAGGGAGGCTGCAGGAGAGATGCACACATGCATGCACATAGCTTCTTTTGGCAGACTTAAGTAGCCATTGACCTCAACAAACCCCTCTGGGGTCTGCAGCAGCAAGACTGTGCATACACTTTTGAGCTGTGTGCCAAAATGATGGGAGTGAGGGAAGAGAAGCCTGGGATGTATGTTGGAGATGCTGTGATATGACACTGGCCCACCCTGGAGGCCTTGTCAGACACCTCTGAGAGTGAAACTGGTGATTGGTATTTAAGGCACTAACTTGTTGCTTCTGCTCATCAGGAAGCTTGTAGTATTTAAGGGTATAAAAAGCCAAAAGCCAAGACAGTATGCATTAAGGGCTTAGGTCTGGAGCCTAATTTTCTTCTCTCTAACCCCTGTTAATAAATCTGCTAAGCTAAGTAACTGCCTACTGTCGCCAGTGCCTGAAGACGGATTTGCAGGCAACTACATTGCATAATCCCTTTCCAAAACTGATCAAACTCCACTCTAAAATGCGGGGTTTTTTTCCCAGCTTCTCAAAATGAAAGGGTTTTTTTGTATTGCAATTCTCTGTTAATTAGGAATGTCAATTGAACTTCCCACTTAAATCTATTCACGGCTCATTTAAACATATATCTGTAGACAGCTTGTGCCAAAACTGTCCTTAAGTAGCTCTTTTCCTTCCCTGGTGTTTATCTGTCCTCCACAGTGCATTGATGGACAAAAAGCATATCTGTTCAGTTTTTCTTTTCCTTGGTTGAATAATTCAAGCTCTTCTAATATTTTTTCTTAGACTCCCTATTTATACAAGCATCATAATATCCTGCCTCTATACCTACCTTGGCCTGAATTCACCTTTCCTAAACACTGGCAACTAGAGTTGCATAGATCTGGAAGGGCCAGACAGTCAGGGTTTTGACAAGTTAGGCATTACCTGCCAGCCTGGCTATAACCCAGCAATTTAAACACAGTCACAAAGAGAGTTGCTGTGGGACAGCACTAACCAACAGGGTTTGAAATGTCTCCCTGACCTCCCCCCTACCTGTTTCTAAAGTAAATATCCTTCTGAATATTCTGAAATAATTCTAGAAGTCTGGCACCCATTTTTTTTCACAAGAGCTTCACAAGGGTTTGACCTGTCTTCATTACACATATTCTTGATCCTTCCCCTGACAATATAAATTATGCTTCTTTATTAGAGTGCTTGTTCCAGATCAGTTTTTGAAGACCCAAGCAAATACAATGTAGGCAAACCTATGAGTCCCTTGCTCTAGGTTGGATTTTAATGAATTTTAAATTTAGCAACAGTTTGGACAAGAAAAAAAGTTGAAAGGAAATTAAAGCCTGTAGAATTCTTATCACTTTTTCTTGTCTGTTATTCCTTTACTCTTATCTGAACTCAACCCCTTTATGCAACAACAGAAGTCTGGGATTTGATTTTGCTGTAGGTGCTTTGACTGCTTGACAGAGCTCTAAGCAGAAGAGAAACATCTTCAAGTCCAGTATTTGGACAGCCAAACTGAGATTCAGCAGTCTGAACTTTCTGCTCCAGTCTTCCTGAAACTACAGAGGGAGAAAATATGTCTCTCTGCAAGAAAAGAAGCTAATATTTACACAGAGTAATGAGGTGATCACAGCTATAACTACCTAATGTCCAGTACAAGAATCAATTTATTGGTAGGAAGGCACAGGCTGAACTAGTGTTGCAAGAGCAGAGTTTCAAGCCCAGGAATATCAAATTATAACCATAACTTTTTTACTAAACAAGTGATACACTTGTTTTGAAGGTGTGACTAAGACAACTGCAAATTTGGTCCTTTACATTTCAAAATAAAGCTGTCATTGTAAATATAAACCATTAAATGTCTTAATTTCTTTCATCTGAATTCCAAAGATGCTAATTAACATGATAAAGCAATTTAGTTTCGTTAGGTGTATTAGATAAGTCCTTATTTTTCTTTCCTTTTTTATTTAAATCAGCCTTAGTTGATAAGTATTTTCTTCTTTTTTTATCAAAGTACGTCTCATGATATTTCAAAATGTTAAAAAGGAAATGAAAATGGCTTTAAGAAAAAACAGAAGCAAAACTTGTCCATCAGACACTCAACAACTAAATCTGCCCAGAAACAACAATTTGAAAGGAAAATCTATAAAGTAAGATGTCTGGACACAGTTTCAGGTTTTGGTCGAAGTCAATCTATAAACTCAGTGGAGCAATTTTAGAGGAAAATCAAATTCAGCTGGAATAAATACTGTCAGTACCCTTTAAATTACAAATAGCTCCAGTCACTGATTTTGAGTTTAGATCTCTTACTGTTTTTTGATTTTGAAACTTTTATTCAGATGTAACTAATTTTCCATGAATTATTTCTCTGCATTCTTTTGTATAGTCTATTACGAAACATGTTTTGATAAATGATGAAAAAACTATTTTAATTGCAACAACAGTCAACATTCATGTTCTACCTGCACCACTGGAGTGCAGCTAAAAACCAGCCTGAGACTCTTTCAGTTTATAGCTTGAATATGAAATTAATCTGAAGCTTACAAGAGCTACAAGTCATTCCCAAACCTGCAGTGCCTTTAAGATGAAGCAGGAAAATTCTGTAGTCCCTTTTGATACAGAAGAGCATTGAAATGTCTACTTTAAAAAAATCCCTTTCCTGGTGCTACAAGACAAGCTCCATTAGTTGAGATAACATCCATGCTGACAATAAAAACAAGACTGGGGAGTGAAATTGGACTTCAAATTACTGATTTCCAGAAGGCTTGTTCTCCTGCATCATGGCATTTTTGGTCCAGGCCAACTAGCAATCTCTGGGCAGTGCAAGGCAAAGTTTGGGAAACAGAGAGGATCAGGAACCATTTCCAGTAGGTACCAGGACCTGTAGAGGGTTTCACTAGATGCAGTGGGTAAGGTTCATCTGGTCCAATCTCCCTGCTCAATTAAGGGTTTCCTAGGGCATGTTACTCAGGCTTGTATAAAGAGGGCTTTTGAATATCTCTAGAGATGGAGACTCCTCAACTTCTCTGGGCAACCTGTTCCAGTACTCAGTCACCTTCACAGTAAAGAAGTTCTTCCTCATGTTCAGGTGGAAGTTCCTGTGTATCAGTTTCTGCCCGTTGCCTCTTGTCTTATTGTCTACCCTACACAGTCCTGCAGCACAACTGTAGGAAGTTCATCACCACCAAACATCCATGCAGTCTTCAGCCATGGCCTGGATGTACTACATTAACCAACTTTCCTCCTAAGGGCTGCAGCAAAATCCCAGCATCACCTCAGTGATAAATTAAAAAAAAAAACCAACAAAAACAAACCAAAAAAACCACACCAAACAAAAAAAACCCAACAAAACCAAACCAACCAACAAACAAACAAACAAACAAACAACTCCCTTCTCAACTGAGAAAGTCGTATTATACACTGTAGGTCTGGAAGGGCCCAAGAGAGGTCCAAAGACAAATGTGACATGTCTAGCCTATGTAATTTGGCATTGGGACCAACAGTGATGATGTTACACAGAAGTCAAAAGGAGTTATACATGGTATCGTATATAAATAATTTTCTGAAAGCTAGGAAGAATACCAGGGAATTTATGCGGGTAAAGACACAATGAATATTATATTCTATGTAAAAAAATGCTTTTCCATGCTAGAAGAAGGCAGCTTCTAACCCCAGAGAAGTGAATAAGACATCATTTGTTCTTTAGATGCAATATTCAAGAAAGGACACGGATCACCCCTGTTAAAATTCTTTACTCCACACTCAATTAGTCTCTGTAGTTTCAGTGGCTATAATCCTATTTGTGGAAATATCAGAAGGATGAAGAAAAAGGACAGGAGAGGTGTAGAAAAAAGCATCAGTGTGAGGGCATGTCCCTGTATTGTGCCCAAACAGATCGATGCTGTCTTAACTGAGAGTCACGGTGCCATAGGTGTTATTAGTTCCAGTGCTCTCAGCCTCCTCCTGCTCCAAACTCTCCATCATTTTACCAGCCCTTCACTGACTTGCTCCACTGTGTCCATGTCTCTGTTTTACTGGAGAGCCCAGAACCGGACTAAGCATGACAGATGTCTTTCACCAGTGCAGAGTAGAGGGGAAAGATCACCTTCCTCCACCTGATGGCAATGCTTCCCTCCTCATGCAGCCCGGGGTGCTCTTGGCTTTTGCTGCAAGGACACTTTGCTGACTCATGATCAGCTTTTTATCAAGAAAGTCCCCTAGGTTTTTTTCTGCACAACTTTGCCAGGTTTTAAACAAGATGGGAAAACTATAGTTTAGCAAGTGAATTAAGAATATCATGTACCTCTCTAGCTTAGCCTTAAAATGATAAGCTTGCTACTGAACCAAATGTTAGAGCAAGTAAGACAATGCCTTCTGGTTATTTTCAGCAAGTCTCTAATGTGGCATTGTAATGCACCATTATGCAAATAGGTGACGTAGTTTGGGATCTAATCAGAAAGGCACTTTTCCTTGAATAAGCAAAAACAATTGCACACCAGCAGTTCCTATTCTATGAATAATATTTCCAAAAATATTACTTCATGAATTATACCTTTATTCCATGAATAATATTAATGATAATAGTTAGAAACCTGTGAAACAGATAGAAAGGATCTTGGTGTATTTTAAGAGAAATCACATTTTTCCATTTCTAATAGATGTTAAACTTACATAATTCTCCAGGTAAAAATGGAGATCTTGAAAAACATTCTTCCATTCCATAATAAAAAAAATAAAATTAAAAAAAAACAAAACAATCAATCAAACAAACAAACAAACAAACAAAAAACAAAACAAAAAAAACCCAAAACACTAGCCTGCCCAACATTGAATTTTCTACACATTGAAGAGCAACTTGTCTCTTTATTTTTCTCCAAGTCTTTTATGAAAAATAAATCACAGAATTGTAGAATGGTTTATGTTGGAAGGGACCTTAAGGATCATCTTGTTCCAGTTCCCCTGCCATTGTCAGGGACACCCTTCCACTAGACCAGGTTGCTCAAAGCTCCATTCCCCCTGGTCTTGAACACTTCTAGGAATGGGTGTCCACAGCTCTAGGCAACCTGCTCCAGTGCCTCATGACCCCCACAGTAAAGAATTTCTTATTAATATCTAATTTAAACTTACTCTCTTTCTGTTTAAAAGTATTCCTCCTTTTTCAGATCTGACCATTTTTTTGCAAACCGCTAGAGCTTTGCTACATTGCAAAAGTTTCAAAAAAGTCACTTTGTGAGCCTTCAGTAAGTCAGTATCTGACACCGAGTGGCTGATGGTGAAGCTATAGTTAGGGGGTTGTAATTTTGATGATTATAATATGAACATTTGGATAAGAATATTAAGGAAACAAATCTAGTTTTTAAGGGCAAAAAGTCAACCTAGTACAATACTGCTTGAAATACGCAAGTGCCTGCAAGTATATGAATTATAAAATTAAAGCAAAACCAACATGCAGTTCAGGATGTTAACCTGAAAAAACTGAAGATTTTTATTTTAAAAGGGAGCATCAGCAGCACCCATGTTCCTGCAGACTGGAGGCTGAAAAGGCTGCTGGCTGGATATGCCTAAAAGCTTGGGGTCATCCCAAACCCAAGTCTTTGCAGAAGCAGTGGGGACACAGATATGCTTACATGAGCACTGACAGCCACATAAGCTGGCAAACCTGACCAGAGACCTATAAAAGAAGACACAGTAAGGGACATTTTAAAAGAGGTTTGTTAAGTCCTAGAGGTATATGAAAAATAATATGATAAAGCATTCATTTGTACAGCAAGTTGCTTTCAAGTCATACCAAATGATTCTGGAAAATGGAATAGCTGAGGTGAAATCCATGTTTAAGACATGGAATGCTGGTTTAATTCCTAACAAAATTATTATCGTTCCAGACCCACATTTGTTATGTGTCATCTGCATTTATAAGACAACTGATTTTTTTTTTCTTACTTGTTTTAAATTTTTTTGCAGTATTGTTCTGCCCTGTGTTAGCAGAATGCCTCTGCAGACTAAGCACTGCCACAGTCTAAATATTGAATCTTAGTAATAGTAAATGAAATGTGACAAGCTGGTGTGGTAATTGTATTGCACATGCAAAATCACCACTCCAGAGTAGCTTGTATATATTTATACAGTCTTCAGGGATCGGATGGTTTGCGGATGAAATTTTTTCTTTGTAGGAACAGGACTGGCTTTTTTTTTTTTTGTTTACCCCATTTCATTGATGTTGCAGGTCTCACTGGTAACTCAGTAACATCATACAGTGCAAAAACAGAGCAGTCAAACAAGCATCGGAATAAAAATGAAAAGAAAATAAATCTGTAGTAGGGAGCACATAGAAGGATTTTTGTTTATAGAGACATTTTAAATTCTCAGCTTCCCTGATTAGGAAAGTTCTGGAAGGCATTTACTCGGGGGGCAAAAAGAAAAAAAAAGGCAGTAAAAAAAAACCCAGCCAGTTGTGCATAATTCATTATACGATGAAGATAATAATCAGGACTAGTATTTCACTCATAGAGCCTATAGCCAGAAAATAAAAAAGTAGTCAACAGTTGTGTTTTGTTTGGGATTTTTTCAAACTAATTTAACAAATCCACCAGCAATAGAATTGCAATTCCAATTAATTATGTGCCTTCATATGAAAAACAATACTTATCAAGAATCTAGTAATTTTGAAGCCCTTTACATCACACATAAAAAGAAGGCACTCTTTTAGGTCTCATAACTGTATATTATACCAGTGACTGCCAGAAACAGGAAAGGGATGGTTCACACAGATTTGTTCCTGTTCTCAGGCATGTCATCTAAAATGAAACTTCCACCTTTTACCTTTATGTGTCTTCTCCCAGTGCTGTGACAAGAAATGTGATTCCTTTTGCTCATTTTCTTCTTCCAGTGCCATTGTCCATAACAGCCATTCAGAAGAGGTACTTTAAATGGGAAGAATTTACATAATAAATAAACATGCTTTGTTCCATAATGTAGATGCTATAGGTAGTATCTTGGCTTTGCTTTAAAGCATGAGAAACTTATCTCTCAGTACAATGTCCTCATGTTGATGTATGCTGACACACCATCAGGTTTTTAAAAGTATACTTTTTTCCACAAAGTCAGTTGTTCATGATGACTAACAGTAGCTTGATTGGACTGTATGACAAATAATAAAAAGTTTCTTAGTTATCAAGTAACAAGACAAACATGTTATTAATGTTTATCAAAGACAGTTGAAACTTCATTAGTGAAGTAGATCAATCATCCTCAGAATAGTTATTTATTACATATAAGAAGAGAGGCAAAACAGCTTTTCTGTTGAAATCCTTAAAAACTTAGGAAGAAATTCAAAGGACTCTAACAGACCTGATAAGAAGCTGGATTTTCCCCAAGGGATTTCTACAAAGCTATGTCCTGGGTAAGATATGAAATTACATGGGATGAGGTTTCAGAACTGGGGTAAAACAGAGGGTTAATCAGGCAAAGTTTTATGGCACATGTAAGTATTCGGAAGGATCCACATTCTTCAAATAGGTATAATTTCTACAAGTTCTCTTAAGTGGCATTTCTGTTTAAGTAAATCTGCCCCACATAACTGCTAGGATTTGAAGCTAAGAGTGAGTGAGCTTAGCTCTGCCTTCTGCTATGTGCTTTGTTTCAGCTTGCATACTCAAACACAAGACAACTAGCCCCTGCAATTGGATTTCAAGAGAGCAATTTAAAGCTCCTAGGAGAAGCTGTACTGACAGTCGCTGAGCACGCAGCATCCCTCAATTGAGGCAAGGCACAGCAGCGCCAGGGAGATTGCCTGGCTGCCTACCTGCATACATTTCTCCACTCCTAAGGAACACGAGGTTTATTTCTACTACAGGAAAAAAAAAATCTTTGCAAGATTTACTCAGAGGCGACAGCTAGAGTATTGCCAGAAGATTAGAAGAAGAGAGAGCTTCAAAAGATAGACTAAACAGAAAGAATTGCCCTCGTCCCCAGGATGTGCCCATCCATACTTAGCAAAGTTGCTGTCAAGGCTTTGCTTGGTTTCATTGCCTTAAAATGGTCCCCAAAGAGAGCTCCTGTTAAAACACATTTTGAAGAAGAAAAGCCTTACTTTAAGAGTAATGCCACCTACACAGGCTTCAAATACAGGGTCTAATGTCTCTTGGGGGCCTAGGAATATTTTAAACCCTTTCCTTTATGTAAGAAAAGTCAGAATTGTTTTTTCAGCACCCTTCTTAAACATTTACTGGGAAAAGGAAATAACAACTAACGATGTCAGTGATGCTATTGGTGAATTTTTCAAGAGACAAGTGAGTGGGTTGTTTTGATATTAAGTGCCTGATGCAAAGAGTTTATTCATTTATTTACTATGATATATGTCCACAGTACATCTTCCAATGTTTTGGAGAAAGATGTAAACCCAAAAAAACCCCACACATCAAAAAATCTCAGGAGTGAGAAAAAAAAAGTTTTCCAAATGTTTTATCATATTGATCAAAAATTTATAAAGAAAAATTGAACATAACTGCATGCAAAAATAAAAGCAAATGGATCTTTTTTAGCGAGGATGTTTTCATTTTTGAAGAAACAGGAAAAAAGTCTGCCATATCAGTAAGGGAAACAAAATAAATATTTGCAAACCCAGAAATGTGAATATTTTGAACACAAAATTAAGCTCATAAATTTTGGTCCTTGTTAGTCCAATTCCCAACTGCTAGCAAAAGTATATTTCAGTGCATTCAAACTTTACAAAGGAAGAAGATTTACAAAAATGCTCTGTGATATTCTGAACCATAGAAGGCATTCTGTTCTGCCATATATGGTAAAAACCAGACCATATCACATTTCAACTTTATTTTAACCCCGTTTTAAGCTTTTGCCCTAAACTACTACTTTTTTCTACTTACTAGCCTTGATAAATACCTCCCTGAAAATTCCCAGTGCTGCTCCTAAGTGTGCTGGGAAGGAATTACCTTGGGATAAGCAGTCCATGGGGTGATGTGCTTTAGATTTGTGGCCAGATCAGTGTTGATAGCATATGAGTGGTTTAGCTGTCCTAGGCTGAGGGTGCTCAAGTATTTGGGAGGAGATTCAGTCAGGACACATGACCTGAACTGAATAAAGAGATGTTCCCTCCTCTATAGCACTGTGCTCAGGATTACAGCCCAGGAAAGTAGCCCTTGCTCTGAGACTGACTGGGCACCAGTCTGTTGGTGAGAGCTGGTGAGAGATTGCCTTTGCATCACGTGCTTTTGGTTTTGTTATTTTTCTTCACTTATCAAACTGTTTTTATCTCAACCTATGAGTTTTCCACACTTTTGCCGCATGATTCTCTCCCCCATTCTGCTGTGGGGGCACGAGCAAGCAACTGGGTGGAGGCTTAGCTGCTAGCTGGGGTCAGCCCACCACACTATTTTTGTCTCTAATGATGATGTTAGGTCTTTGTCAGAGCTGCCTATGGCTTCTTGGGAAAGCACAGCAAGTTGAATTTCATTGACCTAAAACAAAGCCATGATGCTCCTGCTCCTTAGCACAGGAAAAGCTGGGGGAGACAAAGGTAATGTGAGAGCCCTGAGAAACCCATCTTACTGGTCCTGTTCTTTCCAAACACCAGCAGGGATGTAGACACAGCAATTGCTGGTGCTCCCATCCTGTGTCCCCACCCTCCTTCAAGGACAGCTTATTCTGCACGTGCCTTGCATTTGCAGGGGCAGAGGCAGCAGCCAGCCTGGCTTCCCAGGGGTCGGAAATAGGGGAAATAGGAATTAGTGCCTCTGCTGTGCTGATGCCCCAACAGTCTGTTCTCCTGGGGAGCAGCGTGGTTTGCCCGGGCTCGTAGCCAGCCTTGAACTTGAGGATGCTTTTTGTAGATGGAGTAATCTTCCACTGCCTTCAAAGTGCCATTGCCTTGAGAACAAGGACTATGCATCACCAGCCATTTTCTGTAAACACTGTGACAGAGACGACACCACTGCTTCTTGCCATTCAGGGTTTCCCCTCTTCAGAGATAACATTCTGTTAGGAAAAAATGAGTAAAAAAACATCTAATCTTCATAACCACGAGTCCCTCTTGACATGTAACTCATTAGCAACTAACAGTCTGGCAATTTTATGAGCTCTTAAGGTTTGGAAATGGGTTAGTGTTTTGCATTGGAACAATACACTATCTTTTTGGTTTCAAAAATGGCACCCTACTGAAGACATCTTTTTTAGATCAATACCAGGTTTTCATTTCCAATCTCTATTCCAATCTGCCATCAGAAGTCAACAGACTGCCTTGGATCTCATAAACATTTCTATTGCAAAAACTTCCTCAAAATCAATACCTCATTGTAAAAATGTCTTTCCAGACAGTCCTATCTTCTCTTGGATAATCTTAAAGTGATAGAAAAAGGTTTCTTTTAGATGAAATGATAAATGAATATTTCAGCACTGGTAGCAGGCTTTAGTAAATTTTTTTGGATACTTACCTGATGAAATGCTGTTTGAAGGGTTGAGTTCTTACTTCTGACTAACTTATTTCTGAAAATAGAATGTCACCAAACTGGTGAGGCAAAAAAAAAGAAGCAGGGCAAAAATTCCCAAAAATGAGACACGGGATGAGAAAACTTTGTAGTGGTCTGAAAAGCCGGGGGGAAGAATAAGACCAAAACCATCGAGGTGGCTGCATTTAAAGCAAACACCAGATCACAATTCAGATTGACATCCGACTGACTCCAAGAGAGAGGAGTTAAAGTACAGATTAAGTAACTCAGACAACAACTTTCCAGTGCAATTTTAGCTGGAATGAGCATGTGATTGCAAAAGCCAGTGATTGATAAATGAATTCTTGAGACAGCCAAAAACACTCAGAAAGACTTAAGGAATTCAACGTCAGACTTACTAAGGAAGCTACTGGAGAAAGCGGGATAATGACGTTCAGCAACGTGGTTATATTCCTGGTGTTTGTAGTGGCAGACTTTGACCAGGCACATCTATATACAGTAACAGAGAGGAACATTTCTTGTAATTTTTTATATCACCACCTACAGATGATGTTCTGTATATTTATAACAAGATTCTCAAGCCCTTGCTG
The DNA here is from genome assembly GCA_013397055.1 of Pachycephala philippinensis. NCBI lineage: Eukaryota > Metazoa > Chordata > Aves > Passeriformes > Pachycephala > Pachycephala philippinensis. The sequence goes on from VWZT01001598.1 coordinate 349,723, forward strand.
TTCTCTTTTTCATCCTCCCACTTCTTTTATTCAAGTAATAAGAGAGAGAGATAGGCTAAAAGATACGTGAAAAAGATCACAAATGTTTCAAGAACACAAAAATTTAAAAGTACCTCCTGTGCATTTTGTAAATGCGATTGGCAGGTCATTCACCAATTAAACCTGGATTTCTAATGCCAAACTGCTGATGTAGAAGCTGCTGACTGAAGCGAAAATAAATTCCTAACACACATTCACTCCACCCCTCTCCTCAGAGCTCAGGATCTGATTGATACTGACACCTTCAGAGTGAGAAGTGCTTATAGGATCATAGAATCAAAGAATGGTTTAGGTTAGAAGGGATCTTATAGATCACCTTGTTCCAAACCCCCTGCCATGGACAGGGACACCTTCCTCTAGACCAGTTTGCTCAAAGCCCCATCCAAACCTGGCTTGTTCATTTTCAGACAGGTGTTGTCAGTGGATTTGTCTGCTTGGCGGGGCAGTCCTATATGCCCAGCCATCCTGGTTCCCATGAATGTGCCCTCAGCCATCACCTAACTCCAAACCAACATGAGAGACAGGACATTCCCTGGGCTGTCTAAGGCAGCAGTGCAGAGCTGGGGAGGTGAGCTGGGGCGCTGTGGGCAGCTGGGGCACTGGTGTGTGGGGAGCACGGGGGAGAGTATTTACTCTGTGGCATAGCCACTCCTCACTGCACACTTTCTATGCATGTCACTGATGACTCACCTCCTCCTTTCCATTCCTCAGCCGTGCCAACAGAGTGGAATACTCCAAACTGCTGGAGTGGATTGAAGGAACACAAGAGGATTTATGCTGAAAGGCAGAGCTTCAGCCACTCACCCTTTCCAGGCCCTCAGCCTTTCACCAGTCAGAGCAGAAGGTCAAACGAACGGTTGTTGCCCTCCCCAGATTTGATACATTGCTTGCAGTTTTTTGTTTCTTTGCTTTTGTTATTTGTTTAGTGTTCTGTTTGTTAGTTTCATTTTGTTCCCTTTTTTTTTTTTTTTTTTTACCCTGGCTCTCTCTTTCCTCCTTCAGTTTTGGCATGGCAGATTGTATTGGGTTTACATGGCTCAGGCCATCATGCTCTCATAATATTTTCTTCCTCCTCCAGTTGAGGAAGGGGAGTGATAGAGTGGATAAGTGGGTACCTGGTGGCCACCCAGAGACTATGCAACACATAGATGTAGTTTTTATTGCTGAAGATCATCTGTTTGAAATTGTTGCATGTTACATAAAGTCTAACTCAGGAAGTCTACTCTTCTTGTATCCTCATGGAGGTGAAACTGGTTAATAAAAGAAACATTTTGAACATTTTGACATTAGGAAAAAATAGGTGAGAAACTTCACCTTTGCCCTAAAGAATTACATGCCTTCAGAAACATGCTTTCCCAGCAACTTTAGTGGCTTACTCCCACCTCCTCAGCATCCCCAGCTCCCTGTGTTCAGTACATTCAGTACGAGGAAAGCATATGTGCCTGAGCCAGTGGTGCAAATGACACTCCTGAAGCTGCTCTACACCTGGGACTGGCACCAGGCCACCAACAGCTGTAGCACTGAACATTGCAGCATACAAATTTCCCTTTGGAACTTGCCCCTTATCTCTTGGGATGATAATACACCTCCTCTGAAAATTTATTTTCTTCTTATGGACCTCTGGATCTAGACTGGTATATTTCCACAAAATATTTTAGACTGGAAGACACTATGTTTTATGAGGTAAAACAGTTTTTCTGAAAAAATTACAGTCCATGCAGAACAATGCTGTATTCTTTCCTCCCACTTGCCTCATTCCCTAGAAAAAAAATAGAAACCAGTTGGAAAGAGTTGGATGTCTTTTTGTGAGAAAACCACTTGGGATCTTCCTACGAGCAGGAAGAGAAAGCGTGAGATTAAAGAAACTGTGCTGCCTTTCTCACCTCCTCTGTAATACGCAAGACTGGATTCATGTTGCCACCTACCAGTTCAATTTGGCACTGATGTAGTTTACAGATTTCCATTTTGTTAATTCTCTTTCTCTTACATGCCCTGTGCTCTTGTATGCTTATGGGAGTCGAGCCTGGACAAGTCTCAAGCAGAGTGAAAGTAGTGTTGACACAAACAGCATTAAAATTTTCATCTAAATCAAAAACATTGTTCAGTTTGCAGGTCAGGAGCCACGTTACTTTTCCATTCTTTCAAAGACCCATTTGAGCTATTTTCCTCTCCCTGAGCTATGGAATCTGTGTAGCTGTACATTTGAGACTTCTCATTTGAGAATATTTGAGCAGGTCTTCCTTCATGTTTGGGACATCTGCTTAAGCTCTTTAAATTTAGAAACAGAGCATTCTACCAGCAATAACTTTAGATGAATTAAATAGCATTTATTAGCAGCAGAACATCAGGGAAGTTCTTCTCTGTCACCAAGATGAATAGCACTAGAGAATTATGCTAAAATTTCAAGATGCATATGAAGTCTTTTTCATTTCAATCAATTAACTCAGGTCCCTGTTAACATCGCTTCCAGCTGATAAATTACTGCAGCTTTGGGACTACAGCGAAGGCTGTACCTATCTTCTACTTTTAAATTATTTTAATTAATTAGTCTTCTGTAGTTGTTATACAACCACACTCCAAGGAATTCTCCAGTTGGTCAGTTAGATGACACATCTGACTTCCAGAACTCTAAAACATTTCAGATCAGTTATACCAGTATTTAGCTAGTCATCATAGTCAGCTGAGATGTAAAAACTCAATACACAAAGAGGAGAGAGAGAATAAAGTAGCTGAAAATATTAGATGTCTATTGTTCATATGCTAATGCACGATAGATATGAAGATTATTATGAATAGTACTATTCATTCTTATTATCCCCACTAAGTATAGCATTATTATTTCCTTAACTTTCTTTAGAATAAATGTGAGGAGAAACTTTAATGAATTCTCCTTAGAAGTCAGTTTTGGTGGCAGCTACTGTTAAAAAAAATCTAGTAGGGCTTTTTTTTTCTCCAACATAATGACAACAAATTAAATGATTCATAGGAAAATGTCATGAATTTTCCTGTATTTCAGTCAGCTCTTTAAACACATATAGTTTAGAACATTTACTCCTGCAGTTTATGAAACAAATACATACTGCCCTCTCTCTGGATCTTCTTTAAAAGTTTACAAATCTTGATTAGGTAGGCTTTGATCATAAACTTGGATGCCTGAGTACTGTATGGACTAACTGAAATGCAAACTAATTTGCCATAATATTTTTAACATATTTTCTGAGATACAGAAAATAAAAATCTACATTTTGGTTTTGAAATCAGAACATGCTTAAAATGACTAAACAAATGACATTTTCAAGACATATGATTGGATTATGAAGCCAAAAACAAAGCAATGGTAGCACACTGCAATAATTCATATCCCTGCTGAAGTATTTTTAACCTAATTGCAGTCTTACTTTTTCTGACAGATCTTACTTATGCTTCTTCAATGCTTAAAATAAGAGGCAAGACAAAAAAAGGGATCATGGAGACACCTGCACAATTTTTATTCAGTGTCTAACCAGAGCCCCCAGTAAGAGGAAACATCTCTGTCTTAAGTTTGGTGTTATAGCTCTACATAAATCTTGTAGATAATCACATATGGCACTATTCTGCAAGATGGCAGGTGCTCTGTGTGAGATGCTCTGTTTTCTGAATGTTGAGTGGGAGTTGAGAAGTGGTTTGGACTGTGTTACACTATGATGAGAAACTGAGCAAGAATTGTTTATTTTCATGTTTACAGCTCTGACTTCTTTGAAAAGAAAAAAGAAACAGACAGAAAGGGCTAATTAAACTCAAATTCCTGCAATTATTTGACCCCTTTGGAAGGAGACAATCAGTGTGTCCTTCATAACTGATTCAGAGTGCTTAAAAACGGAGGCAACAAACATGCTTAGGCTTTTTTTACAAATCCCCTACTAGATGGGTCTTACGGAAGATCCAAAAACTTAAATACAAAAAGTTCAGAACATTTTGTCCAACTGAAAAGATGAAGTGCTTTGGGGAGAATTAGCTCCAGGAAGAGACAGAAGAGGAAAAAACTCCAAACTGCTGGCTAGGAAACATTTCCTCTTCTGTACTTTCCTAGTCTTTGATATCAAAGCAAGAATTACAATTTGAGTAAGATGAAAACATGTTCTTGATGTTCTGGTATCCCTGGCAAGAATGGGCGCCATCTCAGAGGCAGCGCTCCAGGAGCCTGACTGACTAAACTTCATGATGCTGAAGCAGGGAGCAGGTGCCAGCAGGCTGGAGGGCTTCATGAGAGAATAATGCTTTCTTGTTCAGTCACCAAAAGGGAAATTATTGCTAACAAGATAACAGTTGTTGTTCTATTTAAATTATCCTGGTAAAATCATTTTTTCTGACACCTATTCCCTATACTACGTCTAAACAACACATGAGCAGGCACTGTGCCATCCAATAAGCTAAGCAAGACAGTTGTAAGTGCAGGCAGCTTGCAGATGATTCATTTTTGTGATTAGTGGTAATGAGCAGTGCTCTTTCTAGAAATGCAATGATTCCTGTTGACCTTGTTTCATGAGCATTAATATAAGTTTGAAAATAAAAATCCTCATTCAAAGCTTGTTCTGTAAGCTGTGGCTCTATGGCTGGTGAAAAACTTGCATGGGATTGATTTTATGGTGACTTTAACACACAGTCAGATAAAAGTCAGACTCTGACCATCAGTGGGGGATGTCAGATAAGCTCTGACTCACTGGGAAAGTTGATGTGGAAGTGGCAACTTCGAAGTATTTTGGATGACAAGACTGTCTGACAGCTTGAATCCCACAGCTGGTCTTACATAAGACAGAGTTGTAGCCCACTCTTCCTCTGTTAGGGCAACCAGATCTGGCCACGATCTCTTTCCCACTGCTGCTTCTAGGGGTGTTGGGACAGACAGTGATCATCTTTCATACAGGTAAGGGAAAAGGCATGGGACCAAACAGGCATGCCGCAAGCACTCCTAAAAGTCCAATTATAATTTGCATAATAAAGTCAGCATCTTGTTTTGGCTACCCTCAAGCCTCTGACTCAAAAATCCCTAAAAAGCATTTTCCTGGCTTCACCAGTTCTCAGATCTCTCTTTGCTGGCTTCATGTTGCCTTTACCATGACAATGATGAGAAGAAATATGTCCATTAAGAATGAAAACTAATTTATTTACTTGAATCTCTTGTTTGCTGCAAGTAAACCTCCTAGCAGGCTGCCTTCATCCTTTTAAACGTGTGTGCTTTAGTAACATTCTAATTCTTTAAGACAATGACAACTCATTAATTTCTCCATCCATTTGCGTTATTATTACAGTTTTCAGTTGTAATAAAACAGACTTCTTTTAGAAGCTCATCTGGAAAAATAAATCATCCCCTCCCCTCACAACACCAAAATCCCCACCAAAAGAACCCACCTGCAGTAGCTAGAAAGAACATAGCAAAGATGTAACACTTACAACATGAAAAATTCACAATAAATAATTCTTTTAGTAGTCAACACATGAGTAGAAGGGCTCTCTGAGCCTGAAACACAGAATAATAAAAGGTCACTGTTCAACAGAGATTCTGCTAAAATATTCCTAAATTATGTGAAATTCTAAAGCATTTAATGACATCCTTTTTGATCTTGATTTTGCACAAATCCAGATTTAATGGAAAATCTGGTTTTTACCCTAAACCAGTAATTTACAAAGGAGTTCTGAATCAATGAAAATTAAATACTAATATTCTTTTAAATCATATGTTATGAAGAGTTTGCCTTTTCAGCTCCGATGATAAGGTTGCATGGGCTCCATATTAAAGGTTTTAACTGAAATTTGGAACATAGGAGCAAGACTGGGGTATAATTTTTGCACTGCATGGGGCCATTCAAAGTGTTAATGTCTGTGCAAGGTACAGGGATTATGAAAAATGTCAAGCCTCTGTTATTATCTGGAAAATTACATGTACTCATAGGGGAATTCCCTCTGTTTTCTCTCTTCTGTTCCCAACTTCTTAAAAAATTGAGAGCCAGGGACAAAAATCTCCATACCTATTGGAAAACAAAAACGTGAATAGCAGAAGCTGGCAAGCTTAGTTTTTTGGATGCCATGCTAATTTAGGCAGGCATTCTAAGGGTGCAGATAATGAAAATTCTTTTGTTTGAGCAATGCAAATTTCACAAGAACTCCCACAGATGTCATATGCTGTACAAGAAAACTTGTCAGCAGAACTTGTATAGAATATCCTGCAAACCTCATGGAGCCAGGAGGCCCAATCACAATACAGCAAATATTTGAATCAGGATGAAACAGGAATGTGTCACCTTTCCATTATAATAAAATGTTGCAAATATTTTCATTTAATTTGAAAAGGCAACAAGAATTCATAAAGTCTTCAGATGAATTGATGCCTTGTTCATAAATATGTTAATCTCAGAGGAAATTTGTGTTCATAGGAACTGTGAGGTGTGCATTTTTTAAAGAATTGTTGGTATGGTATACAAGATTGGAGACATGCAGACAAAGAAGAAGGGCAGAAAGAGGAAACTCCATTTAGGAAGATAGAGTGAAGGTGAATAAAACTCTTAAGATATCTGCTGGAGAGCACAGGAGCTGACTCAAGCTAAGGGTACTCTCATGGTAGGTTTTGTAGCATTCTGGTGCATTACTATTAAAACTGTTTAAAAATAGAAATAAAGCTGAATTGAGACAAACATCAAGGGCATCTTTATGCATTAAGCAAATGCTTGAATCTGCCTCACTAGGACGACCCCACTCTGGGGAAACAGGCTATTTGAGAAGAAGGAAATGATGCCAAATATATCTTCTGTGAAGTGCAGTTTGTGTGGACTGCTTGTATCACCAAACTGGATTAAAAATGAAGAACCACCTAAAGCAGCTGCAGACTATCAGCAAGCCAGTGGCAAACAGAGCAGTACACAGTGTCAGGAGGACCTGGTGCACCACAGCTCTTAGCAGCTGAGCACAGGAATCCCAGTGTGACCTCCGTAGAAAAAACTGATGCTAGTGATGCTAAGGTAGGTTTGGGTGGATCTGGAAGCAGACTACGCTAAGGGACAACTCAGCAGTTGGACTCCTCTGACTATACAGCTAAATAAAATAGAGTGTGGGAGAAGCATCTTTATTCAGCCCTACTGCTTGACTGAGAGCACACTGTTGCCTTAGTGTTGGGTGACACTCAGAGGAATAGCTGAGACTAAAACTAGCACACTCTCAGGCAATCCCTGGGTCCAGTTTAAAGGCCAGTGTGCGCCACAGACCATTGCAAATGCAGTGCAGGCAAAACAGATTTGCATTCCTCCACAGTCCTCCTGCACAATCCAAATACCACCAGTTTCATGCTATGGAAACAATAACCATAAACCAGCTTCACAGGCTGGACATAGCTTCAGCATTATTTCAGAGACTTTGAATTTTAAAAAAACCCTAAAATATATACACAGACAACAAGCAGTGAGTCACAGGATCATAGTGCCACAGGAGCATCACACAGAGGCAATGAGGAGACTCAAAACCACTGTGGTGGAGTGTGGATACACACGTCAGTCTACACCACTTCGTTGAAGGCCACCTCTGGCACTGCTTTACTTAACTTTATGAGCATAACCTTTCAGAGACAGTAGTGAATGCTTTTTGTTGGCCACTCACAGCACGGGACCATCCTGTTCCTGCTACTGAGGTGGTCTGGGAAGTGGATGCTCTGCTCTTCGCTCTCTGGCAGCTCCACAGAAGGATGGGTTACTCTCCTCCACAACTCTGCCAAAGCTCTGTTAATTTAAAGCCATTTGTTTAACTCATTGCCTGAGACTGAAAAAGGGTCCTTCATTACTGAGAGTCACTCAGTTTTCTGTGGGGACCCTTCAGCCAAAGAACCCCAAAGACTGACTGCAGGCTTTGTTGCTGTCACATTCCTGGCAGATATGATACAGAGGTCATCAGCTGACCCTTGGAGAAGGGGTGGTAGGAAACTTGAGGTGAGTCTGGAAAAGACTTATTTTGAGGGACATACTAGTTTGGTATTTATAAGATATAGTGGGTAAAATATGAATATAAAAATATACAGAGAATATATGGTACCAGCTACCAGACAAGAACTCCTGTTAATCAGCAGGAAAGAAGCAGTAGTTTAGTGCAATTGACAGTCACTTCTGAGTTGATGTAAAGAAATTAGCTTGTTGGCCATACGCTCTTTCCAGTCATACACACCAAAAATGTATCAAGCCTTCTGCACGGTCAATGTTTTTAAAAACCTCTGCTCAGTAGAGACCCAAGACTGAAGTAATAGAGAATATATTAGCAGTTGTGCAATCAAATTTACTGCACTGGGGTCAGCTCACTTTCCCAGTAAAATCCCTTCCATATTTTATATGAAATAAAAATGGTATAGTATGCCAAGTATTTCACAACTTCCTAGCTGGAGAACACCAAAAATCAAAAACATAAACATGAAGTGGATATTTACAGAGGGTGTTTTTTTCATATTGCAGGACTCCCTTCTGGCAGCAGGAATGTACATTCAGTGGACAAAAAGGATAATATACAACAGGGAAATCCTATCTTGCCATAACTGTATATATTCGTAATTCACTAAACTGTATATATTTTTAATTCACTAAACTAAACTAGTTCTGACTACAAGCACGGTAAACCAACTCATATCAGTGGCTGTGACAGAAACATAAGGGATTAAATATGGGACAAAAATTGTGTCTTAAACAGTACATTTTGCATATATATTAAACCAGCATACCTTAAAAGAATCTGAAAAACACTGTATCCATCCACACTTTTAAGATTAAAGACACAATAAAGGTAATCTTTAAATTTGTGGTTTGTTAGGAATAGTCTCCATAGGATCTTCATTTCATTTCAGATGCAGTGTTTTAACATGGGATCAAAAAGACTGATATAGTGGAAATGAGCTGATCAACACCCCTTCTTCTCCACTTCCACCTACCCAAAAAGTATTTGGCGAGTTATTTTTCTTATGCTACAGAATTGTGATCCTAAATTTGCAACATCCTACAGCTACACCAGGACATCCCAGAATGAGAGGAGGAGACACATATTTTTCCTGGTTCCATTATCTGATGACTTCAAGGTTTATCAGTATGGAATATTTTATAGGCAAGAAAGAAATACACTTGCCACAGTCCACCTGTTAACGTTGCCCACTGTAGCACCTCAGGGTCCAACCACAGAGCTCTGCAAGCACAAAGGAATGGAGGGCCCCTGCTCTACACACCTGTATTGGTTTGACACAGCCTGGTTTTGGGTAGCAGGGGGGCTGCAAAGATGCTTCCTGTGAGAAGCTGCTGGAAGCTTCCCACCGTGTCCGGCAGAGCCAATCCCTGATGGCTCTGAAGATGGACATGCTGCTGGCCAGAACTGGGCCAATGAGAGAGGCTGGAAACGCCTCTGTGATTATATATTTAAGAAGAAAATAGAAACAAAGTCACGCGTCTTTTGTTCGTGGTCGAGAAGAGGAGGAGGTGAGAGTATGTGAGGGAGAACAACACGGAAACACCACGGTCAGTGGAGAAGG
>VWZT01001598.1:363437-456506 GCA_013397055.1 Pachycephala philippinensis
CGGTGTAAGGCAATATCTGGAACTATGTTGCCCCGGGGTACAGACGTGATTCTTGTACCTTTCTGTGCCTTTAAAACTGGGTGCTAGAGAGAGAAAAAAAAAAGCCAAACTTTTCAAAGCAGTTTTGTGCGCCGAGGTCACTCTAGTCCTCTGCATGCTTCTGTGGAAGCAAGTGCAGAGGAAAGCACCTTTCAGCTTTTCCCAGCTCTTGGCTCTGTTTTCTCTGGAGAGTCTTCTTTTTTTTCTGGGACTTCAGTTTTTCCCTCTTCTCTTCTGGAACTGTTTGGCAACACCAAAACATACCCGGGAGACCTCACATCTCCAGCCCAGAGGAGACCCAGGCCGAAAACCCAGATCCAAAAAGGAGAAACCACACCCACAGAAAGGACTTCAAATCTTCCCAAGTTTCTCTCCACAGTGAGAGGTTTTATTATTTAACATTATTATTCTTTTCCTGTGTGTTTGTTAAATAAATAAGTTTTTTCTTTTTCACTTTCCTCTGAGGAATATTTCTTTCTTGAACCTGGTGGGGGAGGGGCGGCTGTAACCTGCCGTCTATCAGAGGACGTTCAAATTTGGATGTTTATCTGAATTTGTCTCAAGCCGGGACACTTAGTACAGGTGAGGAATTCAATATCTGTTTCTTTGCGCTGGAAACTATATTTTAACAAAAAAAAAAAGGACCAACATAAGACTGAACATATCTGCAGAAATACAAAAGAAAAAAAGGAAAAGAGAACAGGTGAGTGTTTTAGAGTAGTCTCAAAATTCAATTTTGCATTCTTTCTGGGTTAAATACCATTTGAGAAAGAGAAAAATTAATTCACTGATGCTCCTGATGAAAGATAAATAGTGTAAAAATCTGGAGAGAAAAAATACTGATAAAGAATGCCATGCAAGTAATTCAGAAGAGTCACTCAAGACGATTCTTAAAAGTATATTGTTTCGTGGTCAAGAAATCACACATTATTAATTATAGACATTAATACCAGTAGAGAGACATTATCCTGGTTGGGTGGCACAGTCAAGCAGTCAGAGAGCTAATTGATATTATTTATGTCTGCAATTAAATGTAACAAAATGGTGTTACCATTATTGGTAAGGACAAAAGGAAAGGCAAGCTTAGAAGTCAAGTTCCAATAGCCAAATTTCCTCTTGAAATCAGTGGGAGTGTGGCCTAAGTGTCAGTGTCACATTTTGGCTCCGGATTCAACTTAGTTTGATGAGCTTTACTGGGCAATGTGTCTTAGGGAACTGAGTCACTGTGAAGATACAATGTTTAAAAACTGGGAGATCTCTGCATGTGCAATGCCTTCATCACCTGGAGCCTTTTAATAGCAGTTTTAGGAAATATCTATCATATGTATGAATAGCCAAAAGTGAGGGATTAACTTCTCATATCCACAAGGGAGGCAGTTTCCATTCACTGCAACCCCCAGGTGTGAAGTAGGAGATTGAAGGTGAGAACATAAGCATCCTAATCCTTGTTCTCAAGGATGTTGCTACACAATAGCACTAATGTTCTAAAACGTGCATCTAAACTTAAATAGCCAAAGCTATACATTTACAGATTTTTAGATATACTGTGAACATCACGGCGTACCTTTATTTAGGACCAGGAGAAAAATATCCATGTAAAAAAGTAGTAAGATGATTATGTTTTGTCGTGGTGACCCAACATTCGGGTTTTAGGATTTGAAATTTCAGCAAATTTGTTCTCTTTCCCTTTGCAATCGAAACTCATAATGAAACAAAACACTTTTCTTGTTTTGTTTTGGTTTGTTTTTTTTATTTTAGTCAGAGCTGCGTAATTAAACACTGGTACAGAATTGTGAAAGTTTTATCCTGTAATTATTTCAGGACTCACTTCCCATCTGTTAAAAACATTACTACTATTGATAACACCGGAATAAGCTGCACACATATTTTTCAAGCACAAAGCCATTACCTGATTTAAAGGAATTAATATATAGAGAGAGAAGATTAAACTCCTTCATAGGCCTTTTCTGCTAAAGGAAGTTGACTAAGATACTTAGTACAAGCTCACAGAACTCTACACTTAACAGTGAGTTCTGCTGTACTGTAAGTGGTATAAATCTAAATTTTCTCTTCACACTTCTTCCTCCCTGTTTAAATACACCTATTCCTTTCTGCTTTGCAGGAAAATACATTTTGCACTGGAAGGGTTTGTATGCTCCAGATATAAAATTTGCTTTATGCAAAACACAATTACAGCTGGCACTCATCATCTCTGCATGCTGCTGTTCTTGTCTGCACTGAGTATTCCAGGAAGAATGGTGTTTTATTTGCTGGGGATGTAAGTCACAACCCAGCATGGACAGGGTCTGTTCATTGAGCAACTAGTTTCTCTTTCAGTTCTTTAGTTTTAAGAGGCCTTTGGGATTGTCAGGGCTATTGAGCAAAATAAACAGTAAGTATTTTAAAGAAGTCTGTGGCTTCACAATCTGAATCAGACACAGACACTTGCAGCTCTGGGAACTGTTTTATTAACTATCCCCTTCTAGCTCTCTCAGGCAATATGCTCGACTTAGCTTCTTGATGTTTCGTGAAGCTGAATGGATTGCTGATTAGTATAGCATGACTTTTACCTCCCATTTTATTTCTATGTCTAGCTTTGACATTGCTCACACCTCCCCTTTGCAATCCACACCCCCTCAAAAAATGTTCTGACTGAAGCCATAAGGCAACAATCTCATTCTCAGGCAAGTTTCAGCATCTCCTTATGGTTCTTGGAGAACGTCACATTTCTTGCCAGGCCTAAGTATGGATGGGAGTGTGAGAGTAGGTGTGTGGGTCTTTTCAGCCAACCCTGCCAGCAGGAAAAGCTGAGTTAGTCAGAGGTGCAGAGGAATTGCATGTGACAGGGAGGGCTGAGAGAACAAGTTGTGTGCAGAGGTTGGGTGTACTATCGAGAATCCAAAAGCGAGATAGGAGATTATTTTTATACATATTGTTTAAAGCCTGCAAAGCTTGCACAAAAGGTTCGATCAGAATACATGAAGAAAATGCAGAGTTGTTAGGAATCTGCTTCTAAAAATTCCCATTTCAGCTCTTTCATGAAGAGGACTGGCTAAATTTGCAGGCTGTTTTCTTGGTAGATTAGTTTAGCATCTGTTGATTGATTTCAAAAGATTTACTGTTCTTGATAATAAAAGAGAGAGACAAGAAAAAAAACAAGACAAATATTAAATTAAGGACTGAATCATGGTAGCACAGCATAGCTCTTCTTGCTTGAATGGTGGAGACCTGTCTTACTTTAGAATGGACATCATCCCAAATGTAAACTCCCCAAAGGGACCTTACCTATGATACACTTCTGCTCTTAAAAGAAGCCGTTCTGAGCTACAGTCTATAGTATTACTTCTTGGGTTCTTTCTTCTCATGAGAGAACACGTAAGCTAAGCTGGGCATGGTTTGTTTTGACAACTAAAGATTTATGATCCACGTGCGCTGTGGGAAGCGCTTACACTGTTGGCTGTCGTTTTAAATTGAGTGCATGTTGAGCCCAGTTTGCATTTATCATTTCTGCTAGGTTCCTTCCTCAACTGTCACACTAAATACGTTACAGAAAAATCCTGCTTTAAAATGGATGTCAAGGAGGAATATTAGCATTGCTTTCAAAAATATGAACTCTAACAAAACAAAAACTTGCTGTCAGTTTGCTATGCATTTCATCCTCATAATGTTAGCTTGAAAAATTACGATGGCCAAGAGATGTTAAAGGTGTCAGCTTGCAGAAAGCATGAAGTAATCACTTACACATATCTTTTCATAACCCAAGCCATTTAATTTGCATACTCACTGTTGAAATGGGTCATAAATTCTTTTTAAATGGGGACTACTCTATTCAATTGGTTAAAAAGTAATTTATTTGCATATTTTATTGCTTCTATATTTATGACACTATTAAGATCACAGTGAATTTATAAATCTTCAAAATACCTGCTGTAAGAACCAAACCTTGCAAATCTCTTTTTAAAACAAAAAGTTTCAAGGGGTAACACCTTATCACTTTTCTATATTCATGAACAAATATGAAAAAAGGCTTTAGGACCTTCACATCCATTTAACAAAGAAAGAAATTTTCTGGGTCCAAATTGATCTTTGCCTCGCTTTCATTTCTGATATACAGAGCACTCCTTTTCCTAGGTGTATAGTCCCAGTCCTCTCTACTTTCAGCTCTTCAGCTGGAGTTTGCACCAGCATTCCTCACCTTACCCAGCTGTAAAATGGATGATATATTCCCCTGACACTGGCCAGGCACCTCTACAAAGTGCAGAACTCAAATGATTTCAAATATATATATAATTTGTAGAAATGTTTTTAAAATGAAGTATTAATACTTTCGCTACAATAAATGTCATAAACTAATAGAGACACTTAAACATGATAACACAGCAAATAGCACATTGTGTTCCATATATATCTTCTATGTCCAGTACAAGGTTTTTGGAAAGCAAAACTCTCCTCTGACTCTCTTTGAAGCTAAAAGCACATCAAGTCTTGTTATCATTCTGGAAATTAAAATGCAGCAATAAGTTTCTATTAATATAAAAATAAACAGAAATAGGGAACTGTCAGTTTATAGGGAAGGGACATAGGGACTTAACAGATTTTCAATTTTGTTCAGAGTTTAACATACAGGAATGCAATGTTTCGTTTGGTTGCAGTTTTTTGTTTGGTTTTTTTTGGGGGGGAGTAGTGTGGGGGGTTGTTTTTGATTTTGTTTGTTTGTGTGTTTGTTTTAGAGAAAAGCGAGCATGATGTGGTAAGGAAGCGATGACTATTAGGACTAAAAATCTGTCAGAAGTCAGTGAGAAGAGAAGGACATACTCATCTGCAGCACCTTTCAGCCGACAGAACCTGTCCAAAACCAATTCCCACAACAAGCAGATAAAATTCCTGCCCTTCCCGGAACAGGACTGGCCCTCCTTGTGCAAAACTCTTTCACAGAGTGTGACTTCATATGTGAATCAAAAAATAAAATTCCTATTATTCCTAATGCTAAAGACAGTAGTACCTAAAAAGTAATAGTTCAAGAGATCCTTCTGTCCCTCTCACAAGCACCATGATGCCCGGGATGGGATGTGCCCCTGTGAGAAATGGTGAGCCTTTATGGTCCGGTGGTATTAGCCCTTGGGAATTCAGCTTCATCCAATCCCATCCCACACCATCTGGGAACCTCTGAAGAGCAGCCATCTCCTGCCTGGGATTAATTTACAGTGCTCTGCATCCCTCAGCTCGCTGGAGTGTGAGTTATGCTGATATTCATCTGATCATAAATAAATAATCCATGCAAAGGCTATACATTAAAAAATAGCAGATCTGTGCTTATATTCCATTCTTACTTCTTCCTACAAATTTACTGCCTCTCTATAAGGCATTTTGTTAACCATTGTGTCAAGTGATCAAAGGTGCAGCACAAAAGAACCATCAAAGGTAATTCCAAAAAGCACCCCACAACATTTTTCATTTCTCGTAGAAACACTTGCAAGCATAAAACATCTGGACATAACCAAACACGTCCATCAAAGAATATGACTCCAAGGTTGCTTCAAGGTTGGTCCAAAACATGTTTAAATATTTCTGTTGGGCAAACAAAATAATTTGTTTCAAGGTACCTTAAAGTTAGGTTCCATCAGTTTTTCCTGCCACAGTGCTCAAAGAAAGCTCAAAGAACTCATTCTCTCTGGTTCCCTTAGATGGTCTCTCATAGTGGACTACATTCCTGCTGCTGTGCCATTATTGATTGCACCTCACTAGTCCAGGCAAGTTCACAGAAGGAAGAGAATTCAAGTTGAGCAGCTCAGAAATATCTGTACACAGCATTTTGATTTGAAAACCCCACATCTTTCAATCTGAGAACTGAAAAATTATTTTCAACAAAAAATTAATAGTAGATATAATTAGTGAAAAATACTAGATAGTAACACACCCCCAGCCCCCACCCCCTATTTTAAATCAAAAAAGAAGGTCTGTACAGGGAATTTGTCAAGGTGTAATAGTATTTTCCATTTAGATTGTGAAGAGAAAGTTTAAAATTAGAGTTACAATATTAGAAAAATATTTTGGAAAAGTAATCAAGGCCTCTAATCAACTGATTTCATAAAAGTTTACTTTTCTTCCTTTTTGATATACCTTGCCATCCTTTCTTTTGCCAGTTTGCTGCCACCTGGAGCATTTAACACAATGCCCATTTTAATGGGCCTCTCTCAGAGTACAATGTTTCCATTGGAATAGCTAACGCCTACAGACAAGGCTTGACTCAGTAACGTAGTCAATTCTGAATATAAAATAGACAAAGGAGGTTTGATGTAAGTCGGGAAATACTAATCAAGCCCTGTGAATCAAGTATTAAACACCACCATTACTTTTAAACATATCAACACAAAGTACAAAATTACTGGTTTACAGGACTCAAGCAATGAATGCATGACTTTGGAGGAGGTTTGGTTATATGAGGAGGAGAAAATGCAGTAGTTGAAACAAAAATACACCACGAAGACAATTTAAAAAAAACCACTAACTTCTCTTTACCAGAGTGGAATTCAAGTCAAATGTGTGCCGAGAGCTTTACAATCAATCAGAATCAGATCTTGATGAAAAGCAGACAAAAAAAAAGCAATGGCTTTCTTCAGATTTGTTTCTAAGTCTTTCTTTTCTACTGAAAGGAAAGTCACACATGTCCTTAGGGGAGAATTCAAATTTTTCTCTGATGTTGTTGGTCTGGGAAGAAAAATGAATATTGAGACACCATGTTTCTAAGTTCTGGAAAAGCCGTGTGGACTTGAAATACATGGTTTGCATTTGTAAGTGCTGTCACATGGACATTGCCTCTCATCTGAACACCACAAAAACAGAACAGCTCATGCCACCGAGGACTACTGTTTGAAGGGAGAATGTAATTTGACACAAGGTCTCTAAATCTGAAAACACAGAGGATTTGAAAGTGTTCAGTTTCCCATATCTTTTTGGCTTTAACAATTTAGACAGCCTTAAAAGTTTCAATGACTAACACATTAATTGGGAGTGCGGTTTTGGAGTCACCAGATACATTTTGACATAAGTTTTTTTTTCTATTTAAATAGATGGAAAATATTTCTTTTCACCCCCAGTTTCTAGCAATTACCATTCTTAACAGCTGTGTTGTTAAAACCTGCAGCTGCTTACTAAAATTGAATTCTTGGCAGTCACAATGTTAACGTGATAAAGAAATCAACACGAATCTGAAAATATTACAAAGAACTGCAGAGTATTTAATGATTCTTACCTTTGAGACAATCCAAATGGTAAGTTAAAATGTTTGCAAGCAGTATGGAAGCTGATTAATGCCAGTAGCGGAGGAAACGCAAAGGAACATCAATTTTGTGAAGCTGAATGTGAAATAACTGTGTTGGGATGTTATACCTACTGCTAAAAAAATTTAAAAAAATAAGAAAATTACTAAAGAACTATGAGTTGGATCAAGAGGGAAGGAAGGAAGGGAGGGAGGGAGGAAGGGAGGAAGGGAGGAAGGGAGGAAGGAAGGAAGGAAGGAAGGAAGGAAGGAAGGGAGGAAGGAAGGAAGGAAGGNTGGGATGTTATACCTACTGCTAAAAAAATTTAAAAAAATAAGAAAATTACTAAAGAACTATGAGGTGGATCAAGAGGGAAGGAAGGAAGGGAGGGAGGAAGGAAGGGAGGAAGGAAGGAAGGAAACGAAGGAAGGAAAGGAAGGAAGGAAGGAAGGAAGGACTATTGAAAACCGAAATAAATATATCGCTATTTGCTCACCAGAAATGCGGGGAGGTCGTACTTTTGTGGGCACAAGGAGTAGTCTCAAGCTGAAGTATGAGAAGAAGAAAACTCGGGAGAAAAAATGCTTAGATAAGACTATTCTGAAGTAATTGTAGTGTGACATTGCTGAAATGCTAACTGTGATATGTAACCAGTGCCAAAGGATGGAAGGTGACAAACATACCATCAGACTTTAAAATGAACTTTTAGAGGTGTCCTGTGGCTGACAGGATATTTTGAGCTTGAAGTTTGAAAAAACAGGATGAGTAAAAAATATTTGAATGTATATACATGGGTAATTATTATATCCTTTAGAGGAGACAACAAAATGTTTGGAGCAGGGAGTCAAGTGCACAAATCTGTTAAAGTTCTGTGAAGTCCATAAATTTGTGAAAGAGGTTACTTCAGGGAGTATACAACTGCATATAATTTCTATTTTCAAGAAATTTCTTCCCCAGATTCTCTTTAAGAAGGTCCATGGGCACAAGAAAGGAATTGTCACTCAAAGGTTCTTTCACTGGTAGGAAAACAGATGATAAAGGTTACACATATAGTTATTGCAAATTGTCATCTTTGTGGGCAGCTACCAACAGGATGTCCAAGAGATTCACTCTGCAGCCTACATTGTTAAAGATATCCTTAACAACTATGAAGAAAGAGAATGAAATAGTGTCATGACAAAGTTTTCTGATAAAAGACAATAATTCAGGATAATAAAAATTTGGACTGCCTATAAGACTTGCGTGATGATCTTATAATTCTCTCTGACTGGCAATAAAATGACAGATTAATTCAGCGCTGAAAATGCAAAAGATGAAAAATGAAGTGAAAAAAAATCCCTAAATAAATATACGTAATAATTGTTTGCAAATTAAATATTACCACTTTGGAGGAAGATCTAGGAGTCTTTGTAGACGGTTAACTGGAAGTGTGAGCTAAATTATGATCAAAACTGTAAAAACAAAGATAGGAATTATTAGGCAAGGAATAGAGAATAAAGCAGAAAGAGTCATTCTTCCTCAGTATATCTTCTTGGTGCAGACACCTCATGAAAACCTTATGACTGATCAAAACAAAGGCACATAGTGGAACTGGGGGGATGAGTAGAAAGGCTTACCAGGAATGTCCAGAGAAAGGATTAGGGTTCCTCAATTTGCAAGAGTTTTTAAATGAGGAACGCCTCCCTATTTCTTGTGTTATATATGCCAAAAGGCACCTAAGGAAATGAAAAGGCAAAGAACTTCAAAAGAACAAGAGAAGGAACATTTTCACAACATAAATCCTACAATCAGATCAGCTTAATCTCTCTCAAAACCCCCAAATTTATTAATGTCCAAAACAAATAATGAGGATCTACACTTCTGTGAGTTATCAAAATACCCTTTCACTAGTTGTCAGTTTTGAACTAGAGTTATTATCTTTTAGCACTATTCAGCATGAGCAAGGGCTTGAAACCTTCCCACTAGTTATTCCAAAACGTCACAAAGCACAAATGAGCTTATTGTAATGCACTAGTATTTCAACATATGGAAAAGAGAGAAAAGCAGTTCAGACAAGCAAATAAAAAAAAAAGAATTACAAATATCCCTTTGCTCTCCAAATACATTTGTTCAAGCAAAAAAGACATTTTTGGAATGCTTGAAGTCAAAGCTAATGTCAGATGAAGAGCTCCAAAAACTGTAGTAGCTTCCAGAAAGGGGAATCAAAGGAAATTACAGGTATTTGCAGCAAGCACATTTTCAGATATACCTTGACGTGGGTCAGCCAAATCAAATGCCTAAAACCTGCTTATATCAGCTATTTTACAATCAATATATGCATAATTTATATCTTCTAAGTTAAAGTCACTGAAGCATTTAACTTTATCACCACAAGAATGAACCTTTGAAAATAAAAAAACCTATATCATGCTTCATTTATTCTTTTCCCTGACAGAACAACTGACCCTGGTAGTCTGTTGTCTTCAGCCCTCGATAAAACAGTGAAAGTTGTCCTGAGACTTTCAGGTTACTGGCCTGACAGAAAGAGTATCAGTGATTCCAGTGTGGCACATTCTGGATGTACCTTCTTTTACATATATACCTACAATATTTGTGCTAGGTGATCTAGTGACATTTAGATCGTCTTCTCATTCACAAATCTCACTTGAACTCTAGTTCGTGGTATCTCAAGGAGCAACTCTTTTCTTAAATGTTTACTCTCTTAAATACTCCTTCTAACAAGATCAAGAAGCTTTTGTCTTCCTCTAATAACCATTGTTTCTTTACAGCAGTGAGTAACTAGCAACAAGATAGCTGTTTTGCACTCCTAAGCCAAACATTTGCTTGCCTGCAGAGGAAAAAACCTGTGACAGCATATGTGTGGTTCAGCACAGCACTTGGAGACATCTGGCACAGCGATATGTTTCACCAACTCAGACCACCAAGGACCAACTGAGAGCACTAAGTTAGTCATCAAGGCTAACTGTAAGACAGAAGTCCCTGGTGCTGTCAGCTCACAGCTAATTTAGGATATGACTACTGAGGACTGAGTGCTGTGAATAACTAATGATAATGATTGCTAAAAGTTGAGAAATTTATTTTTGGAAAAGCAGACTGTTATTGAATTTTAAGTTAGCACAGTTTGGTTCTGAAGTGCTAACATGGCCCGATTTGCCATCCTCTGCACACTTGTGACATTTCCAGAGTTTCTAAAGATCTCAATTAGCAAACAAAATGTTGTTTCTTCTGTGCTCCTCTGTTTCTTTCACATAACTTAGCAAACCTTTTACAATATCCATTCTTGCTCAGATATTTCAAAGGACACGATTAATCACTATCTTCTTACTTGACAGGAGACTTTATGTCTACTGTTCGGTTGTTTCCAGTTTCTGTTTAAAGTGTGACTGTTCTTTTCAGCCAAGCGCTTCCACTCTGTGAATCTGCACCTTGATTCAGACCTAATTTCTCTGTTTCCCTCATAGAGATTTACTTTATCTTGACATAAAAAATTCCCTAAAAGGGTGTGTTGGGGAGCTGCATTTTTAAATTTTTTGTGGTAATTTTTCAGAATCTCTTAGAAATACCAGATAACTTACAAAAAACCCTCTTAAACTTCAGTTTTTATTTTTCCATGTTTTTATCACCTCAGTGTTCTTGCTACAATCTGAACACTTTTTCAATTGTGTAATTTTCCATCCTTTCTCCTATGCTCTTGGCAGTTCTTGGTTTTGTTTTTGCACTGCCAATCTGAAGAGTGAAAAGGAAGGAGAAAACTATCTTTGTCATAGATTGAGCACTAACGGTGACCTGAAGTTTGATGTGCAGGCTAAAAATTAAATTTGTTTTACCACCAGACTCTATTGGAGAGTTCCTCCCTGAGCTTGCTATACTGTCTGATTTCTTCTGGTACTTATAATCCATTCCTCAGCTTTCAAAATGTCAGTCTACACAGGAAACATTTCAATATTCCCAGCCAGAAAATGTCACTCCGAGCCGGATTTCTTTGTGAAATTATGTAAATAAAAGGCCCTCAAAGCTGGTGAAATTGAAAATTCTGTGAAGTTAAACATGTCTCAGAGGCCTATTTTCTGCCTTCTGGCACTGATCCTAAGGAACACAAGTTCTCTGAGCATATCTTCTAATAGTGCATGCTAAAATTAATCTATAGTATTAGTAGCAGGGAGAGGTGTGCTGGAGATAAGATTAGTTTGTTTTGAACACTGTGTTTCATTAAGATGGAAAAATGTCAAGCAAAAGAAGGAAAAGAAATAATCATCCCTGAGAAAAGGGAACCTTTGTCACACAGTCTGCAGGGAGTATCCATGCAGCTAGGATCCTTCATATAGAAATAAATGCCCCTTTAAGCAAGCAAAACTCAGCCATAGCTGAGAGGAATCCTTCAGAAAGCAGAATAATTATTATGTTATATTAAGACACAAAGAAATTAACAGAATGTTTGGATGTTTCCTTTAAAATTTCTTTTTATAAAACTACATGAGAAAGAAGTGCACACACACACACATACCCTAGAAACTATGCAGTGCAATTAGTTAGTACCAGTAACTGATTTGCTTAATGACCTTTGTGGGTTTTTCAGCAATCAGTGCTCCTTACTTTGAATATTAACGGGAGCCTCGAGATGGGGCACTCGAAGGTTAGTGCCTTCTGAAGCAATCACCCATTTGGAAGGAGACTAATTAACAGATTGCCTTCAAGACTGTGGGGTGGTAAGGGTCTGTGGGAAAAGGTCTGATCCTACGGGTCAATATAGAAAATAATATGCAAGTTTTGGGTTTCAAAGACCCAGAAACCGAAAATTTCAAAGTCACATATAAGCTGAGAAAAACTGCTTTGAATTTAACTAGACAATGCTTGTTCAGCCACCAAAGGGAAAAGGTAGCTGTATAATGCAGGGGGTAGGACTAGCAGAGAATAATAGCAGGAAAAGGTGAGAAAGAGATTATCTCCTATAGATAAGAGAGTGAGACAAGGTATTTATCACCAGTGGTAAATGGAAGGGCTGACAGGAGCAGGGAGGAAGATTACAATGTGCTTTAAGACTAATATTCTTCTGCAGTCTAGGATTTTTAGTATCTCATGTGGTTGAAGCTTTCTTATGCCTGTCTTGATGCAGGTATTTGCTATCTCTCCCTTGAGGATCAGCAAGAGAAGTGATTGTTTCATAATAAAATGGTAATTCCCTGTTTTGCATGCTTTATGAGATACTTGTAAGAATTAATTCTGATGGATGGAAATTACTTCAATTTTTCACACCTCTCACATTTGGTAGGTCGCTGGAGTGCATTGTGTTATGGTGTGCATGTATTAGACCTGCCTTTTGATTTTGTAAGATTTTGGTAGTTCTGCAACAGGCAATACTGCAGCTGGGGACAATGCCACCCTACCTGTCACCTGCAAGACTGCACAAGGCACTTCCTGCCTAAAAAACCCCTTGTTGAGGAGAAAATAGAAGAATACAACAGGATAAATGAGGAAAAAAAAGGCTGATCTATCCTTTAATAAAAAGAAGCTGGGAAGTGAAACTAAACTCTATTTCTATGCTAGTAGTGTAGTTTGTATAGATCAATAATGTGCACAGTGAAGAAACAATCTTGATTTTGCATACTAAAGACAGGTTTTGCACTAACTGATACAGATCAAGAATGGACTCTTGTGGATGAAGTGTTTTGATGAAAATGCCAATTCAGTGTTGATCAGGACTAAGCAGTGCAAACAAGATGTAGAAGTTGGGAAGAAATAAGTAAAAAACTGTCTTAAGACTGTGTAAAGCCCACAGCGTCTTGAATACTCTATGCATTGCTGCTCTATGCATCTCAGAATGTGTGTAGTACAACTGTGAATTAAACCAGGAAGGGCAGCAGGGATAATATAGGGAGAAACAGTGAAATACTCAACAGTGAACAGTGAAATGACTCTTTGGCGTGGAGAAACAGAAAATAACGGAGAATAAAACAATCATGAGTGACACAGATGCAGGCAATAAGGAACAGTTAGTTATCATCTTCCCAACCAGAAATAAAAAGTATGAAATATAGTTACTGCTTGGCAAGTTCTTATTGATAGGGCACAGTTATGTGTGCAGGAGATGCTGCTAGTTAATATGGGTTCAAAGAACCTTTGAAGCATTCATGGAAGAAAAAATGCCTTGAAGATAAGAATGCCACATGATTTATGAAGTTCAGCAACTGCTTGGGCTTCAGACTGCTAGAAATCAAAAGACCATCCCCGGGTACTGAACTAAATTAGACTTCTGCTTCATTCAGTAAATCCATTTTTCTGTCAAGTTCTCCCATTTTCCATCAGGATGTCCACTGAGTTATGTCAGAGGCCTCAGCAAGTGCCTTGATGTCTTTGTACAGTCATACATACAAACTGATAATAGCACCTCTTAGGTATTTCCCTAGCAAAGCTATCAGTACCTGAAGGGAACTTACAGGAAAGATGGGGCAAGACCATATACATGAACGTGTAGTGATAGGATAAGGGGGAATGGGTTCAAATTGAAAGAGAGTAGGTTTAGATTAGATATTGGGCAAAAAATCTTCACTGTGAGCGTGGTGAGGCACTGGAACAGGTTGCCCAGAGAAGCTGTGGATGTCCCACCCCTTGAAGTGCTCAGGGCCAGGTTGGATGGGGCTCTGAGCAACCCGGTCTAGCAGAAGGTGTCCCTGCCCATGGCAGGGGGGTTAGAACCGAATGATCTTTAAGATCCCTTTCAACCCAAACCTTTCTAGGATTCTAGGGTTCTACAATCATGATATCATGAGACATAATGGCATTAGATGATATTACAGGAGTAGTCTTGAAGATAACAAAACCTCATTGGGGTACCAAATCATAGTTACTCTTCTATCACTGATCTCTTTACAGCTACTGTGATTATCTGTTGATGTAATAATCTGAATGTAAACTAAGACATTTTAATTTTGGTCAACTTTTTTGTCCTTTTCTATAGCAGAAAGTCTTTTACAGGGAAAATAAATATTTCTGCCTCTTGTACATTTAGAGTGAGCCTTGAAAAAAAGTAAATATTTTATATTAAGTCCTTGCTTTGAAGTCACATGATTCTTTAAGAACCTCTGCTTTTATTTAATAAAAAATAAGTTTCTTGAGGCTTGAAAAATGTGCTAGATGATAAATAAAAAGAACCTAGTAAAAAATACCCATGACTTCCCTTTTTAAAATTGTGTGCTGAGGAACAAAGAAATTGTGAATGTCACGGTTTGTAGTACTGAATAAAATGTCCTTGACCCACAACATATTACTGATATTCCAGGTAGATGCATTTTTCCCATTTATAGAATGAAATTTCTTAATAACAACAACAAAAAAATCAGCAAGAGTAGGAAAAAAAGAGGGTACTTGACAATGAGTTATATCAGTTTCCTTACATTAGATAAAATTCCTTACATGACTACAAAAAATAAATACAGTAGGGACACATCAAAAAAATACTGATGTAGGTCTTATGAGTAACTGTATAAAATTGGCCAGAAATACAATGCTTATGTACATCAGGGTCATTTAATGTCCCCCACAAGTGCCTCAAGGCTTAATAGAATATTTTTGACATGTAGATTGCATTACATTTTGTTATATAGAAATGCATAACACACAATATGGAAGTACGTCAAATATATAACTCCTACACACCAATAAAACATTTTGCCTTTAATTTCACATAAGGAGAGATGTAGAAACAAAATGCTACAAAAATTTTGTAGGAGAAATACGTCAGCTGTTGCTCCTCTCACTTAAGTAAAATACCAGTTTTGGCAAAAGCATCACACCTGCTCATAAGGCTGCTGAACAAGTCAGAGAGGCAAGATCTCACTCTTAGTTATACAGAATGGAGTAAAAAGCCTGTAGCACCAGAACTATGTTTTTGGCATCTGCCTAAGACCTGAATGACAAATAATGCATTGTTATAATTTCTCCACCCAGACTTTCTCATGAAATGAAGTGGCTTCCCCATCAAGTCTGTTTTTCTGTTTCACTCCACAGCATCAGAAGAAAAGACATTATTCACTTGGTCAAGAAACTGAAATGGTATTAATGGTCTATTGCAACATCCCATCTGATAAATTTCAAAATCAGGGACAATTTTTATGCATCAGGCAAATTGAAAAGGGGAACTGTGACACAGACTGCATAAACACTGTTGAAAAAAATAGTTCCAACTCTCCCTTCAAATCTAGACTTTTCTATGTTCATAATGTCAGGTGGACAGAAGGAGGAGAGGTGATGCCTGCAGATTCTCCAGAGGTGGTTTTTGCAGTGGTACATGCAGGCAAGGGGGAGGACAAAAAAATGCCTGTGGAAGGATCGTTGGAGATAGCTAAAACAGAAAAGGGAGTGAAGGATTCAAGAACCTCCTGACCTGGGAAGGAAAGGAGCATACCGTGTGACATTTTAGGGAAGTTTTCAAAATATAGGAAATGGAAAAGGGGATGAAGAGAGCACTGAGATGAAGTTCCTGATGCTCATCCATCCCCTCAATCCCAGCAGCTATGAAGTATGAGGCACAACAAGTGCTAAACTGCTGTTAACAGCAGCAGCAATACAACCATTGCTCTACACTGATGACATTGACATAGAATGTTGGTAGTTCAAGCAGTGGGGTGAGACTTGGATGGTCATCTGCTCAAGGACTCAGTGACTTTGACTGTTTCATATCTGACAGTCAAGTCTGTGGACGAAGAAATCAAATTAGCCATTCTGGAGAAACTAATTAGAGAGTTGCAAGCCTCTTGGTAATTGCATTCATTTTAGATTTGGAAACAGCTGAAGAAAGTTTGTATATCGCAAATGTTTGCTACACACTAATTCACTTACCATTATTGAGCTTGGAAGATCGCCAATAAAAGAAAAAGCAGTGGTTTCAACAGGTGAAAATAGACTTCTTTAGTTCATGCCCCAGTTTTGGGAGTTTTTGTTGCAGTGTTGAATGTCATAGTGGTACGCTTTTTTTGGTAGGGGACTGATCAAAGAAATAGAGTGAAGAATATATTTCAGGGGCAACTCCCTGGAAATTTCGTTAAACATGGCCAGTTGGATAAACAAGAAACAACAAGAAATAACAATATCAGACAATTTTCTTATTACCTTGTCTTTCCAGTTTTGGTACCTTGGTACCTTGTCCTTTTTCCTAAAAAAGAAAAGAGGACATGGCTCAAGCTGCATGATAACCCCTTGCAACATTCAATGGCATGACTAAAAATGAAGAAGTTTATTTTTTAAAGAACAAGATAAAGTTAATTATAAAAATTATATAGAGTAGTTCCAGCCTAGATATTTCTTGCTTGTAGAAGTCAAAGTGCAAAATACTTGACTTGATGGCAAGAGGTTGAATTTTCTCCACAAAAAAGACCAAACCAAACCAAACCAAACAAGCTAAAACCAAAACCAAAACCCAACCAAACAAACAAAATACCCCAGACAAAATCTCCTACTCCCATAACAGCTGAATGGAATTGTCTGAACTTCCATAGTTCAGAAGGAACTATGTGAGAAGGAAACTGCTTACCACAAAACCAGATTTAAAATCAAACAATATTGAAGTAACTTTTGCCCCATTTGAATCCCATAGCAAGTTATACTTTGTTTATTTTATTAAAATCTGAATTGTTCTTAAAATATGACAAGTTACAGACCCAAATCTCTTTCCAAAGAACTTGCACTTTGCAAAAAGAAGTGGAAAGACCAAAGTAAGGATTGAGTCTCTCATCTGCTCCTCTTTATGCCTAGTTTTCCTGCTGCAACTTCCTATGAAGAGTACATTTTTCAGGGAAACAGAAGAGCAGATGGTTCAACCAGGCCAGCACCTTGCATAAAAGGAAGTTTTCCATCCACAGAAAAATAAAGACTAGGGACTTGAGATAACAGTGAAAAATTCAAATTGTCAATAAGACTTTCACTAGAACTTAATAAGATCCTGCAGTCAGCAACAAAATAATGGGATCAATGCAAGGATTCAAAGTGTGAAAATATTATGGTCAGATTAAGGGAGTATTGATAGCTGTATTTGGAAAAGCTGGGAAAGGGACTTATATGTGTATTAGCACAGAGAAAACAAGATCTTATCAAATGCAGCTATTGTAATATATTTATTTTATTTTTATCCTCTTCTCACGTTAAACAATTTTGCCTTTTTTTTTTTTTTTTCTGATAGCTAGAGCTATCAGAAAAGCTCTAGCCAAGACTGAAAAGAAAAACTAATTCCTGTAGGATCAACAGGGCCCAAACAGAATAATGCATGGCTTGTACTTGCATCATACAGGAAAATTAAACAAAGGAAAGATGGTTTTCTTTATAGCTCTCTAAAACAACTGTGGAATTGTATCCTTGCCATAACCCCGGGAAAGTTCAAACTTACAGAAGAGTTCTCTTAGCTCTGCAGGTTTTAGTGTAATTTACATAGGCTTCCCCCCCTTTTTTTTCTGAAGAACAGTATTAATTAGTTTTTTATTTTGTGTGAGATACTAAAAACAACAGTATGCTTACAGATAGTACAACTATAATAGGGATAATGCCCACAAGTGTCACAGGCAGCAAATGGTAACACCAGTATTATTTTCAAACATCGCAGTGTAAGTATGCATTTATTTACTGGATCCTGAATATTGGCTGACACTGACAGTAATTAATTAATCAGCAATACTGCTTGCAATAAAGAGATCAGTGCAAAAGAAAATACTTCCATGACCATCTCATATCCACATGCTTATTCACAACAGACATAAATCAATATAGATAAGATTTCAGCACTATTAGGCCAGAATTTTGTCTTTTGTCGTTAAGATCCTCCCTTATGGAAATTGAACGTAAAAGCAACCTCATAAAACATCAAAGCCCTTCTTTGAGCAGGAGGCTGGAGAGATGAACCCCTGACATCCTAAATTATCCTGTGTTTCTGTGACTATAACTGCCCTACATAAACGCATAGTTTCAGAAAATCACAGTCTCAACAAGTATGAACACTGATATAAGCTACCCCAAAAGATGCTGGGTTTTAGAAATGTGATATTGTTTTGTTAATGCATTCAACCAAAATATAAAGAGAGCCCAGGGGCCTTGAAGTAGGTCAGAATATTTGATTCTCTTCCCACTGCCCTCCTTCTGTGTCATTCTGAAGTACAGCTACTTTGATCCTGTCTTATGTCTTTGATTTTTCTGAATAATAAACATGACTTTGAAAAACACCCTCTGTAGAAAAGTTTGATGCTGTTGTACATAATACTTCATCCCTCCCCAAATTATCAATTCTATTTCATTTGAAATAATTAAGTCCAAATAATTTTATCAACATCCTTTTAAACTAGGATTTCTATAGGCCCCAGTAACAGACTGAAACAAACATTTCAGCAGAAGCACCACCAATGACATTTACAGAGGCATATATGGCTCTAGTTAGTCCTCTCTGGCATCACCCTGCAAAATAAATAGCTGGCCAAGATAAGACTGATTTAAGTTTTCAAGTGATTTAATAGTTCATTTATACAAAAAACAATGTTTCCAGAAAAATACTTTTTTAATCCAAGTCTGTTTGAATGTGAGTCTATGAGGCCACATGCTAAATTTGATATTATTGCTCTGTTCTTCCATAACTTTCAAGAGCCACACACTTTACAGGCTTAAATCACTAGAAAAGTATTGATTTAGGAAGGTGTTGGTGGGGATTAATCAAAAAAAAGGAAGGATGGCAATAATTTCCCATCCCTTCTCTGTCTCTTAGATCACAGCCAGCCCTCCAAAGCAGGATGACAGAGTACTGTTGCCAGCATACCTGGAGCAGACCTACAACTCTTCTAGGTCAGCATAAGCTCCGTGTCTCCTAACCACAAAGCAGCACTGTCCAGGGCCCTTGCTGACCACAGCTGACTCCAGGTGTTGATGCCTTGTTGGATACCAACACCCCTAAATCATACAGACAGTCCTTACCAGAGAAAGGAAAATACCCATGAACCAGCTCCCAGGTGTGAGCACTGCCCAGCAGAGAGGAGAGAGCATTGGCGGTGGGGGGAAGGAAAGGTGGTCAGGAAAAATACAAAGAAGGGATTTGGGGATGGAAATGCATGCACTGAAATGGAGATGCTGGCTTTGAGGGAGAAGATACGGTGTGTGACAGCCTGGTGGAAGAAGTCCTTGAATAAAGTGTGTCTTGGGGACAGAGGGCTGGAAAGGAGGTGGTGGATGTATTACCTGCAGCAGCTTCCCTAGTTAAAAAATTATAAAAAGAGATCTGAAAATAGTCATCCTATTTTTGACATGCTGAAGTGGTCTTATCCTCTTGCATGAAATTTTTCCTGTAACACATACACTTGTCTCTGAGGTGCAGATCTTTTCCCTAATAGTCCTCATAAAAGACAAAAATCCACATAGCTATTTGAGCTGATATATTAGATGATGTTTACTTTTGGGACTGAGATTTTCATAGAGAAGTTTCTAAAATGTGCATTATTAAATTCTGTATAAATTTTCTCACTGGATTGAAGACATATTCCACCTCTGCTGTACATTTTTACAATTTCTGGTTACTGCAAAACTACATAAATTTCATTCCTCTTTCTGGATTTGTGATACCACACAGTGTGCTTCTGAATAGTTCAGGTCACAGGTCAGCATTCCCTAGTCTGTTTTATTCTCACCTCCAAAATTTCCAAAGAAGTGGAAGAAATTCACTCTCTTCACTCTGCTGACATTTAGAAAGTTGATGTCACATTAGTTTTCAAATATTTTCAAGTTCATTCGAACTGAGTGAATCTTTTATCTTTAAAAATGTTAGAGGTGCAACATAGGCTTTATGAAGCCAAAAGAACAGCTTTTGATGACTACTTAATTGTTGGTATTCAAAATTTTCAAAGTAACATTGCAAGACTCTTTCCAAATTCACGTCATAGTTTTCAATTACTGCTGTTGAATCCAATTTCTACCTCACATAAGAGGAAGTTTGATACAGTAGGATAGAACTAAGTCTCAAGAGGCAGAAGAATAAGTACATTTTCTTTCCTCCACAACTAAAGCAAAACAGTAAAAGATGTAAATTAGTTTGCTCCATATTAATCCCATGTTATTTTCTTTTGTTCTGTAGAACAAAATTTTAAAGTTGTTTCAAATACATTAAATAAGCTGAAGTTTATAACAGCTAAAAATTAAACAATTTTTTTTTTTTTCTGAAGGTACCCCTTCCCCAGTGTCCCCAGTCCTTTCGAAATTTCTGTGGAAAGCAATCTTTCTTTCTGGCAACACTGTTATAAATTCTATCAAGAGATATTTAATGCTCCCACGGAGTTAGCTTTAGCTTGCTTTCTCTTTCAAAGGGCTCCCCATGCAATCCTGCCTTCCAGCTGGAACATGTTGCCAGCATTGACCTAAAAGGTTGAAGTGCTGTTTGTGAAGAATTGATGCCATGTCCAGCAACTGGGGGTTCCTGGTAGTAAGGCAGGGAGTCAGACATGCCACCCTCCACATGGGTTAAGGAAAAGCAGTAATAGGATCACAGGATAGTTTGTGTTGAAAGAGACCTTTAGAGGTCATCTAGTCCAAGCCCCCTGCAATGAGCAGGGACATCTTCCACTAAATCAAGTTGCTCAGAGCACCATCCAATCTGACTGTATGTTTCCAGGGATGGAACATTGCTGTGGTTTAACCCCAGCCAGCACTCTTGCTCGCTCCCCCACCCACAGAATCAGGGAGAGTTAGAAGGGTAAAAAATAGAGAAAACTCGTGGGTTGAGATAAAAACATTTTAATAGGAAAAGCAAAAGCTATAAAACAAAGCAAAACAAGGAGTTAATTCAGTGCTCCCCATGGGCAGGCTGGTGTTCAGCCATCTCCAGGAGAGCAGGGCCCCATCACCTGTGATGGTTACTTGGGAAGACAAACACCATCAGTACAAATGTCCTCCTTTCCTCCTTCCCCCTGCCTTATGTACTGAGCATGATGTCACACGGTCTGGAATATCCCTTTGGCCAGTTGGGGTCACCTGTCCCAGCTGTGTCTCCTCCCAACCTCCCAAGCACCCCCAGCCTCCTCTCCAGTGTGGCTGCACGAAAAGCAGAAAAGGCCTTGGCTCTGTGCAAGCCCTGCTCAGCAATAACAAAAACCCCACCATATTACCAGCCCTGTGTTCAGCAAAAATACAAAACACAGCCCATTTTAGCCCCTCTAAAGAAAATTAACTGTACCTCAGCCAAAACCAACACAGGCACATACCAGCTCTCTGGTCAGCATGTTGCAGTGTTTTACCACCGTGATCACAAAAAAAGTTTTCTTATACCTAATATACCATCCTTTAGTTTAAAAACATTACCCCTTGTCCTATCACTGCTCTGTTAAAAAGTATGTCCCCATCTCTTCAAGTATTAGAAGGTGAAAAGGAGCCTTTATCCTCTTCAACAGCATCCCCACAAGCCTAATGATGGTTTAATTTTTTTTTAACGTATGGTCTGCCTCAAGAAGGAGAGAGCAAAAAATCAAATATAAGAAAAAGGGAATTTTCTTTCTCATTTATGTGACCTGAGAAAGGCAGTGAAAACAAAATTACATTTGACTGAAGAGAGGATAATAAGATCTTTGGGTTACAAGTGGAGTGGGAATTCTCTATGCCCTGTCCTGATAAGGGCAATTAGGAAGGCATTATCACAATAAAACCAAGTGTTCTCCAATAATCAGGTGCAATTCTAGTGTGTGCTGGTGCTGACAGATCACAGTCCAAAGGCAGAGGCAGATAAGCTTGTGTCTGAGCAACATCTGAATAAAGATTTTCTTTAGAGAATTTGAACAAGAAAATACACCAGTTAAGGAGATAGTTTAAAAAAAGAATTAGCTAGCAAGGACAAGAAAAAATTGAACAAATGTGGAAATGATTGTCATAATATACATTAAAAGGTTTGTAAAGTAAAAGTCTTCAATAAAGCATTATTTTTAGTCATGAGATTGCCTATGCTTCTTTGGTTCTATATGCATGGAGCACCAAACACTTTGAGCTGTCTGAGAAACAGTTCCTTACTGGTTAGAAGGTGCTCTTTCTGCATTAATTTTCCTTTTGAAGGAATTTCTTAATTTTTATAGTTCTCTTGAATAGACGGATGGAACTCATTTTTTAATGATACCTAGTGGAAATTGTCCCTGCCCATGGGATGGGGGCTGGAAATAGATGACCTTTGAGGTCTCTAAAGCCAAACCATTCTATGATTCTATGGCTCTATGATATATATAAGAAACATGGTTAAACTGTTCATAGTGCCTTTCCCACATGGTTAGGAAAGCCATGAGAAGACTGAAGCTAGCATAACATTTTTGGTATCAAGATACCAAAACTAGAGACATTTTTTGCCATCTATGACAGCTGTACAAAACCTGGCAGATGATTTATGACCAAATTAGCATGCTAATAAAGCACTATCAAATCATCTCTTTCATCATGTACCTATTCATCATCATAGCTTAAGTGAAATTATGGCTCTTGCACACTATTCTCTAGGACAAGGCACATATGTCTCTCAGGACACAGGGCACTCATCTTCTCCAGGAGAAAACATAATGCCTTAGGGATCCACATACTGTTTTCCAAAGCTCTGTGTTTGCTTCCCTTCTTTTGCAAGATTATAACTTTACCATCCACATGGTTTTTCATGGCTGTGGAATTACTGCTTTAGTTTTGCAGTTGTGTTTACAGCTGTCCTCCCAGTCTTTTCCCCAAAGAAATTGAGACTCCTCCATGAATAAGAACCCCTCTTCCCCTCCTGACCCTGCAACTCCTGCATGAGAGATGACAAGAGTAAAAAGTCAGATCTCAGCTTCTAAAAGTTCTCACGTTTCAGACTAAAGATCCAACTCTGACTTCTGTGTCAAGAATATTCATGTTTCATACTCTTTGTAGTACTCAAGATGTGCAACCAAACCTGTTCTTTTGCATATTAATCACGTAAGAGCCATGTGTGTCGTGGAAGCACTAAGCCCAAATTTGAATAGAGAAAGGACTCTGAAGACAGGCCAACAACTGCTGCTGCAGATACTGACAATGCAAAACAGAATTAAATAGGTCAGTATTTTGCATAAAAAACATACCTCCTACTCAAGGTGAAAAAGTTCAGCTCAAGTGCTTCATGAAGCAATTTCTTTATTTAATATTAGTCTTAATCAGTAAACAGGAATAGCTTCAAGGACTACTATACTAATGAACACTGAACATAGCTATTGTCTTGATACTAAAATTTAATGTAAAAGATAGAGGCAGAAAGAAATTAAATAAAAACATAAAAATTCAGAGGAATATAAAATTCAGAATAAAAAGTGATTTTCAACTGGTTAGAGTCAAAATGGGAGCTTCTGAAAATGAAATCTCACTCTTGTAAAGCAAAAAACCTCCCAACCTTTAGAAGAATAACAGGTATGTATTCAATCAACAAGATCAACAGAAACTGAAAAGGTACAAATTATGACATCATGAGAAAACCAGATAGACTTCACAATTTCAGAAGAAGGAAACCTTTCTATGAATAAATTATTTGGATGAGCTATCAGGAAACAGTATAATTTCGGGGAAGCTAAATTGTAACCTGAAAAGTCCTTGCTCCTCCTGACTAATTTCTTACACCTTCAAAAGCCCCATTGATTTAGATTAGTGATTTCCTAAGGAACTCCAGTGGGAAGTACTGTATGAGGTGATTATCATGAGCTGGCCCTAATAATTTGTTTTCTTCAGTCCTCTGAGTTTAATAGAAGAGAATGACAGGAAGACATTTGTGTAGAGAATACAGTCATTGCCAGATTAAATATTTTTGTTTCCATGCCCACGTTTTTCATCATTCCTATGGGCTTTGCTAATCAGAAAATGAATAGAAAAACATAGGTGAGCATTATGTTAGCTTCAAAAGGTCTTTTATCTGAGTGATGTTTAAAGGAATAAACCTATTTTATTCTTAAGGTGCAGATTACTTAGCAGCAGTTTTATTGAGAGGCAATTGATGTATGTGAGTCAGATTTGAGGAAAATATTTAATGATATTTGTCTAAGAATTAAGATTTTGTTAACATCAATATTAATCAAGATGTTAAACTGAAAGTGTACTAATGTCAAGCTTTTACATCAGGACATAAAAAATGGTATAACTATGAAATATATTTATTATTAAATGAACAGTCATTATTGTTGTTGTTCTTAATAATCCTTCCTGAAGAGATTATTTTGTTTTCTTTTCAGTAAGAAATAATCACAAGTACATAATGGGCATCAAACTCCTTCTCCCTCTCCAGAATATAATAAAACCAAAATGACAACACAAGAACACATGCATTAAACTTCTGTGAGCATTTTGAAGAAGCTTCAAAAGTCTATTAAAGGCTCTTGGTCTGGAATTGTAAATCATGAACTCTATCCGAAACATAACAGATAAGACCAAAAGATGAAGGTATAAGCTAGAACAAGGAGAAAAAGCTATTTCTGTAGTGCAAAGGAACAAGAAGGGCTGCATGCAGGTTTGTTATGCAAAGGTGTATTCTGAATGCAGGCAGAAAACCCCTATATTTTATTCAAGGTGAAAAAGGTATCACAGCAAGGGGTTGAGAAATATAACTGGAACAGTGGGAGAAGAGAATGAACTGCTGTGAAATAAAACAGAAGCTCAGATTCCGTGGAGGTCAAAGTCTCACATTTGTCAGTATGACACAGCTCCATGATAATTTTCATGACATCCACTAAAACCTCACAAAATAACGATAAACCTCCTTATCAGTAGCCATTTTAATTATCAGTCTGGTGGTAATTTTGGGCTGCTTTTTCTTCCAAGCTCTGTTCATCATTTAAACAATGTTCTTGCTCTCATGGCATTTAATTTTAATTAGAAAATAATGAAACATACTATTCATTTGCTTTACCTCATAAAGTTTTATGTAGTTTTTAGAATTACAATCCCAATGCCAATCCCACATCAAGTAAAAGTCATACAGAACCAATTCAATGGGTGAAATGGGCAGTAGCCTCTCCTTCCAGTGCAGCTTGTCTTAAATAAATTGCATAGACAGCTACCATGAAAACCTGTTAACATTCAAAAAGGAGCCTCCTCTTACTAATGCAAGTCTCAAGTCTCAGAATGTCTGGAATGTCCCTAGCTGCCTTCAATGCAAAGATGTAAAGGTTTCTGCAGAGATGTTCTTATCACAGTGAGGTTTGGAAGTGCATGAAAACAAACACCAGCTTTTGCCTGAAACTTCTAGGGTTTGCTGTGATTTTACTAGCTTCCTTCCTGCAAGAAAAAAAATCTGTGAACAAAAGAGCAAGAGGCAGTCACCTATTGAGTCTGGCATAATATTTAGGTAATGTATCTTGGGAGTAGTCACATTTATTCGCCTTTTAAGAATAAAGTTTATTTCTTAGGTCTACAGATAACTTTCAAACGATTTAACATTACAATTGGAAGATGACTGACCCTCAGATATGTTATGCACCTATGCTTACTGTAAGATGTGGCATTTCAGGCTATTACCTCACTTTATACAAGCTCCAGCTAGACCCTCAATTAGGCATCCAGAAAGTTTGTTCTCCAGCCACCAGAGAGGAACCCTTTCTTTAATATTGTTTTATATCTTAGTCTCTTTTATATACATTTTTCTGCAAGTTTTATATGTGAAATTAGAGATACAATTTTTCTCTATATCCTACAGGCGGTGAACACCCATGGACACAGACATGGGTCTTTGCAGTGTGCACAGCATACAAGCTTCGTGTTGACTGAGTGCAAATATCAGAGTCATCTTTGAATGAAAGCAAAAAAGGATCCTAGGGAG
The DNA here is from genome assembly GCA_013397055.1 of Pachycephala philippinensis. Lineage (NCBI taxonomy): Eukaryota > Metazoa > Chordata > Aves > Passeriformes > Pachycephala > Pachycephala philippinensis. The sequence continues at coordinate 389,523 of VWZT01001598.1, forward strand.
CAGAGACTAAAGTAGACATGATTGTATCCACAGTTGTCTCCCTACAAACCTACATTTATTGCCTCAATCCCACTTTGCTTCTGAGATACAGTCTTTTAAACACAAGATCAGTAAAATAAAAGGGCTAGATAATCTCTAAGCATGAAATGTTTTATGATGAAAAATAACATCTGCAAATTACTATAAACCTCTTGTGGTACAATAGAAAAGCTTGATTTGAGATCCTTTTGAACTCCCCTTATTGCTTTTTTTTTGTCAGCTCTATAATTACCAGTTTCTTAATGCATGCAATCAGCATTTGCTGCTTCCAATGAATTATGCCTCCCATTGTTGAACTGATCATGTTATTGTTGACTCTGTTTTATTCATATTGACCAGTCTTGATAGGAAAACGACTTTACTTCAGAAAGAGGTCTAATCTGTTGCTGATTTATGAGGAAGATCTGGCTTTTGGGGCAATGCATCAATGTTTGGATGATATTGTTCCATTTCAGTGACAGATTGCCCAAAACCTGATTTTAATAAGGGGTAGTCAGCAAATAATTCAGCATGATAGCTAACAGTTTACATACAAGAGATACTTTATATTGTCACAAAAGAGGCACCCTTCATTAAATACTAGAATTAATCTGCCTTGCCTTCTAAATCAAAACTCAACATCCACTGATAATATTAATGCATTTTTTTTACTGAATTTTAGAGAACAACTGAATTAAAGCAAATCCAGTTCAGAACTGAACTTCTGAAAGAATTTACATTAAAATGACAGACTATTAAATATTACTGAAGTTTTCCAAAGACATTTTAGAAGTAAGTTACAAGCTTCAAATGAAATTTAAAATTCAGCATGTTAAAAAAGCTGTACTTAGAAGAATAATTTTTTTTTACACTGGGTTAACAATTCTTTTACATTCTAATCAAACATCGGGAAAAGCCCAAGAAGCAAGCAAAATTGCCAAATTCTGTAGTCAATTCTATGAAGGAATCAATATATTTACAGAGTGTGCAAGGATACAGTTCTTGACTGTATGTCAAAAGCAGCACATTTGTATATAGCGTAATAGGGATTCACAAAAGGAATTAATTTGGGATTTCATCTTGGTTGCTTAATAAAGAAATTCAGCATGATTCTTTCTCCTTTGGTCAACTGGTCTTTGCACGCCTTTTTAATTGAATTAGCTATTCACTGCAGGGGGATTGGACTAGATGGCTTTTAAGGTCCCTTCCAAATTGTTCTATGATCCTGTGATTTTAGATTTTGAAAAGAAATATTTTTATTTTCTTCTGCCTTCTCCAGGCCCCAGTAATGTGTATGTTCTAGATGAGTGACTAATAAAGTATTCCACACCCCAAACTGCAGTGGTCTTGAATATTAAAATATTCAGACCACTCTGAACAAGATCTATGCCAGTTACATATTGATCTTGGCTACTAAGGACTAACTTAATGCAAAAATTCCTTTGGAAGCTGCTAATAAGTGGTGTTTTTCACTGTCAATTTAGCCAAGTGAATCATAATTTTCCACAGAATTACATAAATTAGCTATAATCGGTTCAAGAAAATGTCATTCTATCCCAGTGTCATGTCTCCTAAAATAATTGCCACCAGATATAGAGAAAAAAGTATAAGACAAATGCAAGAATGTAATGATACTTTCCCTCATACACAGCAATAGGAACAGGTGATCATGGGGATAGTAATGGAGACCAGAGCTTTCTGGTCACTGTTCAATGGCCATCAAGGGAACTGCTTGGGCACAGCCATAAGAATTGCCCTGAGAAGTGTAACTGATAAGGAATGGAAACATGAGAGTTAGGGAATACTTCAGGGAACCTGTATGAAGTTTCTGATGAGTTTTCAGAAAGGGTTTGTGGGATTGTGTAAAATATTTGCGTAAAAATGTTTAGGGAAAGGATCAAAGATGAGGAAAGGGAAGGCTGTAAGTCACAGGCTGTATGTGCCAGTAATTTGCTACTGGCCAGACTTGCACATCTGCTGGATTTGGCTGGTTCTGTGGAACCTGTAGCAAGAACAGTCTGTTGTAATTCTAAGATCCCTTTCTGGAATGGTGACAGACAGAACAGGTACAATAATTACCTGTTTAAAAGGCAGGATTTTCTTCTGTCCATATCTTGAATATAACTGCGCTGAGTTCCACCTGCCATTTTATTTCAGTCAGTCAGTATCACAGTGCCCTTTGGTAATTCTGCGATAGGTTGTAATTTTTCATACCCCAGATAACTTTGTGCAGCTGTACGGTTTGCTGCACTGAGAAAGCTGACCATCAATTCCAGTTCTTATTTTTTAATGGGATATTTATCTATGTAGTGATCATCTCATCCCAATAGCACCAAAGTTTCTTTGAAAATCTTTTCGAGCCACTAAACAGAGAACACGTCACCTGCATTCTGCTTGATCACATTGCCCGTGATTAATTCAAGCTGACAGATTTGTGAAGTGTTTTGTAGGAGCAATATTGACTCTTCTCCAACAAACTTATCCATGTTTCCTCATTACAGTCTGTATCCTCCCTTCTCTCCTTCCCTTCCTCTGCCCTTCCTCCCTTTCTCTGAATCATCTTCTGTTGATTTCATCTTACCTCTATGTTCATTGACATCTTGGGCAGTCTTCTGTCATAGTTCATAGACTTTCTTATTCTCAAAATATGCTCTAATTATTTTTAATATCCTCCTTATTCCTCTGGAGCCCTCCCCTGAACACTCTTCCCTTGACTGAGATAAAGTTGCTTAGCAGTATAAACACCCTTGACTTTGGGAAACCCTGGACCTCTTCTGCACTCAAATGCTGAGTCCTTTCATTTTTTTTTTTTTTTTTAACTTCCCTCTGGAAGTTTAAATCTGAACAGAACTAGTCCTCCTGTTCATATTTTCACTGAAGTTAAACAATCCACTTGCAGAATGTTGATCCAAACCTTTTTGCTTATAGTTAGATTATAGATGAATCAGTTAACTAAAGCAGGCTCAAGACAGGGTTTCCTAGTCTTACGTTATGACCCCATTAATGAAAAAATGAAAATTCTTGTTAGAACCAGAAGTGTTAGACCTTAATATTAGGAATAGTATGTATTGCCTATCAAGGGTTTTGAAGGTTAATGTTTCTCGTAAGGACAGCATTTCTAACAGCATTTGTCTCTGCAGAAAAATTAGCCAGGTCTGATAGTGGCATTCAGCAGCAGGATCCAATCACTCACTACTGCAAGAGAATTCTTTATTCTTTCCCCAGTTATGACTTTTTAGAGGGGTTCTGTTTTAACTGTGGAAATGCTTCCAGTTTTGTACTGCCAATTAAAGATAATAGAAGAGGATAGGTAACCCACCATTTCATTCTTCATGCGCAGAACTCAATTCATAGTTCTATTTCAGTCATTGCTTTCCAGGCCTGTTTCTGTAAATCCACTCTATACTGAATTTCACCTTGTTCACACCTCCTGTTAATTCTTCCGTTTGGCTGCCTATAGTCTTGCAATTGCTTTATAAATACTTTACACACTGGTGTGTTTAACTGACCACTCTCTGTCCCATCTTTCATTAGGCACTAATTGCATTGCAGCACAGTTTTTGCTGTTATCAATATTAGCACTGTCTTCCTCATTGATCTCTCATTTTTTTCTTAATGATATTACTTCATCCACTGTCACATTTTAATTCCTCTTTGTTTTATTGGGGGTTTTATGTCCTTTTTAAACTAAGCTCCTTGATCAGCCATCATGTAGTCTGGCTTTGCCATGCTCCATTATCCTCAGTACTCCTTTGGCTGCAATCAGAGGCAACTGATGCAAAGAAGTTTAATGTAAATTTTAATGATCTAAGAAGCTTGAATTAGGTGCTATTGAAATCCAGGTACTGACTAAGCTAAACACACCACAAAAAGATGACAGAGTGGTTAGCAAAAATAAAGGGAAAATTTCAGTATTATTTAAAACTGAATTTTTTTTTGACTGTTCTCAGGTTGAAAAGAGACTGCTTCAGAAATGCAATACTGAAGTTTAGTCCATTTGTTCTTCATTGCAAGGGTTGAGAAAGCTGGGTAATGAGGATTAACACGAGACACATTATCTCCTGTTAGCTGTGCCAATGATAGTCTGGAATTAGAAGGTACCTGAATTAGGGACTAGACCAAGCACCAATGAAATTAAGATAAATATTTCTATTGATTATTAAAAAAAATATTTAGATTGGTCTGTAGTAGCCAGAATTTGATGCAGCTGTTGGTGAAGTTAACTCTGATTAAGGGGAGTAGACGCCAGTTTAAAATACTTCTCAGCTGACCTCCTGCACATCTTGGTCTTCTGAGGTGTCAAAAATATCTGAATAAGTATATGCACAATATTAAGGATAGAGGGTTGCTTTTCTTGTTCAAGTTTCCTTAAAAATTGCAGGAATCCTTTACAGTCTTTGGCAATTGAGAAATGTACTACTTTAACAGTAAAGGTTCAAATCTCAATTTTCCTTTCAAACTTATTTCATAGTCTCTTGAAAAATAGTTTTAAAGATTTCGCTGTTTTTTTGAGGGATCAGACTGAAGAACAATATGTGACATGAATGATGAGGGTCCTAGAGAATCAAAGAGAAAGAGAAAGCCCAAAACCTACTTGAGAAATTATCTCTTTTCAGAATCCCCAAGAATACTGCTCTGAAGTATGAGATTTGCTCTTGAAGCCAATGCAGCAATTCTGCCAGGAGTCCAGGTCTCAGTTCCCATACTTATTTAGCTTTCTCTTACACATAGCAGATGATGCTGTGAAGTGTGCTCTTCTCACAGAAGGGGAGTCCCTCAGTAAAGAAACTTTTCTTTAGGTTTAAAGTCTTCAACCATTTTTTTTCAGTATGAGATGTATGCAGTAGAGAAGGCTTTGGAAAGAAAACTGCTTTGAATTGGAAGTAAAATCAGGTCATTATAAGTTTCTGTCAAGAACTCAGGAGTCATGTATTTATCCCTAACATAACTTTTGGGCTAACACTTTACTGAAAACTCTTAGTAAGAAACTGTGACAATTCCAACCAGTAAATGGCACACTTAATTATTTTAAACATATTTTCACCTACCAAGTTATCATCTTTCTTAATTAGTCCTGATGGGCTGTTTTCCTTTCACATGTTTTGGTTCTGAAGCAAACCTGTAAAATAAGCCTAAAAGAAGAGAAAAGATACTGAAATGAAAGGGATAAAAAATAAGAGAGCAAGAAACCTGATTTTTTGATTTGCAAAGTTATATCTCGGGCCTAAAAAATAGTTTCTGGAGATGACAGCACAAGGCAAATTGTATTTTTTTCTGCCACAAAACCAGGATTAAAGCTGTGAAAATAGTTTTAAAAAATACATTCCAACCATGCTGCATACCAAGTGGACATCAAAAATTTATCTTATGGCTATAAGCTACACATATAAATAATCTGATACTCCTTTTAGAATAAGAAGCTGCAGAATATAATGAAAAGACTCTTTGTTGTGATCATGACAAATATATTGTGGGGTTTGGTGACACATTCAGAGCCAGCACACTGACTTTTTACAGATATAGTTTGTTGTGACAATCTGAGTCAGAAGCTAAAGAAAAATGGATTCCTCCAGGAAACCTCCTATGACTCTCTAATCCCTTCCAACCTTCTCCAGGTCAGGAATTCCAGCATTTACCCTTGTGATTGCTGTCTCCTACAGTATCTCCTCCCACTGTGTCCTAACACCCTCCTCGTCATAGTTTAAACTGCTCCCACAGCTCCAGGTTGGTAAGTGCATCCTGCTCCTGGCCACATCTAACACAGAACCACTCAGATCCTGATGGGCTGGTTGGACCAGCTCAAGTTTAACAGCCTGCAGCAGCTGTTCCTCTGGTGGGTGAGGGAAGAGGGGACAGCGACAAACGGAATAGAGATCTCTCTCCTCCCCCTGTCTTCTATGAGAAACTAAAAGAGCACAAAAGCTTTGTGATCTCTACTGAACCATCACATGTGGCTGGAATTATTCAGTCAGCTCCCAGGTTGTCTGGGAAATGAGGGAAGAAGATAAAGAGACAGAAATAGCATGATTTAAAAAGCCCATTTTCCTTAGAAAGCAAGGTTAAAAAAATATATAATTATGTTCTCAGCGATGGTGTTTCCAACTACGTGCCAAATATTACAGCCAAGTTTTCTTTTTTGAGTAGATTTTGCAGAATCTAGATAGTAAAGAGAGCATCCAAACATCAGTGCCTAACTGTTCTCAAATGTGACATCTTTTGAGGGTTACTGTATTATTCTGGCATTGACTGACTTAAAACTGCACATTTTATGCAGAACAGAGAGAAATGTTGGACTCCAATGGGCTATTTCATCTAGTGGAGAAAGGCATAACAAGAATCAATGGCTGAAGCTTGCAGCTAGACATATTCAAACTTATAATGAGGCAATTTTTTAATTGCAGTGGTGATTAACTATCAGAGCCATCAAGTAAAGTGATGATATTTCCCCAGTTGTTGAAATCTTCAAATCAAGACTGGCAGATGTTCTGGGACAAGCTTGAGCCCATTACAAGTTATCTGGCTTACTACAGAGCTTAACTAGGTGAAATTTTACTGCTGGTACAATTGCTGGGGTTATATTTAGCTCAGTCTAAGTGATCTAGTGATCTCTGTTGGCCTTCAAATGTATGAACTGATGAAGTAAAGCTGACATAAAAAGCTGGAATTTGCAAACAGGCAGAGTTGAGGGAATAGAGGATGTTTCAGTTTGGTCATTGATCAGCAAAGAGGAGAATGGCTTGAGCAGACTGAAACAAGTTTTATGCAGAATTTGAGCAGGGCTAAAAAGGCATGAGAAAGAAAAGAAAATAGACTAATCAAAAATACTTTGTTTAAAAGCTTTTGCTGTATGATTATTTTCTTTTCATTGTGGACAGTTATGAAATTATTAAAATTTTCCTTCAAAACACTGAAATTAAATATCTTGTATATAAAAATTTATTCACAAAAAAGCTGTGATGAATTGCCTGCAAAACTGCAATTCATAAATATCTGGTTTTTGTAATTCCTTTTTTGATGAATACACATTTTTATATACACTATATTGAGTCAGGCAAACATTGAAAATTATATTGATAAGAAAGGTTACAGGTGTAAAAGTAAACGTTACCATGGCATGTCCTGATTGAGAAAGAAAAGGTGGATTGGCAGGTAGAGATTACTCTAGGGAAAATTAAAAATATCGGACTATGAGGAAAGTCCCAAACCTGCCCGTTTAGCTACTCTACCCATAATAGTCTCTCAAGAAATTCACCAAAGTGACCAAACGTGTAGATTCACCAGCTCACTCACAGTCAGATTCACTGATTCAGATTCACTGCCTTGAAACTTTGACATTGTGCTGATACAGAGTTATATATCCTGTCTGTTGCCAGTGCCAAATTTAAAATCAGTCCTGTTAAGTCTACTTCCAAAACATCTTTATTTCTACTCAATAGCAACAAGAATTGTTTTCATGCACTCACACATAACTGAATTCTCAATAGAAACCACACCACGTCTGTAGGCAGATTCACAAGCCATCATAAGACAAAGGTCTGTTTGAACATGTCAGCCTTGCCTGTTTTCTTCACAGATTTTGATTTTGGTGATCCCTGTGCTGTACACACAAGAAATCTAACACTTTAAATTCCTAATAGTTTTCAGACCATCAGTGAAAGTGTTTGCAGATTAAAATGCAGTAAAAATGGCAAGAAAAAAAAAATTACCACAGAACTGAGAGAGGTGGTATATGAATTAAAACAAAAAGGAAACATTCTTCTTTCTAGTAATGTAGGATATTTTTTCCTGCTCTTTGTTTTTCATCTCTGACCATTTCATCCCATAAATGTATAAAAAAAGATGATGTAATTAAAATTTTACCTTTTGTTTCAACTGAGTAATTGCACTCTAAGATTGCATTAATATTTTCTCGTTTTCCAAGAGAAACACATGCACACACAGAAAGATCCACATACATACTAACTGAGCAGCAGGAACGTTTTAGTTACCCTAAAATGGATCTTCTGTACATTCTTATTTTCGTAGGATAATGGCTGCATTTTTTTAACTATTATTATTTTTCACCTCTGCAAAAAAAGCCAAAAATTCATAAAGCTGGAATAAAAATCCCCACTACATATGTTGTCTTGTGTGGTTACCCACAAATTTTAACAAAACATCATGGAAACCCTTGTTAGGGCTCAGTCCTGACAGCTTTACATGAGTTTAGCTTTGTCTTCTTGTACAATATTTCAACTTCAAGCGTTACCTTTCTCGTTCCAAGTTCAGCACTGACATTGAATTTCTTCTGAATACTTCAACATACTGCTGTCACAGATCGCTTGAGACTGCCCCTTCATTCTTCAGGTCATCATCAAAACAATGATTTTTTTTCCTTCCAGTCCTCAAAAAAACCCGTAAGCAATGATGACCTTGTATTAAATATAACCTTGACTACAAGTTCACTTAGAAACACTCATAGAAAGCTTTCATTTATTATTGGAGCTAGCCATGGGCATCTTTTTTTTGTCAGTGAGATCTATCAAATCTTACTAAAACCGTGCCTAAAGTGGGAGGGGGGCGTTGTAGAGGCTACACAGCCAAGTTTTTGAGAAGAAAATTGCAGTCTTCCCTGACAGCACTGAGATGAAGACCACACTGAAAAATTTCAGATAATTCCTGTCAGTGAGTTTAACCTGACACACTGCAGAAATTAATCAAATTAGTCTAGAGAAGCATGAAACCAAGGAAATAAAGACTTGACATACATGGAAATGTCCTGCTTTGGGAAGATGGTGTTTAGTACTGCAGAGATAGAAATCTGCCTGTAATGGACTGCACTGTCAAATGAACTGCAAGAGTAACTAGTAGTCAACTTTTAAAAATCAGTCTTTCCCTAGAAAATGCTCCATCACCTTGACTGATTAAGAGAAAGGCTGCACTTTTCGCCCTTATGCAAAACATAAGTGTATACTCAAGTAATTTAAATACCCCATCTTCTGCAGCAGCAAGACTAATTTACTTTAAGATGTTTACTGTATGAGACACTGCAAGCACAGTTTTGGCCGAGTCTTCTTCAATGCATATCCTGACCTCAGCAGATCAGTGTACATGAAAACTGAGGGAGCCAAAATTTCCAATCATTTTTCCTTCATCTCTCCTAAATAGCTATTGCTGAGTTGCTGAATGCCAAACAGATACAACATAGGTGAGAGTCTGCTCTTTGCTCAATTCTCCCTCTTGAGAAACATGAAAATCGTGCAATGAAGTAAAACTCTGCTCCACGTGCTAATTCACTCTCTCTCCATAACCCGATGCAGATCCTTTTCATTCACACACAGTACAATTGTAACTTGACACAGCTCCACAAGAACGACTGGATCACTTTCTGCTCCCTCAGTTCCTATATTTCAGGCTTCGTTTGACCTGCATTTTAACAAAACATTGGAGATGTTGTTAAAATCAGACTACGTCTTTTCTTCCTAATCTGATACTCCCATGACACACAGAAAAACACAGCCCAAGGATCAATGCTAAATCCACACTGCATGTTTGGTGGGATGCTTTACTTTGAGGACACCACATCAAGCTGGAGCCAAACTGGGCAAGAAAAATTCTTTGTGCCATAACTTTGTGGGACACTTTGCAGTATGCTCTGCGTGTGTCAGCAACTGCACCCACTGAAGTTGAGGTATCATAGAATCACAGAATAGTTTGGATCAGAAAGAACCTTTAATGGTCATCTAGTCCAATGCCCTTATCCAGTCCAACTCCCTTAAGTCAAGGGAATTTTCTTTAGATGTACAATTAGGACAACTGTCTTGCTATAAACCAATGTGATAATGATTTAACTCAACTGGAAGTAAAAACCTCAGTTTCAGTACCTAATTTAAAGTCAAACCACCTTTGATGCCACTGCACAATCAAGTTCTTTTGGGTGGTAGTCTTCATAAAGAAACATACGTTTCAGGGGGGCTTCTAACAGATATATTTGATATTTCTTCAGAGGGTCACTTCAGTGGCTCAGCTATTCTTCTGATAAAGCAAAAATAATTACATGCAGCTTCAAATGTGGGTTTATAAGTGCATTGTGAATCACACAAATTACTGTTTTAATACTTCGTGTCTAATAGACAAATGGATATGGCTGGATGGCCAAGTCATAGTTTTAAACTGTTTTCCACAAGCATTCTGTGTTTTGTTATCTCTCAATCATATCATCATGCAACGTGAAGTTCAGCTGATAAAATCTCTCTGGCAACTTCCTTGCATTATTTTGAAATTTGACTTTTTTTTTCCAGCTTGCACTTAATTTTTGTTGATTTGGTCTCCAAGTTTAGAAGGCAGTATTGTGTTCTGTAAGCATAGAATATAATTGAGTGGCTGCATTCTCTCCTTAAAGATCATATTCTCAATGTGCCTATAGGTCACCTATCTCACCCTTTGTGATTCCCAGCCTTTCATGTATCAGTATAATTTATTTTAGTATTTTAATGATTAGGTAGCCTGTGAACAACATAGGGGATACTTTTGCAATAGTCGTGTATAATTTTTCTAAAACTGCAACTCCTTAGCCCTCTAACAAAACCCTCTGATTATTTGATGCATGATAACAAATGAAATTACATAATTCCACATACGTCAAAATAGTTTAAAACTAAAAGATGGTTAGTAGCAAATTACACTGGCCTAAGAATGGAAGGAGGAAAGTTTTTGCAAAAGGGAGAATACAGCCATTTTTGCTAGCTAATATTTTTTCCCTAGCAGATTCAGGAGCTGTCTGAGCAGCCTGAAGCTACGTATATCTTTAGATATACAAAAGCAACTGAATGTTCTTTGATGAAGGCAAATAGACATGATACACTCCCACCTAAGTACCAGAGTTTTCTAATTCGTAGTCAGTTGATTACTGACACCAAACTCAAATTTTCTGTTCAGTAAAAACACATCTCTTTGAACAGTTCTTATCCCACACTCACAATAGTTTGTTTGTCTGAATTCAGAAAAAGAATAACCAGGTAGGGAGGAGAAGGTTAAGGAAAAAGGCCAGAAAGAAGGTCAGCATGAAAGCTTCCAAATATGCTGTAACCACTGTTACTCCAAAGACTCATGCATCCAGACTCCTGCTTTTGAGTGTGACTAGTTGCTGAGATAGAAGTGAAGCAGACAGAAGAGCCATATTTCTCATGGTAAAGACTTACAGTAGCACAAGAATTTCCTGAACCAGAAGGTGTATTCAGACACACTTTTTCATAGCCATTAGTGACTGTATTGTCAAAAATTTTTATCATACTAAATGAGAATCCCATTGTATTTTGGCCATCCGAAACATCCTCTGATTCAGCAATTACTCGTATATCAAGTTTATGTTCCTCCTCATTCTTGTAGTGAAACCAAGGCAAAACAGAGCCTGGAAAGACAAACTGAAAAGCCAATAAAAGATACTTGGGTTGCTTGGGATTCTTTTCTATTTTTGACACCAAATCCCAGTATTCTAGCTCACCGTTTTGGGGCACCTTGACCTGGCACTACTGCAGTTTCCAAGAGCAAGTACAGTAGACAAAACTCAGTCCCCAAATGATAGTTTTGTAGAGATTCTGAGAAAGATAACAAAAGAAGAACATTTCTCTACCAGGAAAACAGACAGGCGTCCTCAATTCTTTGTGTGTGGGGAAGAAGAATCTCGAATAACCCACAGGAACTATACAGACACTCAATATGTTAACTATAAAACAGCAGCTTATTAACCATAATAAACTTACTGGAACATTGTGTACTAACAAGTGCTATTACCACTGTCAATGCAAGGATGCCACATGAGAACAACAACGAGGAAAGAAGATGATATATCATTAGACTTAGAAAACATTAACTATGTTCAGTATCATTTCTCTTCTGCTAAATCCTTTCGACACTAGTTTTTGAATCAAATCTTTGCCCAGAGCAGTGATAAAAAAACCCAAAACCTAAAACCACATGAGTTTTCTGAGAAAAAGTAGAGCTAGTCTAAGATCAGAAGATACAAAACCGGTAAAAGTTTTTCGACATTTTGAAAAAATAAGCAATAGCAGCAGGTAGGCTTAGAAGTAGAAAAAACCCACAATATTTGAGCAAATGATAAAACAAAGAATACAAGGAGCAACAATTTCAAATATTACAGGCAAGAAAAATCAAATTATATTTTAAAACATCTTCACAGATATAGCTAAGTGAAATTAATGAAGGAAAATTGGAGGACAGGAACGGAAGAGGAGAAGAAAATTACAAATCTTAATAATAGAACCTGTCAAGAGAGGGATGACAGTCAAGGTGCAATACTTATGACTTTATGGTTACTGAAATGGCTTGCGAGTAATGCATCATCTTTCCCTTAAACCTGGTGAATGCTACGTGCTTGACAGGAAGTCACAAGAAATCCTGCAGTAAACAGCTGCAGAACAGCTGGGTGTTTTCTTTGCTCCATAAAATTCATGACTGGTTTATTCTCTGAACAAGAGTTCACAGCCCTGATCCATCCTCACCGATTTAACAAGATGATCAAATATCGCATTCCTAATAAAAAAATAATAATAATCTTAGTCCGGTCTAATGTGAGTATGGATGTTCTCTCCATCCACATAAATGCTTCATCATTTTTCATGCCTAGTAAATTCTTGGCATCAGTGATGTTTTGTGACAGAAGGTTTAATGGATTAAAAAGATCTGAAGGAAATGCTGTTTTTCAAAACATATAATTTAACTTTAAATTGTATTTACTGAATGGTAGTTGTCAAGCATATACTTTGCCTTGTCAGACAGTATGATTAGTTGTGTAATGCTTCAGTGCTTTAGTGCATCTCTAATAGGCTATTACTTAGCAAAAAGAAAGGAAAAAAAATCTTCAATGGTCTGGAAAAAATCATTATCTAGTTTGCTCTATACCTTTGACACCATGCAGTCTGTACCTTCTGAGTTGTGGTTGTTCACTTTCTGAAGCCTTTTGTCAATAGTAATTTTGATGAGGATTTACTATTTTCAAAATATTCACAGCTTCTTTTCAAATTGAAATCAATAATAAACATTAGAGAAGAGAGAGAAAAACAGCATTACACAATCAACCCTGCATTTTCCTTGGGAACAGAAACCCATTTTATGCTGGGTGGTGTCATCTAAGATTTTGTAACAAACATCGGTAATCTTGTTAGTTACCAAGTACTCTGAATGGCTGACCAGTAAGGGATGTATCTTTTCTTTTCTTTTTTCTTTTTTTTTTTTTCTTTTTTTTTGCCAGGACATCGTTAGTCTGGGAGCACTGCAGCATGACACAGACAGATTGAGGACTGCAGCCTTGAAACACCCTTAAACAGAATGTACTTTTTGTCTCTCCGAAAGCAAATTGTCTAATAAGCAACAAGTAGATAATACATTTTATCACTGGTGTGCTTTTAAGTTACTTACACAGAGGAAAATTGCATATTATGTTACTGCTTGAAGGGTATTTTTTTCTTGTCTGTCTTCTGTACAAACATTCAGTGCAGGTAAAGATGCATATTTCATTTCTCCAGACAGACACTACTTTAAAAGAAGGTAAGACTCATCCTGTCACCTAATGCAACTTGTAAGGCTGATGGGTTTTTTTAACCTATGCAAATCTAGATTGGGTCCAGCGTTTGTCATGCATGGTGTTTGGTTAATTTGTTCATCGCTTGCTATGTCCTGTACTGTGTTTTCTTCATGGTGCAGGATAGCAGGGAGGAAGCCTTGTCCTGGCAGCTATTTTGAATCAAGTCATTCCCCCAAACAGAGTGCAAGAGTTTGTCTATCATGGAAACTACTGAGCATGCCAAGAGCAAGCAGCTTCCCAGGGACAGAGACAGGCAGAACTGGAGGTGCCATGCAAACGCAGAGATGGAGACTGTTGGCAATGAGGAAATCTAGGACCAGTCCTTCCAGAAGCAGTGGAAAGACTTGTCTTCAGGATGCACAGACAACTGCAGAATTCACTTCATGTGTGAAGTCCTTTAAGAACAACCCTAAAGAGGAAGAAGCTGTCTGACAATTAACTGATGTACAAACTCTAAACTTTGCTTTAGTCATCGTCCTGAGCACTTGTTTAATTAGCTCTTCATTGGTCTTGTTCTGTTCACCTAAAACCTATCTGAGATTCCAAGTTAGTTTTCTAGTTTCACTTGATCTCTTCAAGATGAAAAATAGACACAATTATCCTGTCCAACTTATGATCCCTGCAGGCCTTGACTATTTTTAGCTAATTCTTTAGCCCTTTGCCAAAGACAATCTGGCAAAGGGATATGAATTAGTCTTCACATGTATCAACTGACTGCTGTAAGCTGAGGAGACCTACAGAGACCATAAAATTTCACAAAAGTATTAACTCCTGTAATATGATGTAGGTAGGGGATACAGTTTCACCTGTGCTGCACAAAGACCTGACCTTTTTATCTTTGGCATAGAGGATTTAGCTCTCAATGGAGGTAAGCTTAACTGAAGTCTTTTATTAATCCAAAACTCATACCTTGACATGTTTTTTCCTAGTGAAAAAAAAAAAAAAGTTCAGTAGGGAAAAGTAGTAGGTTAAAGCCTGGTAGCTGAAGGCACTGAAAAGTCAAGGTTTTGTGGCTGTAGATGTCAGAGATGCTTCCATCAGCTGAAAAGAAAGGGCAAGAACTGTTCACTAATAATTTTTACTGTCTTTTGGCCTCATTTTGAGACATGGCCTCTTCCTAATTTAAGAGGGAAGGATAGGATTTGCTGAGGAAAATAGAAATGCAGAGATTCACAGTTGAGAAGTGTTGGCAGCATGTGTCCCTAGAAACAAACATTTTGATGAACGCTTCAATACTGTTCCTATACTCAAAGCTTTATAAAAGGCACAGCTAGCTGTGTGTCACAAATGTGATAATAAAATGCAGCCAAATAGAAACAGAGACAAATAACAGTTCTGTAAACAGTAAAACAGATAGAATATTTTTAGTCCTTTTTCTGAACCACGAAACAGACTAGAGATTCAGTTGATAAAAAGCACTAATTATCCTGACTCAAGGAATCCAAGGATACCTCAGGAAATGCACATTATAAAAAGATGATCCGGCCATATGCATTCTGTCAAGGTCTGAGGTTTTTGGCTGATTTAACTGAAGGAACCATCATAAATAGAACCCCTAAATAAAGTTAGGTGGTGTCAGGACTAAATCCCATTCTTGAAACAGATAAAGATCTAGATTGTGCTGTAAGGATAAAGCAGCAAGCAAATGAGGACACTGAGAAATATGATTGTGCAGCAACCGGAAATCATTTAAACTCCAGGAAGCAAATCCTGTGATTTCAGCTATCTTGGACTCAAAAAGGATTTATAAATAAAATAGAGAAGCCTGCCTGCTGCAGGCTCCTGGGATATCAGAATGCAAGAGCACTGCCACCCTATCGCAGAAAGGATATAACATTGTGCAGAGGCACAAAACCTTCCATTCCTTTCAGACACATTTAGCTATTATCTGTACTGAAGTACTAACCTCTCTCACCTTTGTGCTTCCTTGAAAAGCATGGCAGGAGGCCAGCAAAAGGATGTCTTTAATGATACCAGAGTCCATTGCAAAACTCAAAGACTTTAGAGATTACAGCAGCCATAACTAGTTCCACATACAACCTGTCCCAGAGGAGTGTGAGAAGTGGGGACAATAAAGGAGGCATGCAACACAAACAGTGTTCAGGAAATGCCACAGTAAAAGGATGGGAGTTTGAAGAGATAAAAATTTCCCCTCAGAGCAACAAATGACCTGCTTACCCTCAGCAGAGTATACAGAGTGCTGTATGCAGACGTAGCACATCTCGTAACCCCCCAAATAACCACAATGAATCACATTGAGCTTTACATCTGTGCCTGTACTCAGGTTGTCCATCAGTTTGGTTTCACACCCCTGTTGTGTGCCAAGTACAATATTCTAGAAACAATACTAGCTGCTCCACATGGTGCTATGTAGAGAGGGTGTGAAGTCCCGTGTACTTAGGGCATAGAGTAGTGACTGACTAATTAGAATTGCAATAGAAGGAGCAGGTCCCACGTTTTCTCTTCTCTGACCCTCCTCAGGATAAAATTAGCACCATTCTCTGAGACATCTGTTATAATGGACACTGGAGCCGATTATTACACTGTAAACTACCCATGGGGGCACCTTCCTCCTCATCCGTCACTAGCAGAGCTGACTGTGCCCTGAGAAAGCAGGATGCTGCATTTTTGCAGCCGGAGTTCATAAGCAAAGGATCAGATCTGCAGGGTGCAGCTCTCACTGAATCAGAAAATGCCCCTTTACACATGTCAGCAGGAAGATTATCTCACAATGCTCCTTTCTGAAGTGTTTAAGGTTATCAACCTGCTCTGTAATACCTGAAAAAAGTCCTGACTTTTCATCTGTAACTGTAACAAGGTGCTATTGGTCACTAAAGGTTAGTAACCAGAATTTAAAAGCACTGATAAGGAAACAAAAAATATTTCTTAAAAAACCCAACCAGCCAGCCAACCAACCAACCAACCAAAAAACAAAACAAAACAACCCCCCCCCCCAAAAAAAAAAAACAAACCAAGCAGACTCCAGTTTTGTTCCCCGCTCTCTGAAAGAGGCTATCACAGGGAGACTTGTCCACAATACAAACCAAAATTTTTTACAGATGTGAGTTAACCTTGCTCTTGTAATCACCTTTGTCAGCAATGGGCTAATTCAGATTGTTATAATTCTGGAGCATTTATGATGCTAGCCCTCACTGCTGGCATTTTCTGAGAAGGTTCAATGCCATGACACAGTCTTTGTCCTTCTAACAGTACCCAGAGTGTTGCGCTGCATGATATTCAAGTAAAGCACTTAATACAAAACTTCTCCACAGGTGCTGAGTGTGGGATGCCATAGTGATTCCAGAGAAAGCCAAGGAACATAGATATTTTCTCCACCACTTCCCTGTCAGTGTGACAGAAATGAACCAATGGTAATTTCCAAAAATGAAATGGAAAAATGGTATCAGCAAGTCTGTGGTTTACAGTGACAGCACTATGATGCTTAATTATACTTACTGATAATTTCCAGAGGCTGCAAGATCTGAAAACACACATATGGGCAAACACACAGACTCAAAATGGAAAATATTGCAAGTTTAGTAGATTATTAAAGGAAGTTTGCTGTAGGGTCTATTCACAAGGTGTCATCTTAGCATCTGAAGACACTGTACTGAAAAGGGGAGTTACTACAAAGGAAACATTAACTCCTCCATGCTCATGATGATCATGTAGCTCTTTAGAAGGAAACTGCCTGCACTGCTCCCAGATGCTTGTCCTTGCAACCAGTGCTGTCCCACCCCACTATGTCCCCCTCCCACCTTGGCTTCCCGACTGGATCCCTCAGATCCTCTCCCTTCTTCCAGGGTTGGACAAAATCATGAGTCACCTGTTAACAATGGGTGTAACTGTGATAGGTGGTGTGCAAGTAGGAGACTCATCTGAAAATCTAAATAAACAAAACTGGGGCAAGACTTTTGAGAAGCCAAAACTCAGTAAAGGATGCACTACTGACACTTCTGCAGCTGGAGAACTAGGACAGCAAATAGGCAGAGAGTGGCTGCAGAGGACAACTGAGACAAAACCAGCATTAATCCTACCCATCTACTCTCAACCTTGCACCGGCAGGACACATCCCCGTTTATCAAGGCTCAGAAAAAAAGTCTGAGGCTGAAGTTCTGAAGCCTGTTCATGTAAATAAAAATTATTTTGGATCAACCTCTCATTTGTAAAAGGACCAGCCGCTGTTCTCACAACTCAGTTTTCAGCATCAGCTATCCAGGTCCCTTGTGACTCTCAACAGAAACCTGTATCAGGTTCACTTTTGGCAGTTCTGAAGATCAGTAGGCCCATTTATTTAAGAACTTAAATATTGACTAAGATCTGAGCAAATGCTGAGTCCATCAGCACTGACAATTCTTGTACTGAAATGAAAGTGTTTTTTACAGTGTGTCATACAGATTTTAACAGGGGAAGACATCTTACCTCTTTACTCTGATACTGCACCTTCTTAAAAGACTGACCACATCATGGTCAGTGTGGGTACTAACAAAAACAACCAGAAATTTCAGTCTTGCACAAAACCCATGACTTCAGTCCTGATTAATGTGATTGAGATACAATTATCTTGAAAGAAACATGATGAGTATCAGATCTTGCATTTTTTAGTATCTGGAATGTGTCCAGCCAGTACTTTTTTCCCATACCCACACAGGATTCTTTAAATGTGACAAAAAGGAATGAAATGTTTGTTTTAATCAAAGCCCCACAAATGGTGTTGGAAACCATGAGCTCTTCAGAAGAGGTTGTAGTTGATTTAATACCATTTATAACACAGACAATGTTGCTTCATCCCATATTCCTGCTGCATCAGGGTTTTTCATCCACAGCAGTAGCTGGTACTCCTTCAGCTGTTCTAAGACAATGACTCTCATAACTGAGTTTTACAAAAAGTACAAACTTCTGCTAACCTGCTGCTGAATACTCATACAATATCATATACAATATCAATATCAACTGTCATTCCATATAAAAAGAGACATTCTTCAAAACTTCCAAAAAAATAGCGTCCTGGTTTCAGGCGAAAATAGATGAAAAAACACAAAGAATTCAGACCTTATATATCTGCATTATATGTTAAATACCTACTGCTTTAGGATTTGAATGAGATATTTTTTAAGTATATATATGTATATATAATTTAAATTTAAAATATACACATAATAATATCTTAAATTTTATATATACACATATATAAAATTTAAATCCTGAAGCAACAGGGTTTTTTTTTTGTTTTCACTTTCAACTGTTGTTTCATTATTAAATTTGGCTAAATGAATCTTAAGAACCCACTCCTACATACACAAAAAGCTGCCATTTCAGCTAAAGCCTTGATAAATTTTCATTACAAAATGGAAAATAAAACCAGAATTCATCCACCCCCAGACTCATCTTCATTGAGGCTCAAGAAAAACTTTATTTTGCCATGCTGAGCATTCAGCTTTTCTGAAGATGCACTGTCTTAATCCACCCTATAACTCATCTGACGAGTTCTAATTTAGTACGCCAAAGTGACTTGACTGCTTGCAAGCAAGCATTTACCACATTGTATTTATGAAGTAGGATGTTCAGTGATATGTTCAATTTAGAAGCTCTTTTTTTGAATCTGTCCTAATCTGAGTTATCTTCCTTGAATACGGTATGCAAAACTGCACAGCCTTTGCAAAACAAGTCCTGCATACTGCTGTGATAGAAAGCAAACAAAGGAGATTAACTCACCTTTTTTTGTTACCTACAAGAACTGACTAAACTCTGATTTTGGGTGATACGCAACCTCAAAAAATGTTCACCTTCAACTATATAACATGTTTTATCATTGTTTGCATATCTTGACACCTGAGTTTTCCATGCCCACATTATATCAGTGGGTTGTCACCATCTTCTGATGAGTATGCCCAGTGCTGCTTCTTTGTCATTTTCAATTAATAAAAACTTGTGCTGTAAAACAGAGGTTCCTTCTTTCTTAGCTTTTAAATTAATGCTATTACATTTCAGCCTACTGTCTTTGCTTCATTCCTCAGTTTTTGTTGTTTTGAGGAAGGAAGGAAGGAAGGAAGGAAGGAAGGAAGGAAGGAAGGAAGGAANNNGTTGGTTGTTTTTAGGTAGGAAGGAATGAAGGAAGGAAGGAAGGAAGGAAGGAAGGAAGTCCAGGAAATAAAACTATATTATCTTTTGTTTCTTCGGTTGCTTCTTGCACTGGAGTGCATAGGACAGGATGAGTAAAGATGATAAGGAATAATTTTTATTTTTTAAATATTATTAAGTTGTTTATGTTCCTATTAAAATAAAGATACGTTCCTGTTAATTGCAGTAAAGCTTTAATTTCTAGAATGAGAAATGTTTTTATAAATTCATGGATGAAAACTAACAACATCTGTGTGCTGTATTTAGCTTCAGAATGGGGCACAGAGTTTCATTGTGTCTGTTTGTAGTTTCCTCCACCTCCATCAGGACAGTGAACCCTTCTGAGGATCTATGCACTTCTTACAGCATTGGTTATAAATAACATGCATTTAGTTTCTGTAGATTCTTTTCTATTGCTGAAGCCAGAACCACCACTCGCCAGGCTTTCTACGTCCTTGGGTAGCCTAGGTTTTTTAAAATTTGGTGGTTTCCTATGCTTTTATGACCTGTGGTTTAGATTATTTGAACAGATGTGAGTTGGCACTTGAATACTTCCCAGAAGCCACAGCAACTGTTTGGTGGTGCACTTGATGAAGTGACTTTCATCGTGTACAACTGTGTTGTGACTGAGCAGAACTTTAATCTGATTATAAATGCAGTTTGAAGTAGGTTGGTTCTCCTTCAGAAAACCTTATGAGATTAGCTGTCTCAGAAAATTGCTCTCTGCAGGCTTTAGCACAACAGCAGAGATCAAGTGAAGCACTTTCATGCATGGTCTACAACTCATACCCAGTCTGTGGTCACCAGAGACTAACTGCCTTTAAAATTAAAGCAAGTCGGGAATGTAAAGGGAAGCATCCCTCAGAAGCTGAGGGTAAGCCATTTCAGAGAAACATATTACAGATGTCCCACTATACTTTCCAAGAACATAAGCTTGTGGGTTTATAGTAGATATAGCACAAGCCACTAACCGATGAAATCCCCATGCTCAGTTAATCACAACACTTTGTTTACAGTCTATGTGGGCAGTATAGGCTTCCTGAAGCAGGCACAGTGATGAGGTTGCTTTGAAAAGGACTAAAAAGGACGTCAGGCTCCAACAGTCTGTCAACTCTGTTCACTATAAACACATGCAAAGTATTTCTGCAATAGAAACACTGGAAAACAGTATTTAAGATTTCCCAAGACCCAAACAATATTGTTTTATTCTTAAAACAAATGGAGATACAATTCTGAAAATGTAGTCAGCTTCCAGTTATGTGCAGATGATGTTTATGGCACGTGGACAAGCTATTTGTAGGTGTCTACGTCAGGTGAGTCCAGGTCAGCATGGCACATTGACTTAAGAGCATTTAGCTTGAACTCAATGCTCAGTCAGTGTGATTATTCACCTTCCAGATCTGTCTTAGGTCCAGTGAGAATGTTGCCCATGAGAGGTTAAATCCAAGCTAGAAGCACAGCATTACTTGAGTTTTTTCCTTCAGCTGGACTATTTGAACTACTCATTTTCCTGGGTGATGAAAGTTAGGTATGGGTAACCTAGTAACTTCCACTGGACTACAACGGGATTTTCCAATAACGCTTCATTCCTGCCCATGGTAGAGCCACACTGTTCCTTCAGACTTGTTTTTAAAGCAGTACAACACAGCTACCCTAAGGCTTTACAAATTAATTCAGAAGGTTTTTTTACAAAGCAGCAGTGCATTAAACCATGCTGGAGTTGGTTGTAAGAAAAAAGTTTTTAAGTTATTCTCATAGTTCCCTTCCTTTATTTAAAATCTTGTTTACACTCTAAGTCACCTGGAACAACGGATGAAATCAGAGAACACTGCATTGGGTATGTGTTCTTTCATAAGGTGCTCTTTTTTGCCTCAAAATAAAAGCTTAAATGTTAATCAGGGACCACATGTTATCAGCCTCAAGAGACCTACAGGTTTCATGGTCTAGTTGTGCACTTTTCAAAATAATTTCTGCAGTTTATCCAGCATGTCATGTTTTCTTAAATAGGTAGTTGATCACGCATCTCTTTACAAAGTAATTAGACAATTTGTTCAACATTTGGAATCAGATTTGCATGAGGGGTTTTTTATTATTTCTTTAATAAAGAAGCAGAATACGATATCTGCTGCTTTAGGTGAAAGATGTAGGTAATTGGTATGACTCTGGAATTGACTATCCTGTTACTTAACCCTAGATGCATTTACAATTTTAAAGTACTAAAGATCAGCAATATTCATCCCTCCCCACCCCAGATAGCAATTGTTATACTATATTAATTATATTATATTATATTAACATATTATTTATATACATGTCCTCACCTTTGTCAGTATCAACGGATTTACAAAGAATTATTTGCTGACAGGAAAAATTTCTCTATAGCAGAATTAGTTCTGCAAGCTTCTGTGAACCACTGTCAGCAAGCAACATGGTCAATATAAAAAGTTCTCAGATCAGGTGCCAAGATTTGCCCAAAATTTCATAGTTTTTCTGAGCATATTGTGTTTTATTTTCTGGTTGTGAATGGCTGTTAACATTAGCAAAACTGCTGAATGACAATTTCAAGGCCATAAAATTTTAGCAATCCCTACTGTATGTAGGTCTGGCAACTGTAATTCATGACAAGTTTAACTTCTCTTTCAGAAATAAAACACAGCAGTAAAGATCCTACCATTTTATGTCTCTAGACTGTCAGGTAAAGCTTATATATCTTACAGTGCTTATCAAATGGCAGCCTTCTGAGAAATAAAGCTGATAATTAAGTGAGTCTGAAAATTAGATGAGTGTAAATTCCAGAGTCACTGTCAATATACTGATTATAATCCAATGACTGAAAGCTGTTTCTGGTGTGAGTATGAAAATACTCATATCAGGTCTAGGGGTGTCAGTAGACCATAACAAGTAAATATTTAATACTAAATCGAGAATGAGGAGTTAGACTCTCCATCTGTTGAGACCACGTACTGCACGCAACCTGGAACTTACCCCAGCACAAGGTCAGTGGAGACAGATGAGCAGTTTGGCAAGAGCCTGGATTCAAACTCCCTGCTTCTGCACCACAGTGAATTTCACCTGCATTAGACCATTTGTGAGTGTTCAGATCCCACCTCTGCTAAGATCCTAGCCTAAGTGTAAAGAGGGATTGGGAGTGGTGCAGTTATAAACTGACAGGCACACAGGTTTTTTAATCTTCAATAATGGCATTAGTGCACTGGCACGTAAGGCAAAATGACAACGTTTCACAGAATCACAGAGTGCTTTGGGTTGGAAATGACCTTAAAGACAATCTAGTCCAATCCATTTCTGGCAGCTACAGATGGCATCCTCTGACACTTACCTTTCCAATCATGCTTCCCATTCAATTTCATTTTTTTCCAAACTTGAACCAACTGTATCAAGTGTCTGGTCTAAGCAGGATTCAATAAAGAAGGTTTAAATAGACTTCCCAGAGGCAAGAAAACACCATCCACATCATAAAAAGAAGGACTGGATTTTGAATGGAGAAATAATAGTTTACCCTTCTGAAAAAAAGACCAGTTAGTGTTTGAACACTAAATCATTACTCTCAGCATGGGTTTTGTTTCATCTTCTCCATCACAAATCTCGTGCTTTACAGGCCTTAATTATTTGAGTTTGACAGCATTCCCAATTATCTGGTCTTGTCTTTGCTTTACCCCCTGGGAACTAAGGCCCAAATAAGTTAAAGCCAAAACTGTCAAAAGCATTCACCAATGTGGGGCACTTAATTTAACAGCATTAAGCCATCATCCTCCTGAACACTTAGCATTTCATTGCATCTTGTATGTTCAAAGCACAACTTCAAGTGATTTCAGGCTCAGTTGTGTGCTCAAGGCTTCCACAGATCTGTTCCTGGATATTTCATGCTGAGCACACAGAAATATAAAACTAACTCACAGTTAGTGGCCAACTGTGAAAGAGTCGACTCTTTGCTCTTGGCTCTGTTTGAATTTGCTTTGCTTTTAAAAAGGACTAAACCAGACCATCATGCACCACACAAACCTGATTCATTTTTAAAGCAGAGTTAATCTCGTCAACCAACTACTAGTGGAAAGAAAGACTGCGGGAGGCCAAAAAGTGTTAGTTAGGTTTGGATTTGTTTGTCTATTTGTTTTAGAGGGATAAGGAGCTCTGTGCAAAAGCAAAGGGCTCAAAAATATCAGCAGAATTTTGTCAGTGAGGTGAAGAGTAAGGTATGAAAAGCCAAGAGTGTAGGGGAGTCTGCATGAGCTCTATAACATCTCTCCTGAGCCTTCAATCCCCCATTCCAGCTGATCTGATCTTTAATGGTGTCTTGTCCCCAAAGACTGGCTTACCTGCCTGTGTTCTCCAGGCTACTTCTGCAGCAGAAAGTGACCCCATAGCAGAGGGCCAGGACAGACCCTCCCACGGGATGTGAAAAAGAATGTGGGAAGAAATGCCAAATGCCACTGGGGGAGCAATCTCCCCTTTCCCAGAAAGACACAGCACTGCTTTATGCTCCCTTAGCAGCAGTAGCAGCAAACCTGGTTGTGTGTGAGGCTGTGCAGGCAAGAGGCAGCCTGGCTGCTCAACAGCAAGTGCTGCTATCACAGATGGTCCATGCTGCCTTGGAGAAGAGACAGAAATTATATAGACAACAAAGCTAAAGACCCTTCATAGGGTCCCAATACAGCCTGTCCAAGGGACATTTCATTTTAATTTTTCCACTATAGGTAACCAAGTACTTTGAGCCCGGTATTGACCTTGTCTCCAGATGCATATCCAGAATGGAAAGTACACGGATAAAAGTGCATAAAAGAGCCTTTCAGACACTTCCTCATTCCCAGCCACTTGATTTTGCAGTGAAACATACTTTTTAATATAAATTATTTTGGATGCATAGACACCAAACACATCTAACAAATATTAGAAATCTCACAAAGCCTTGAAGAATGCCATTATCCCAGAGCCTGAGAAAACAAATGGACAATCAATCTGCTCTGCAGGATCTTTCCATCCATCTCTGACTAAAATTCAGGAAAATCTGTAATACCCTTCACCTTGGTTTCAAACTAATAACACTTGCATACTAAAGACTCCCATTAAACTTAACAGTTGTCTTGATCCTGTAAAGTGCACAGGAAAGGGGCATAACAGAAGAAAGATCACTTTCTCCTTTTTTGTGTACTTTGTAGTGAAAGTAACACCATATGTCAAAAATACTCAATAAATCTGATAGATAACGTCCTCTGCCTGCAAAGAAACGTGCAAGAAGACACTTTAGAAGCCCCAAATCTATTTATATCTATTGATTCAGCTATGTTTTCACTTCTGTGCTTTGAGAAAAGCAGGACTGTCTAAAACATGAACAGACCATTGAGGAGATGGTACTGCATGAGTCCTCATGCCCAATTCCTTCATCAGCTTCCCACTGTTACTGTACATCTGCAATTATTATCTCTTTCTGTAGAGTTCTCTACTGTGATGTTTGTTGCTAATTTCATATGCAGCAGAGCTTGGTAGCTTTGTGTACACTGTGCTCTGTCAGGAGACATTTGGGACCAGAGGATGCTATTGGAGCTTAAGCTCGTTAAACTGCCTATGACACGGATGAGAACTGCTTGCAAAGATGAGAGACACAGGGTGACCTCAATGAATACAAAATAAAACATCTTTAAAAGAAGGTCTTCCTATAAGAAACTGGATCATTAACTGATTGTGTAACTTGAAATTGTCTTTGGGGACCTATGTATGCATATATGAAAAGAGAAGAATGCTTAATGCATCTAGCCTTGAAATATCAGTACAAGATCAGGAAATGATTGAGCTTTATTATTTATTTTTTTCCCTTTGAGGAAATTCTAGATTTTTTTAATTTTTTTTTTTTCAATAGAACAGGAACATTATGTATTATACAAATCCTCTCCCCCTAATATTCATCATGACAAGTTGTGATAACACATGTAAGGGGAAAATGTTCTCATTACAGAAATCAACTTTCTTTTCTCTCTTCCACTTTCAGTCATGCTCCTACAACCCAATTTACATCTTCATATTGCCTATGTTTTCTCTTAATTTGTTTTAACTCCCCTCTCCTGTCCTTTGAATAATTTAGAGGTGGTTACCCAAATATATACGTTAAGATCACACATCTCTTCATAAAGAGTGAATAAAATGTAATTTTTAGATGAACAGTTCTACCAATTAGGATCAATTTTTCATTTTTAAAATCAGATTCCAGTATATAATTGTTCCAGAATTTCTTGCACAAACTTATTTTACTAAGAATTGCGGTTATTTAACACTTCTCAATTCTTACTCATATTCTCCTTCTGATTATACATTTTTCTGTTCTTACAAGCCCTTAAATCAGAGCCTTACCTCTCTCAGCACTATATCAATGCTTATTATGCCCCTTTTCATGACTTGTAGCAGGACTTTATACCATCAGTATTCATTTTGACCCCTATTTCCAAAGCCTCATTTTCAGCCAACTTATCCAAACTTGAAATGAGGCAAAATTTCACCTGCCATTTATAAGCAGTTTAAGATGATTTCTTTATAAAACTCCAGTAGACTGTCCAAATTGCAGACTCATTTCACATCTCCCTTTTGCTCCTCATAAGCGCCAGCTGTCAGTGAAGGCTCTACATAGATTTGTCACTCTGCAAACTCAAGCTCCTCGGGACCTTCTCTGCCATTGCAGCCCTGGATTGCTGTGGGCTGCTGTAGGCTTTGCTAGAACATAACTTGGGGGACACGAAAGTTGGAACTGAAGTAATTTATTTCCTTATATCCCCAGTGTAGCCTCAGCCTATTGCACCCTGTTTCTTAAACTGGCTTTAAATATGACATATAACTGGAAATACAGGAGGAGAGAAAAACTGAAAGGAGAAAGGAAACTTTCCAGAAAGCTTAGGAAGAAAGGAAGACTGAAAACAAGGATGATAGTGGAATCAAAAACAAAGCAGCTTTTGCACTGAATGTGGGGAGGAAGCAAGGGAAGCTGAGCTGAAGAAGGGAGGGAGGGAGAGGAAGACCTCTTGGTAAGAACGAGTGCAATGGTAGTCAATAACAGGGCAAGAATCTATAACAGAATAACACAGATTAGGAAAGTGGAAATCTGTAAATGTCTGGGAGACAAAAACTAGGACTGGAAGCCAGGAGACATAAGAACACCAATAGCTTAGCAAAAGGATGAGAAGGGATGAGAAGCTGCCATACAAGAAGACAGTCTGGAGAAAAGGGAAAAACCCAATATGAGTGCCTTGGAGGAAACAGTGATCAAAGACCTTGTGATACAATACAGAAGTTTCTGTGCTCACCGCTTCTCTGCTATCAGCAGCACAGCGGCTTTGCCCTGCAGGGACACAGCACCCTGCCCTCCTTGAGCACAGGTCCAGTGATAACAATTTGTCACATTCCATTAGACACTTTGTTAGTTCAAGTGGGAGAAGTCTCTGCAGAGGATGAAGAAACACTCCTCCCTGCTGATGACCCCAGCAGGTGTAGATTTAATGCCATATGTTCTAATGACTTGAGTGCTTATCTTTTAAAAGCCATATACAACTTATACAAAATTAAACTATGCATTTTTAAAATACTGCAGAATTAAATTCTCATAGATTACAAATTCATCAGCCATTTTTATATACAATATTTTCATTCTCCTTCTCCAGAACTGAAGGCGTATATTATTTTTTTAAAACATCCTTCCTCTCTTGCTGTACTGAAGGACTAATATTTTGGGAACAGATGATATGCATCTCCCAAAGAAGACCCACATATACAACACCTGCCTCATTTGTTGCAGAATGGTAAAAGAGCATGACAGGGATATATAAAATCTTTCTCCTGGGGAATTGCGTCTGCCACAGACCGTATGGGCCCACATGGTACAAGAGCTACCCTATAGCAGAAGGGCAACATAAATCCTCTCATATTTTTCAATCAACATCTTTCCAATGACAGTCATAACATGGTCAATATTTTTGCTGGTGTACTTCTGAAAAATCCTGATAGAAAATCTGTAAGGTGGTGAGGAAGCAGACTTCAAATTAATACATTAATGGGTATTAAAAGTTTTCAAAAAGAATTCTCAGTTTAATTAGGATTCAACTTTCTAATGATATAAAATCAAAACAAACCATTACCATTTTGACTTTACATTGGTTCAGTTTATACAGACACTTGAAAGCACCTCTTAGTCCATTTGCCAAACTTCTTCCAAGTTCTAAATACTTCAGAGTGAATATGGGCTAAACCCCACATTTTACATATTTAATTGCAAATTTGTTAGGGTTTTCAGTAGAATGAGTATGCAGCAAACAGCAACTGACATCAAAGGAATACAAGTCCTTTTTGTCAAAGCTCAGGACTGTTCATTCTCCTAGCCCCTGTCTCTGCCTTCTGTGGCAGGGGCAGTGGGATTGGAGGACTTGTTGGTGAAGACTGAGGTAAAAAAAGACATCCAGTATCTCAGTCTTCTACATATCCTGCATAACCAGGTCTCACGTTTCCTTCTGGAGAGGTCCAATATTTTCTCTAGTTTTCCTTTTATCACAAATATACCTGTAGAAGTTTTTCTTGCTGTCCTTCATGTCCCTGGCTGGTTTTAATTCTATCAGGTCTTTAGCTTTCCTAACCATTCTTCAAGGCTGAAGACTTCACTATGTCTCTGGACAACTAGTGCCAGTGTGCTTAGTCACCCTCACAGTAAAACAAAGAAAAAGCTTTTTCTTATGTTTAAATGGAATTTCTTGTAATTCAAACTGTACGTGTTTCCTCTGGTTCCGTCACTGGATACCACTGGAAAGAGTTTGGCTTTGTCTTTACTCCCTCCATCAGGTATTTACACACATATATGTATCATAGTGCCTGTGAGAACATGGCAGGAGAGAGGGAGTAAAATCTGTGAGAGAATAAGCATGAATGAGAGAAATAAGTTTTATTTACATTTCACCTGGCCTCACGTATGGTCTTATATTGATTTTATTACATTAATAGCCTAAATGTTCTCCTAAACAGCAGCTTAGATTTTTTCAGCCAAAAAAAATAAGTAGGTATGAATGTGAAAGATGTATACCAAACACTGAACAGCATAAAGAGAAAACATCCATGAACAATGTGACATATTCAAGTCAAATTGCAATCGATTAGTCACTGCTGAAGCAGAAAATGAATACAGGTGGTAAAGTGTTGATGAACAACTTCCAGTATTTGTGTGGGCAGCCACAGACAGACACACAAAAAAGTTCAATAATACAGGTTCCTTTTGAAGCTTATTTTTTTCACTTAATCTTTCATATTCAAAAAGTACAAAGGACGTGCTTTAAACACAGTGGAAACTGCTGTAAGAAATCTGGACTTTCTTGAGCCATAGATTAAATACTTTTAGTTGTATTCAAATAAGTGATCCATACAATTCAGCAGAAATGTAGATTTCAGATCTCACCATGTACCTATAATATTCTTTCCTTTGCCAGTGATTCAAGGACAAAGCCACTCTGTTGCAGCAGTGACTTGCTACTATATATGCAAGTGACAGCTAGAAACTGTGACAAAATCCATTTACGCAGATATGAGATTATAAGTTAAAGTAAACATGCCACTGTTCAACCTAAATTCAGATAATTTTCATCACTATTCATAACAGAGAGGAAAGAATTCTGAAAGTTTTTTTAATAAATCATCCAACAATGAATATTCACAAAATAAAGACATAATAAAAGACCTAGAGTTGATAGTTTAGAGAGGACATTTTCAAGTGCTGTGATAGTGTATTAGATTATTTGACCCTTTTTTTCACCCATGCCTTGTATCATCTGAGTTATAATAATGTGATTACAAACATGACCATGTACCCAACTGCCTTACTCTGACCTTGTAAAACCACTAAAGCCGTTTGCAGTGTTCAAATACAACACCACATGGCATTATCAAGGCTGAAAACTAAAAGTGAAATAAATGGAAACCTAAGACTTTGTCATCAGGCTACCTGACTTGCATACCTTAGCTAAACAAAATAAAACTATTCTATCAAGCAGAACTAGTGTTACTGCTACCGTCTTCCATCTTGAATCTGTTGATTTGGCTGATTTTCTCTGAAAAGTCTAGAAGCCATATAAATGCAAATTTTGCATATAATTACTTTTCAATATTTCTTTCAAGAAAAAAATATTTATGACATCAAATGCTTAAATGTTTTCAGATGATGAAAACATAATAGGTACTCTTATAAATATCTGTTTAAAAACCCCCAAAAGGCTTTGCAAACAGGTCACGATCTCAAGGTCTACAAGTCTCCTGGGCTTCACAGATTTTCACTGCACATCAAAACTTGACCTTGCTGAGCAAGTTAAATTATTTGAATGCTATTAATGGACAAAATTAGACTTCTGTTGCCACAAAGTTTTACACTGATAGTCATATAAGAATTTGAATCATTTTAAGCACTACTACAGTTATTACATACATTGTTAGTATACGTTGAATTAAGTATACATTGAAGGGAATCCCAATGTAATTGACCTACTACAGGTCCATAAATTTGTAAACGCATCAATTCAAGAAAGTTTGTTTTTGTAACTCTACCCATTCTACCCATTAATTTTTGAAAAAAAATTTTTTTCATGTCTAAAATTTTGTTCATAAAGATATACTTAACACTGAATTTACTGTGATATGTATGTCCACATTCTGCTTTTACCATGGAATAATTGCAGCTCTCAACATTTGATTTTGTTAAAAAAATATTCTGGAATTTTGAAATTATAGGGCATCAGCATTTTCAGTGGAGAACATTCTATCTTCTTCAAAATTTACAGGAGACTGAAATATTGTTGAACACCTTGGCTTCTGAGTTCCTTGGCCAAATAGAGATTCTTCTCCTAGAGTGATTTTTGCACTTCTCTTCAGCTAATGAAGAAACAATTACGGATGCTTTCAAGCAATTAAAAATGACAGTGGCCAGTTTAGTCAATTTCTAGACAGCTAGATGAGACTGCCTATCATGTCAACCTGTATGCCACCATAGCCACGCATGAAGACCGTAAAAAAAAAAATCAACCTAATAAAAAATTTGCAAAAATGTAAATTTTACGAACAGTTTAAGGAACAGCTCAGGCAAAAAACTCGAATTCTAAATATACTCCATTTTCCTACTTACCTTCATATCAGCTATAAAAAGGGATTACTCTGGTACTCCCAAAGTCATTGAGACTCTGAGGACAGGACAGACTGTCTGTTCTGTCATGTGCTTGCTTGCTAATGTCCCTCAGCCATATAATGAAATGCTCAGGGTGCCAAACCTGGGGATTAACACCAGGAGTGTGGCTGTGCAGAGACTGCAGCACAGAAAGGTGGGAAGCCAGCAACAAGACACACAAAAAGGCATGCAGGTAATGATGTGCACTTCTGCTCCCATTGCCAGACACAAAACTGACACTCCTGAATCATCACAACAGGGTCCCATAGAAAAGAAATACTGTGAAAGCACAAGAGTGAAAGGCATTGGCCCAATCTCTCTTCTTTTCATCTTTCCCCTCCCTGCTGGCAGCCACAGGGGTGCAGAACATTCAAACAGACTGTCAGAAGTGTCTACATGGCTTTTGCATATCGAGGTAAAATGTAGATCAAAAAAACCCCAAATTAAACCAAACCAATCCACAACAAACCAAACCAAACCAAACCAAACCAAACCAAACCAAACCAAACCAAACCANCAATCCACAACAAACCAATCCACAACAAACCAAACCAAACCAAACCAAACCAAACCAAACCACAACAAACAAACAACAAACTAAAACCACAAAGCCAAAAAACTGAGTGAAAGATTATGTTGAATACTTTTTCTTTGTTTCTTTTTTCATGATGTCATAAGAAAGAAATTTTTCTCCTTTAAAAGCCAGTTTGATACAGGTTTATTTCATAAAGCAGTTAAGGGAACAACCCATATTAAAATGGCCATAAGTATTTTAATTTTAATTAAAACAGATGCATAGTATAATAATTGTACTACAGCATAATTTTTCTCACTACAAATATTTTAGTTCCCTACTTTGCCTGTAAGTGTAACAATGCAGTAAGTGACTAAATGCAGAATAAAATCCAAACTTTCAATTTAAATACAGCCATAAGAAAAACATTGCAAAAATCACATTTTAAGGCAAAGGATTAATTTTGCTCAATGAGAGTGAGAATAAGCAGAAGATGTTTCAAATTAACAATGCTTCAAAAACTTCTGAAATTCTCAACTCTTCATTCTTACAGGTCTTCTAAAGGAAATTCATAGTAACCAGAGTTCCTAAATATTTTTTCAAGGAAACACTAATAGGCATGCTGATAGTGTCATACACCCTTAAACCTCACCTCCTAGATGGGTGAACTAGAACTATATAAATAAGGGATTTTTTAAGATCAGCAACGAAAAAAAAATTAAAGAGTTTGTGTAGGTTTGATAAATTAACTTGAATCCAACACAATCTTTCTTCTGTTAGTGAAATTGAAAAAATACTTTCTGGTCACCATGAATTAAGAAAAAGAGATAACAAATGATCAAGATGGCAGACTCAGGGGAGATGGTTGTAAAAACCAGTGGCTGTTACGTCCAGACAGGTCAGTGTAGAAATAAAAAATAAGTATAATAACTCACAACTTAAGGAAAGCCTCTAGCTGGTGGACTACTATGGCAATAAGCCTCCTAACCTCATCTTTGGCAAAGTTTTACTTGGAGCTGTACTTGTATCCCATGTATGTGTGTTTCCTACCACTCTCTCTGTGAAGAGGAAAGGAAAACTCACCACCATTACTGACATTTAGTGAAACTGGCCTGAAAGAGGGGTTCAGTTTCTCTGGACTGTTATGAAATTCCACCAAAGGGATGGTTTTTACCATTAAACTATAAAAATGAGAGGAAAAGGAAAAAACAGAGAAGGAAGACGTGCACTCACCAGTCAGTTGATGCTTTGTCTTGGTGGGAAGATTCCATTATTTCCCTTATAGTCACATTACGTGTTAAACTTTTCTGTATACTTTCTATGCAAAGGTCATCTTGTGATGCTGTTGATTTAGGGACAGTATTTTTTTTTCCTCATCACACAAAAAACTGGTTTTTTTAACAAAACACAAGGCCTGTTCTAGAGAACTTGCCTGTAAGAGACCAGGTTCTTAAAATTTTTTATCTCATTTGCGAGAAACACCTGGAATTGTTAGATTGTGGAGAGTATTGTGAATGACTCAAACCCTTAAACTTTAAAATTATGTCTAGACTTTTTTTTTTTTTAACTGAAATTCAGTGCTATGTTTTTTCACCTGAGCAGAATTTAATTCAGGGTAAAACTTATCTCCTTCAAAAATTCTGTTCACCTTCTGCTTTCAACAGGGAGCTACAAGGAATTGGGGGGGGAAGATTAGTACAAATTCCAATTAATTTATTTCCTGGAAGTAGTAGTGTCATTTGGGATACATTTTTCAGGCAGTAGAATTTTTGGGCTGCAGCAGAGCTGACAGCACAGTGGTGGCTGCACAGACATTTCTACCACCCCAAAGGTCATGTGAAAACTGCAGTAACTCTAAAATGTCAACTAACTGGTGATGGATGGATGCAAGTAATCCTATGCTTTGGCATCTGGATTGTGAACTCTGTAAATTGCAACCTGGCTGTGAAATGAAGGAAGTTCTGTGTCACAATGTGCATAAAGGAGTTACTGAAAAAATACAAGTATGGCATCTTGCCTGTACTAATTGCTGAGGTGGACTAAAGAACTGCTACAGGCTGAGTTTCTGTGTCTTTTGTTTCTTAACACAGGAAAGTCAGAAGGGAAGGAGAGATATTGTTCTAGTTCGGTTTGGAAAACAAAATTATCTGTAGAAACAGAACAGAACATTTTTATACATCCTGTCATTTACCCCCGTGTGGGGGAAAATGATGTGTTTAGTGTTTGCATACTAAGAAAACAGCTACCTGTTTCCAACTAACAATTATCTGATCAGTTGAGTCAGACTGGAGCTGTAAAATGGTTTTTATAATGCATATATGCAAACTCATGGAAAATGCCCACAGATAAATAAATTGCAAAAATCATACTCCTTCTTTTTCAGTCAAAACCCCTACAGAATAGAGTGAAAATTAAATCAGTGGAGTTCCACAGAAGTGGTATGAATTTCTGAACAAATCATGGGAGAATCTACAGCATTTAAAGATAATTTGAGGTGTCTGGAATACATAAATATATTCAGGGGGTCTCAGCTCATCGGGCCTTTAGAATAAAGTCTCTCCCTGACTTCAGTTTTAGTTACTTTATCTTAATGTGAAACAACCCATGTTCAGCACTAATAAATTAGTGTTTTCGCAGGTTACAATGATTATAAATGCATTCTATTGTGTAGGCAAGGAATGAGTACAATTAGCAGAATCCCAGGGGACCTCAGAACTAGCATATAAATCTCTGCACATTCTTAAAGTGACAGTACTTTGGCAATCACTGCTAAGAGGACTTTAAGGAAAGCTGGAGCCTGCAAGTCTCTACTGAAGGAGCACCGAGAGGAAGCTGAGCAAGTTTGCTTTGTTTGAATTGGATTGCAAATTCTACACACAGAAATACGGCCCACAGCTGTTGTTAAAATATGATTTCATAGCTAAATTGATTTCAAGAAGTGTTATTTTGTTAAGGAAAAGGAAACAGAGTTCTCTGTAAGCCTGAGCAGCGTTTCTCCAAAACATCTTTCTTTACAAGTACCTTGTTGCAAATGTTTCATACACAGCAAAATACCATTTTCCAGTCATGCTTCAGCATCAGGGCCCTGACCCAAAAACAGTAATGTTGAGGCTTTTTAGGGTAAAATATTATATTACCATCTCTCATGGTGTCCTAATCAAACCATGTCCTCTCAAATCAATGCCCACAATCTCTGACACAATTTAATTAACACCAATAACCTGCATGAAAACACCAGATTACCATTTAGTTTCACAACTCATGCAAATGTGATATACATTCAAATTCAAGCAAAATCAAGGACCAAGAAGGTTTACTCATCCCATGGCTGAGACTTCTTACTCTTCTCCATTTTTCAAATTGGCTATTTCAGGGAGCGTTTAAGATTCAAATTTATTGAAGCCAGAAGGAACAAAGAACCATAGCACAGATAAAGAAAATTAGTTTAAAATTCACTATTACAGCTCTTCTATTAAAAAAAGAAGGGGCAACTGCAGTAACAATAGAACAGGCAGCTGAATTCTATCCCTATTTACACTTTTAAAATGGAGGAACTGAAACAAAGATCAGAGACTGCTTTATCACAGGTCAAGTTATCCCCAGCTGAAAGCTTTGGTATAGAACAATCACTGAAATGATCAGTCCTCAGAAGTGTCAAGTTATACTTACGGAAAAACATTTGCAGAATTGGGATCTAAAACATCTGTCTCTGAAGTAATTCAAGGAACATTAGTCACACTAATCTTTTTCAGATTTCATTTGCACTTGAAGAGATATATTAAAAGTATTCAACCAACAACAAGCCAGTTGTTCTGAAATGTACTCTTTGAATCAAACGGCACTAAATATCACTAAAGCAAATCCTACACAGGGCAGATTGTTATAGGATTCGTGTTTCCCCTGCAAATTCTCCTCTACAAATTATCTAGATGTTTTATTCAGTAATAAAAAACACTAGAAACATCTACTTCCGTGTCATTGTCTTAACCTTGTCATGAAAATTCACCCAAATTTTTGAAACACGACAGCAAGGATTGTCTATTGAAGAACCTGAGTCATTTGTTTGGGCCATATTAGGAGTGTTACCAGTGGGTCACACTGGGGAGTTTATCTTTGCCTTCTACTCAGCCCTGGTGAGACACACCTGGAGTGCTGTGACCAGTTCTGGGCACCCCAGTCCAAAAGAGATGCAGAGAGACATCAGGGTCCAGAAAAGGGCCCTGAGGCCTGGGGCTGTTCAATGTGGAGAAGAGTAGGCTCGGGGGAGTTTTATCAATGTATATGAATTTCCGAAGGGAGAGTGTACAGAAGACAGAGGAAGACTCCGTGTGACATCCAGCGACAGAACCAGAGACAATGGGCACAAACTGAGACACAGGGGGTTCTGTTTGAACATCCCTTTCTTACTATGAGGGTGATTGATCACTGGCAAAAGCCCTGCATAAAGCAGTAGGGGAGGCAGTCATGGGAATTACAGTCAGTTCTCTTCCAGGGGAGTGTCCTGTGTGACAGGATCATATCACTTCTTATTGACTTTACCTCCTGCCCCTCAAATGCTGTATTTCTTTCAATAAAATGGGGCTAGCATGGCAAAACTAATAGAGGCTTGAACTAATAGATTACATGGATCTAATTTCAAATCAGGGCTGAACCTTGGCAAGGAAAGGTTGGAATTCTTCCATCAGCAGCAGTTTTACCTGCAGTGAATGATGAACAACTTGCCTCCAACCATTAAATATTTGAAAGACTGCTGTACTTCCTGCTCTGGGCATCACTATGGTGATCTGCTATATTGCTTATGTTATCTTTTCCAGATAAAGCCCCTTTAGGGACTTTGGAGGGCTGCCTTTCCTGGGAACCCTGAGGAGCAGACAACTGCTGAGATTCTCCACTCTGCCAATAGGATGGCAATTTCACATGCATGGCTGTAGGATTTTAGCCTTTTGTAAGTCTTCTAGAGAAAGAGGAGTTTCTTGTAAGTTAAGTATGACATTTTGGTAAGTCTGTCTGTTGATCTTATCTGGAATGCCTGACATCAACTCTAATAACCTCAGTATACACACCTATTTCTGGAAGGCACCGCATGTAGTTATAGCAACCTGGTCTGAGAACAACACAAACTTAGAAATATAGTATTTCCCTATTTCCCATTCAGCAACACATTTTATTTTCCACCTGCTTGGTTTTGTACTGAAAAAATCATCCAGAAAGTTTGTGTAGTTTCTCTCTTAGGCAGTTTTCAAGGGCTGACTAGATAAATCACTGAGCAACTTCTGATCTCAAACCTGCTGCTGCTTGGAGTGGGAGGTTGAACTGCAGACATTTTGAGGTCTCTTTGTCTCATTTTTCCTATGACCCTATGTCAGGTTTTCTGCTTTATCTAAATTTTGCCACAAGTTTTGCTGGTGCTTCTGCAAATGTTGTAAGAAGATAAAATCTGACTGTTCTAGTGTTAGATGCACCATCAGGTCATCTGACTATAAGTGTAATTTTATCCTGATAGAAAGTGTCTGCTAACAGGGTCCTTTATGTTTGTTTCTGATTGACTGGGGTTTTTTTAGCAGGTTGGACAGATAAACTCAAGACAAATTTAGCAATGGATTTTGTCTGTACAAGCAAACACTACCACGGGCACTCACTAAAATATCAAAATATCATTTGTATTTTGAGTTGTTCAAGTGATCATCTGCATTGCTCAAAACAGCTCCTCCTTCCTTCATTAGATGGCAGAGACCTGGAAAAGAAAAGCTGCCAGATTGATTTCAATCTTATGATTCTGATGAGAGAGATAGAAAAATAAACTGGGAATTATCACATAAAAAAATTCCTTTACTTTCAGTTTGTCTGGGTAAATTAGCCCAGGTGAAATTTTCTGGAGAATAATGAAATCGAAGATCTCTTCCAATACATGTCAGAGCTCCTAGCTACTTTCAGCACTGTATATGCCATATCCTTCTGTAAAAATATGCTTTTCCCACATAAACATGTTGTATGGTGCTGTAATAATGAAGTTGAAGTTGGCCTCAAGAGTTTCTATGCCTTGCCTTTTCACTTGATTAATTGCATCCAAACCTGACAGTTGGCATTCAGACTGGGGAGCCTCAGTCAAGAGCTTTCTTAGCTGCATTTCAAAAGCCTTTTTCATGTCTTGCAAGAACAAGACATTAACTGGACCTGCTACTGAGAAGTAAATTATTCTAACAGAAAACATGTTTTAAAGCACAGTTTAGCATAAAACCCTAACCCTCTGACAAGAATGCTGATGGCGTGTCCCTTACCAGGTTAATATGACTTTATTCTGCTATCAGTTATTCAGGATGGCGAGCATCCTTTATGTGAGAGAGAAGTGGGAATTAATGGATATTGGGATGGGTGATGAGCCAGCTGGGAGCCTGGGGAGTGAGTGGGGGAGAGAGATAGGGGCCACGGGAGGGGAGGGCACAGGGCTCTTTCTGGAGCTCAGTAACAAAGACCTAACCACAAATGGCTTCATAAAATAGCTTAAAACAGAATAAAGAAAGGCAGGCAGATATTGCAAGTAATATCTTATATCCTTTCAGATGGCTGGAACCCTATGTTGGTGCTGCATTGATGGATGGGATCTGCCCAGCAAATTATGGGAAAGTCCATCTAGGTTTTGTCTCTGTCACCTCACCCCCATCTGCCTTCCTACCATACCCAGTGCAGAAAATGGGCTAGGCTGGTCAGTGTTGCACCATTCCCAGCAGTGCCTCTCAAAAATACAGACAATGAGCACAAACTGAATTACAGGAAGTTATAGTCAAACAGAGTAAAAACCGTGTTTTGCCATGAGTACACACAAACCCTGGAACACAGTGTACAGAAGGGCTGTTGAGCCCCCATGCTTGGAGATGCTTAGAACCCTGCTGGTTCTGTGCAGTCTGTGCTGGCTGAGCGTGCTTTGGGCAGGGCAGTTGGACCAGACCATGTCCAGAGGTGACTTTTCACCGCCCCCATGCACTGATTCCATGACCCAGAGTAAAACACGCTTTGTAGCCTCCACAATCTAAGTCATTATTAAGACCAAGTTTCTAGACAGAAGCCAAATCTTTTCTACTCCAGCTACCCAGCTAGTATGTTACACAGAACATTATCAAATGAAAAGAATGTAGGATGTGTCTGAACCAAATTATTCAAAAGCTGAGAAATGTAAATTATGTGACTGCCTCAGCAAACTTTTTTTGACACTTTCTTGAAAGATGATTTCTAAAAAGTTCCTGACTGTCCTTACCCAATCTTTTTAACTCTTTAATCAGCATTAGTCACTAGATCTGTCAGCTCTTCTAATGAAACAGTGAATACAAAATCACCTATCTTCTTGTGGACATGTATTTTGATGCAAAAAGGAGATGTTTCAAGATTAAACTTTATTTTTCTCATTTTTACAGCTAGTGAACAAGCAATGAGATTCTAGTCACTATTAGCTTTGTGCTAGTAGGTTAGAAATACTTTCATGTCTTTAAGATGCAGAAAAATTCTTCATAGCAATTTATATATTCCAAGCACATCTCCAAGCAACTGTGCCTGCAGCTGTGATTGCTCAGCAATTATTTAAAAGAAGCTTCAGGTACCACAAGTTAGATCCCTTGATAATGCGCTTTCAATGTCCAGATCTGAAGATTTCTGCTTAAGTAATTTGCCCTTTCTCATATACTAACTTTGTGGCAGAGGCAGGGACAGAAAGCAATTTCTCAAGCTTACATTTATCTTCTTTAACCTTTCTAGTCTTTACTCTGTCTAGTATCACCCGTATTCTCTTCAGAACACTCAGCTTCCTTATCCAATGAGGCAAGGAAGGACCCACGTACCTCCGCTATGCAACCTTAATTCACCCGAGTGCACTGGACAGATGGACCCTGAGCAGTAACAGACACATGCTGTCTTTTGGAAAAACTGTGACCACTGAATAGAGATTACTAAGTACACGAGTCTGACAGCTAAAACATATTTATGCTAACAAATCTGAGTTTCCTGAGTAGTCATTACAGCCCCAGCCAATATTGAATACTTCCATCCAGCACTGGGGGAGTGTATGGAGAAATCCCCTGTGCTCCTCAAAATTTAAAACTAGCATGAGAGGGAATTATCATATAGAAACAAGCTGAGTTCATGTTCCTTAAATCAGAAAGGGTTTTAAATCTTCTACATCCACCTTTTAAACCAATATACAGCTGTAGCTACACTTTTCCATATGGAGTAACCACAAGATGGGAAAAAACTACACTCCTTGCTAAAGTGTCAGTGATTTGTTAGTCACAGAGAAATGGCAAGGCACCAACTCATGAGCAGCTCACTTGTAGCTATACACTCTTCTTTTTCAGGACATCAGCCCTACTTACCTGTTTTGGTTCTTCTCCTACCTTTGGGGTTTTTTTTGTGGCTAGTGTTCTTATACATGAATGAAAATTCAGTGCAGTTTAATCTTTGTTATTGGGTACTTCAAAACTGTCATGATCTCCATTACAACCTGCAGGAATTTTGACTTGGAGTTCAGAATGGTCTGAATTTTATCCACATACATAGAGACATTTCCCCCCACACACACTCTAAGATTGATCATCCTGGTCAATCACATTCACAGGTCTAAATTAGAACTCCTCCAGTCATCCTCAGTGACCTTCAGCTGGTCCTCAATGAGTGATTTTTCCTAGCATATCAATTGTGTGCTCAACAGAGAAGGAGAAATGACAAATAAAAAAGTGGGAGATATGCTAACAAATGTGGGTGAGATAATGTACCCCTGTACAAGTTCCATTACACTGGAAGAAAGATTGTTGAAAAAAAAAAATATCATAATAATCCCCACTTAAGATGAGGTCCCTAGCAGCTAAATTCCATGTATATTTATAAGAACAGTTTGTGATGATAGTTAGATTTCTCAAGGATATTCTAGTGGGGAAAAAAAAAAAAAAAGGCTGCATGCACACAGAGTACAAGCAAAAAGAACTGCAATGCTCAGTTGTTCTGTTCTCCTTGCTGTACTGGAGCAGTATTTATTTTAAACTCTGTTTGACTTGATCACACTTCCACATTGAAAATATCTCTATTACTTGTTGCATGTGTGACTCAATCATTATTTATGGTTTCAGTTTAAAAGTCTTCCTTTGACTTAACCAGTGAATTATCTTTTTTTAAGTTTTGTCAAAATCTTCGGTCTAGATATAAAATGAATATTACTTTCTTAAAAAAAAAAAAAAAGAAAAAGGTTTATATCATTTAAATGGTATTGCCAGCATTTGCTTATTCATTCAAGAATCCTGTGGGCCAGAATCACATCTGAGCTACAAAGTTCTACATTAACTGGCTTAATTTTTAAACAAAATGGCTCAGTGTAATTTCTAAAGATTATAGAGGACTGGTGGAAGCAAATTTCTGACAGAGTCAATTTCACAGGAACAAAGTGAGTCCTTGTTAAACCAGAAGACCAATAGAATAGGACTGTTTTGAAAGAAGCAAAACTGAGTTCCCGTTTGCAGCCAGAAGGAGGAAAACTAGAATAACTTTCCCTTGATGAGGAAGGAAAGGATCAATAGCTGAGTAATTTTGAGTAGAGGAGGCAGAAAAGAAACTTGATATGCTCAAGCTCCATGGTACCTTTTATGACAAAGTTCGTTTCAAATAGTTGGTTACCTTTTAGCTCACTGCCAGTGAATTCACTCCAGGAATTCGGTCTAGTTTCTTCACAATAAAAGCATGATCCAAACAGCAATAATGAAGCTCCAGATTGAACCAAACTCTAACAAAAATTACATAATCAGTCAAGGGTCTCAGTGTCATAGAATCATTTGGGTTGAAAAAGACCTCTAAGACCACCAAGTCCAACTGTTAATCAAACACTGCCAAGTCCATCACTAAACTATGTCCTAATCTTGAACATTTTTGTTCTTTTGCAGAGGCCATTCTCCTTCCTTCACTCTTGCTTCAAGGCCCTTATTTCTATCTCTGCAGAAGGGTCTTTATAGGTCCAACAGCCCCCATTTTTACAGGGAAAAGTTATAGTTGAGACTGAAAAATAATTTCTGTGCAGGTAAAGATTTTCAGGAGTGTTTAAATGATTCGGGAAACACAACTCTCTCTAAAATAACACTGGCTTTCAAAAATGCCCATCTATTCTTTCTTTCCCCTGAAAATTGACTATGTCTGCTGTTGGTTATACAGAACCAAGACTAGTAATGGGTGGTTCAATGTTTCTTGAAGATGAAAGACTCATCTGTTGAAACATGAAATAGTTGAAGTTATCCCAAGTCAATGCATATAAAAAATATTTCATTTCACAAAATAGGTTACATTTTTCTGCTGAAGAAGTTATAATTTTGCCTAAGCAATCAGTGTATGATTGAACAGAAACAGCCTGAAGTGAATATTTCATTATAAGGAATTTTTCCCTCAACTATACTCAATAAAACAAAAATTACTCTGACTTGCTTGTAAAACTAAAACTAATTTGGTCTTTTATATTCCTGTTGTCTTTCAGCTTTAGTACAAACATTCATTCCAGGCAACTAGCTACAGTTGTCTGCTAGATCATATCTCAAGTTTAAATGCATCA
Organism: Pachycephala philippinensis; assembly: GCA_013397055.1. Taxonomy (NCBI): domain Eukaryota; kingdom Metazoa; phylum Chordata; class Aves; order Passeriformes; genus Pachycephala; species Pachycephala philippinensis. The sequence continues at coordinate 431,512 of VWZT01001598.1, forward strand.
ACTGACCAGTGTAAATAAATTTCAGGTATATAAAATTACTATTGTTATGTTACTATTCTGTCTCAAAATGTTTATAACTCCATTAAAGATATAAGAAAAATGGCAACAGTACCCCCTGAGCAAACATTTCAAGTGCTGATGTGTTACACGGTAGTTATAAACTAACACATTCTTTTCCAGTGATTACTTAGAAATAGTAATCTTCTTTTCCAGTTCCTTATTAAGCATTTGGAGCAAAACACCAATCACCTAAATGCCATGGATTTTTAAAAATTACTATATGGAACCTCTGAAGGAAGAAAAGGTTTCACTTCTGTTTCTGGTAGCAAAATGTGTGCATTCACATTCCTGTTATAGAACCCTACATCACAGAAGTCAATGTGGAAGACGTGTGCTATGATTTCTGCTGCAAGGCAGCACTTCTTGAATAAACATTTGAGAGCAGTAGACATAACAGCACTGTAGGACCACTTATATCCTGCATAAATAGGGATACCTATATATCAGTTAATTCCCATACTAAATATTGAAATAGATGGTAGAAGGTACCAGCATGAATATTCTTATGGGAGAAAGTTATTTCCTTTTGTTATATGAAGTAAGAAAAGAATGACCCATGTGTTTAAATAACATTAAATTTAAATAATTTTTAAGTTTTGTTTAACGAACCCATTTTTTTGTCTTATGTTAATTGTACTGCTGGCAGTATGAATTATTTTTGGTAATATTTAACTTTATGCAAATCTCAGTAAATGCAGTTTCAAATTTTAGCTCTTATGATTTATTTTTCTTCAGACTATCAGTTAAGGTCTGTTAGTTGAGTGCTTCTATTACTTCTGGGATCTGTTTTTTACAGTAAATCTATTGGCATAAAAGGGCATCTGTCTTCTGCTTTAAATCTCATTTACACATATTTGTTCTTCCCACACTTTTCCTTTCCATTCTCTCCTATACAGATGATTACCACTTTCATTTCAAAGGAAAAACAGGGTGGAGGAAAAGAACAGTTCTTAAAAGCTAGGTTGGAAATTAGCTAGCAGCTATTTTCACAGAATTTTTTCCCAAATCTTTATAAGCACTCCTTCTCTAACTAACAGAAAAAAATAATTGCTTCATAAGACAGGCTTATGAAAACTAAACAAACAAAAATTCAATAAGGTGGTGTGGGTATATTGTGGTAAAGGAAATATTAATATAATTTTTTGTTCACAAAACGATCAATTGTATAAAAGCCTGACAACAAATCAGGGAAACACAGTACTTGTTCACTGAGGATAGGACAAGGACTAATGGGTTATATTAGTAAAGTGTTTGATATTTAGGATACCCCATAGGATACTGAAGTTAAACTGCTGCAGTTTTCATCAATGGACCTCTCCTCCCCTCCCCTCCCCTCCCCTCCTCTTTCCTCCCCGCCCCTCTCCTCCCCTCCCTTCCCCTTTCCTCCCCTTCACTCTACTCCTTTCCCCTCCTTTCCTCTCCCTTCCCCTCCCATCTCCAAAGCAGAGTAGTTGTGGTTTCATGAAAGGAGTAGGGGGCAAAAAGGTTTTTGCACACCATTCGTTTTTAAACTAAAAAAGCTTTTAGTTTGAAGTTCATCCATTTGCAATCTCTTTTTTTTTTCCCCAGCTTACAGAAGAATCATATATTTAATTCTATGCCTTTAGGACATTATTCCCTGTTTGCTGAAATGAAATAAACAAGCAGTACTCCTTCAGAAGCCCATTACATGCATTTTCCCATCCATGCATGGTGTCGGAACTAATCAGGGAGTCCCCATGGAACAGTCACGGGGAAACTGTTGTGGCCACAGGAGAAGCTCCCAGTTCTTACAGGGAAAGAAATATTCTCCTGAAAAAAAAAAAATAAATCAGTGTGTTTCAGAAGGGGCTGCACGTGAGGGCTTCTCATGTGTGGGGTCTGGGTTGACCTCATTACCTCCTCTGCCCTGCTCACACCCTTAGCCCCAGCTTCCCAGCTCCTCTGGGGGAGCTACCCCATGCAGCACCCTGACACCCTTTCTTACCCTCTATCTCAGAAAGCTTATATTGTTACTGAAATAAGGACACAAATACCCAGAATTTTGGGGAACCCTTGCAGTTCCCCAGTTCTCATTTGCAAATTCTCCCAGTTTTCTTTTCTTTTTTTTAAACCCGATATAATTTCTTTTGATGAAATTTTAAACGAAAATAGAAAATGTTTGCTATTTTCACAAAAAGGCAGTAGTGGATGTAAAAAGTGGTGAAAGCCACAGCATTTTCATGCATTGTTCGCTGGTGAAGAGGTAAACACTGATCTGTCACAGCTGCCCGGGAGTAAAGACGTTCTCACTTCCCTCTCAACTCCACCCAGCTACCTTTTATATTGCTTTTCTCAGTGCAAAACCCTTCTAGCCATCGTTACCTGCAATCTATGCCACACCCAGAGATAGCGACAGACCACCAAGAGAGTGTATTACATCTGCTAAAAATGGGGCATGGCTCCCAAAAGCCCGAAGCGGTAAGATATCTGCTACAATAAATGTTTTACCATAACCAAAAGAAAGTACGAATGTCAAGGAAGAAATTATTCTTGCACTCAAAATGAACATTGTAAATCTTTTCTTCTGATGCCGCCAACCACATTTTCAGGTTTAACAGTAATTACTACATGTCCATTAAAAGAGTAGGTTGAAACTTTTGATAGAGTCTATTGCTTGCTTGGGGAAATTTATGTTGAACCAAGAAATGAGTGGTCACGCAGGAGCGACTGGAAGAATAATGGTACGGTTGGGACTTTCCACAGGGAAATCTCACCCCTGTGTCTTCCACACTTGTTCAGATGTAGCATCTTCAGAAACTTCCTATGCAGAAATCCACCATATGCAACAACAGAGTCACTGAGTGGATGGATGCCACCAGCTGTTTTCTAATGATCATGCTGTAGACACCACGAAGAGGTTTTATGAAAGAAACTCAGAAGTAGACCTGCAAGTTTGTTGCATGCAATGGACACAACTAGAAGTCTGTTGAAGTGTAACATATAATTGTATTACTCTGTTGTGGTTTAGGAATGGTACTCCTCAATTTAGTACTCCCACTAAAACCACAATGCTGCTCCCCCCCCACCCCTCCAATTGGAAGAACAAAAGGCAAAAATCATGGGCTGAGAGAAGAACAATTTGCTGGAAACATCAATAAGATAAGAAAACAAACCCTAAATGGCAAAAATACCAATGACAGAGAGTACAAGAAAAGATTCATGCACAAAAACCCCAGACTATAATAGACAATACCAGATGGCTCCCTCCACCTGACTGAACCCCTTCTTCCTGGAATTCTCTTTCCCCTGCCTGCAGCAATGACATGAGGTGGTATAGAATGACCATGTCCTGGCCATGCCCTCTCCTGGCTACTGCAAAATTAACCCTGCCTGGCTGGAACCAGGACATATGTCTAAAGATCCCACCTATGAACAATTCTAGGCTTTCTATTGTAAATGAAGCCCTTAACACTACCAGTTTTGGCACCACAGCAGTTCTGTGGGAAAATTCAGAGACAGTGGGAGAGGCAGGGAGAAGTCACCACATAAACCCACTTAAAATAATCGTATTGAGACTTCATAAGACACTTGAAATGTTTTTCTGAAGAAGAGACATCAGACAATTTGAGATGAAACTCAATGCTCTGTGTGCTTCCAGAGTTCATTGCAGCAGCATGAGATGAGTGCCAGCACAAGTGGGAGCAGAGCAGCTGCTGCAGTGTGACATGCCAACCAGGCTGGTACACCCCACCCTGGACAGCACAGGTTATTTGCTTAAAGAGCACACCAAGCTGGGTCTTACCTATCACTGGGTACCTCCAGCAAGCGGATGTTCATCCCCCTTCATCACCCTGCGTGCTGTTTTCACATCCTCCATTTCATAGTTAGTCAAAAGAAAATATTGCCTCCATGTTCCATGCTCTGATGCTGCACAGGCAGCTACTACAGGTTTAGAAGTCTTCATTCATTTCTGAACTTCTTAATTAAATACTCAAGGGGGGAAAAAAACCCAGTCACCACAACTTATGGTACAAGAGGTCAAATCAAGTATTAAATGAAAAAACAACAAGGTGTGTAACCATGTGGGCAGAACAGAATGAGATACAGAATCTTTGACCTCTGTTTCTGGTTAAAATCTACACACAGCTTTATAGACAGTTAGTTATAAAAAGTATCTTGCCATTTGACTCATTTCTGTATGCCAAACTTCTGAAGGAAATTTATTCATAGTTATATTTGAATCACTGTCTATATGCCTTGACACTTCAAATCAAAACACTAGAGGGATCTAATGATTTTAATTCTAATGATTTAAAAAAAGAATTAAAATTAAGTCCTACCTGGCCTTCTGTATCATTTTTCCACTGGGAAATCTCTCAGGAGTCATTTCTAAGTCACAGACTTCAAAACCAGATGAAGTTTCTAGCCTGAAAAGTCATCTTCTTGCTCCAACAAAACAATATCTTTTTGGTTATTCCCTTAACACTGTCCATCCAACCTTGATTTGCTGTTCTTCAGGCTTTGTACTGTTTGTTTTCCCACTGGGGGCATGCATTTTCTTAAAAAGCAAAAAACCACCAGTAGCCAACAGTCATAATATCCACAATACAACACAGAAGGTACATATATCACTTCTGTAGACTTGAATAGCCTTAAATTGATTTGCTCTTTTGTCCATAACAGAACAGCTGTGTAGTTCAGTGCAAGCTGAAATCCATCTAAACTTGTATGCAGAGCCAATTTTACAGGGCAGTCATCCAATGCGAAAATGTGAGGCCTCCATACATTAATTTCTCTTTTTCTCCCAGATGTAATGTTGTCTCTGAGCCCATGTCTATATTTAGGTGACTGCATTCAGGATGTCATCGGTGTGTCGTCCTCAGTACCAGTCAGGGTTTGTTTAAAGTCCGTCCACATACACAAATGGGTTTCAGACACAATATCAGCTAAAGTTCAGCTGAATTAAAACACTTGAAAATATTTAAATCTACTTGGAGGTTTGGAAGACAGAAATGCAATACAAACAGCTTCAAGATGTCCAAGTTTTATGTTTCTCACATGTGCTTTTAAGTATAGAGCTATACTTCACAGAAAAGTGGGAAAAAAAGGTGTAGGTAGCTCCAAAACATCCAGCAAACATCCACGCTGTATCCCAGAACAGCTTATAGCAAATAAAACCAATAATAAAGCACAATAGCACCACCCATGAGGACAGTGTGACAGTAGAGCATCATCAGCACCTTTTTTTGGCGTGCAATTCTGGGAATTCATCAGAAATCATTTTCAGATAGACTGTGCTGTGTTCTACTGTAGAAAACTACAACAAAACAAGCATCCTCCCTTAAAAGCATCTCTGCTAATCTTACCAAGATAATATTTCTTCTCAAGTTAAATCTGTTAAAACTCTGGACTATACATGACAGGCAGACCTGGTTATCTCCCAAGAGCATTAGTGCCCATAAATCTGCAAGTTATCCAACCAAAAGCCTGTCCTCTGCTGAAGACATCCTTCAGTGTCTGTATTTAGCATGGCTCCAGAAACAAAACCAAAGACATGAGTTTAATGGTTGAATGAAGGAAAAACACTCACGTAATTGGATTCTACTTCATCTGTACATCTTGCATAGCAGACACCAAACTCAACTGACAGGGGTGCTCCCCTACTTTAAGGAGTGACAATGTTGATGTCCACTACCAGTTGGTGTCATGCAGACTTTTTGAATTTGCAGAGAAAAGCAGAGACTTATTGGGAAGGCTAACCCCCAAGACCATTAGCTGTGAAGTTGTGCTGCTAACCACCAAAGCTGTGCTGTGTTCATAGAGTTCTTCCAAAATAAATGGAATAAACTCATTAATACTAGCTTTTTCCACTCATTCTGCAACACTCAAAACCTCTTCACAGAGCCTAAAGTACAAAGTTCCTGCTTCTCTCACTTCAGTCCTGACACTGCCTTTCTCCAAAAAGGGAAACATTGCTCTGAAATGAACAGCTGAAAACTGTGACAGATGAGGACAGCACAGCAGGATTAGACAAATGCTTAAGAAGCAGAAATATTTTAGTCTTTTCATGTAAATATTCCTAGTGCTAGATAAAAAATTAAAAGGCACTGTTTGCAGGGGGCTTCTGAATTTTTGAATACTGCTTTTGAACTTACATATCAGTTAAGAATATTTATCCTTTTAGTGCTGAATGCTGCCATAAAAAGCAGAAGAAAGAAGTTCTTGCAAGTTCTCTTCTCAGCAGCCTTTTTTCCAGCACACTGGAAGCAAAAGCAACACAGAGGCTGGAGGTGCAGATGCACTCCTCACATGTTTTTTTGTCAGCATGGAGAGAAAACTAACCCCTTCTCAAGACTGTGCTATCTATTGCTTCTGTAACTCACAGCAGCAGCGTGAAGATTTCTCAGACTTATCAGCACTTTAGAGAGAAGCAAAGGCTAAGTTTTATTATTATTAGCTTAATTTCTACTCTTTTTCTTCACACAAACACTTACTACTGGGCCCTAGGGAAACATTATCAACAGCAGTCTCATTTCTTGCTCTTAATACTGGCTTTAATTAAATACTGCTTTTTCCCTACTTAGCTAGGTGGCATGGGACACAGGAATTATTTGAAAGGATTTGGGAGTGGACTCAAGGACTGGTACAGTGGAATGAATCATTTCTGTACAAAAGGAATGACTAATTTTCTCTTAACTTTTTTTTTAACTAGTCCCTGTCCAAAGCACTGTGACTTGTTCCTACAATGTGTCAGCCAAGATTTCCATCAGGTAAAGAAGGCATGATTGCAGCATTGCTCCTATGCTTGGGAAAAAAAAAGGAATATCAGATATTTGTAACATGGTCAATATTGTTTGAAACCAAAATACTGAGACCCCTCGTTTTTCACCTTTATTAAACTTTTATCACACCTGAGACACTTGTCTGGAATTGGTCAACCGAAGATAGTAAAAAAAGATAATTCACTGCTGCAAGAACAGACTTGCAATAAAATCTGCCTCCCTTCTCAAATTTCTAATCTGGCTTCAATTAAGAAAAATAAACTGAATTTTTTTCTTTCTTTAAAAATGAGTTAATGAACAAATCGCTAACTATATGCTTCTAGGCATTTGCTTGTAAAGAACCAAAGCTAATGCTTATATGCATGGGGATACCTTTTATTTAGCCAAACCTAATGGGAAAGGGGGAAAACATAACAGGGGAAAAGCTCCTTTCCTGAGACAATGTGAAAAGAAAGTTGATAATCTCTTTCAAAAAAAAAAAAAAATTAAAAAAAGCATAGAATTCCTTTCAGAAGAAACAGCATGGATTCTAGGTACCTGAATTTCTGATAATTTATGGCAGCACTTTATTCCAACAACTATTTAAATAAAGCACATTGAGAGAAATGCCTATACATTCCAGGAACATCCTTTTTAATTTTTCTTCTTAATTTATACTCACAGTCATCATACTAATCCTAACTAAACAGGGAATGGATATAAAGAAGAAATTTAGATTTCAAGTTTAGTATGCTAGGAGCCAGGAGACTAATTTAAGCTCTGTAAACAACAGAAAAAACAAGCCACAGGCAGTTTGGCCAATAGTTCTTGTGATCCATAGAGGTGTACAGACAACATGTAATTATTGGAAAAACACATCTAATCAAATCATGCTCTAACTCCTGGCAACACAGTATTCAGTCTGTTGTCTTTCTACTCACTTTAGTGGTTTGCTTTCAGCACCTGCTTCTATCCATCAATTGCCATCATGCCTTCCGAATTCTGCGCTGCTGTTTTTGTCACTGGACGAGACTCACCGTTTGAAGTGGGTTTTCTCTTCTCACTGGTTATCTTGTGGGACGGATACTGTTGTGACAGTAGCTGTGACAAAGTGTTTTGGGGTTTGAGAGCCCATGGACTGCTGGATGTGCATCACAGGGCTGAGCAGTAAGGACTTGGCTGTGCATTAGTGGGCTCCTGGCAAATTCCTAGGGCAGCTGGGTTGCAGAGTTAAAGGGCCGAAAAGCATCTCCAGAGGTCATCTAGACCAACCTCAGTCCACGTCTTAACAGCTGTTCTACCAACTTGGTCTTGAAATCCTGCAGCAACAGGAATTCTACAAGTGCCTAACAGTATAGAAGTTTTGGGTTTTACCATCAACAGAACTTATTTACAAATCATCTTCTCTCAATGAAAAATCTGCTTAATTCGTTCTTCTGTTTTGCATAAGGAAAATTAACCTGGAAATTTTGTTTTAAGGATCTTCTTCATCTGTTGAAGCACTTTTCATTTGAAAGATATGGGGTCTAAACATTCCAAATCTGGGAATAAACATAGAAATTTTATGCTAACCCAAACAGAACCAACAGACCTGTATGCATTGCCATTACAGTACAGATTATTGCACATTTAGATGTCTTTCTCTTTATTTCAAGTATTCCCAAATATTATCTGTCGAAATTGAGAGCAGGAATAAATGAAATGGCTCTGTCATAACAGTGCTGTGAGAATACTGATGTGCAAGGATGATGGGGACACCTCCATCTTCCATCTGTCTCATTACTTCTAATGTTTTGATAGTGTACAACATGTCAAAAGAGAAAATTTATACCCACATCTGAAATCCCTAACAGTCTAAAATAAGGAAAAAAAATCTTCTGGAATCATTGTGTTCACAATCATATTATTTCAATTAAAATAAAGCAGAAAAAATTAAAAATGTTAAAAATGAAAAAAATTTGGAACAACTAAAAATTAGAAATTTTTCATAGTGTCAGGTAAGATTTTTTTACTAGATGAATCTTTACGTGTTGTCAAAATCTCAGTGGAGTATGGGTTTTTTGTTCTTCTCCAAGTATTTTGCAGTTTTAGTCTGCAAAATTTTGCTAATTAATTTACGATATAAAATGTCTTTAGATGAATGTCAAGAGTTATGAGTCATTACTGCTGTCCAAAACACATTTCCCTTTGCTAATTCTTGGTTTCAATCAAAATTTCTAATCACATATATGTACCCGGGTCAATTTATGAATAATTAAATAACGGAGGGGGTGGTAGGATATTTTTTAATGTAAAATGCATTCAGAATCTGTAGATAAAGCTGAATAATTGTTAAAGGTCGTGAGAATGAAGATGATCTGAGTATATTAGGTTAGAGACCACAGAACTGATTCTCAGAGTAAAATTACATTTGGTCTCTTAAACAGGCAGGTGTTAATAAATACGCAAAAATTAACTAATAAAAGCTAGTAGCAGCTGTCAAGTCTGCAATACTTCTTTGTTCATTTTTTAATGTGTTCTATCTCATCTAGAGGAAAAACTAAGAACAAACCGTATTTTACTGTGCGCTTCTGAAGGCAAACAGTAACAGGAAAACGAACTACAGGATAATGCATGTGGGGATGCAGAATGACAGGTACATGACTTGCTATTTTTGTTCAGTTTTTCCTTTTGTTTTATTAACAACAGCAACAACAACTGAAGATATTCCGATTTTGGCAAATTGAATAAATCAAAGCTCTCATGTAAACTGTAATAAGTTTTTTACCTGCCTGATTAGTTTCTCCTCCAAGGACATTTTAGCATTGTCTAACAAATCTAGAGCAAGAAATTAAATGCAACTTGATTGAGGCAGTTTAAGGACCTGTCAGCACAGAGTAGCGTCTGAGATGTTATAAAGCCAGGGACAGCTGCTACAGTAATGTGCTGGTGCAGCAGAGTATAACCCACATATTACACAGTGGTTTAATGTTGCTTAATAAAACTGCCATGTTTTAATCCTGTTTTAACGGTGTTACATGTTGAAGGACATTCAGCAGTACATTTGTCTTCCACTTGACATGTAGGACCATCCTCACTGGTCAGTGGCAGGGAGGATTTCTTGCTTTTCACAAGTGAACATGCATAAACATAAACATATATTTATAGCAACAGTTAAAAAGGTAAATACTTGTCTTCGATTACCTAAATTTCAGTCAGTAGTCAAAGATACACCTCTGAACATCTGTGTTTGCCACAACATCTTGTTAGGAATCAGTTAAAATAGATTTTTTTTTTTTCTTGGTTATAGACATTGTGCTTCAATAACTAAGAATAACTCACAGTCTAAGACTATTGGTAGTCTCTTACTGGCTGGTGTGTACACAGTCTCATCAGAGCTCATTGCAAAAATCAGGACTTACATTGTTACACTAAGTTCCCATCACAATGAACTATTTTTAATTCCCTCCAGACACATTAACCAAATTAAAGGGAAAAAAAAAGAAAAAACCCACACTTTTCTTACTTTTGTAGAAGCAAAGCAAGTGATACTGAATATATGTTCAAAAAGAGCTACATTTATTTGTCTAGCTACTGCCTGTGCATCACACTGATAGATTGGGCACTGTTTTTTCCAACCACATTAGGTACTTTCAAAGAAAAAATGAGGAATACAATAGTGGAGTTGGAAAACATGTTTTTCATCCAAGTAAAACCTGAATTTGCTGTGATATAATGAGCAGAAGTTTTTCAGTTATTTATTTTTCTCTGTGAAATTACAAAAGATTTATCTAAGACCTGAGTAAAGCACAGAACAGAAAGAGGAGATATACTGTGAAAACACAGCTATATATCTTACAGGTGATGTTTTGGAGGAAAAGTTTTAGAAAAACAAAAGAAAATACTGCATGAGATGCAGTCCTGCTTGAATGTCTGAATATTGACAATATGACTTGTGTATCCTTGGAAGAGTATACCACACCTGAATGCATGGCCAGATGGTGTGGTGCCCCAGTGCACCTGCCTTAAACAAGTCCTAAGGATGAAATTTTGCCCAGTGAATAATACTGAAGAAGGTATCTGGAAAGCTCATCTCTCTGTCCCTGTCAGATTTTTAGTATTCAGAAATAGGTAGATCTCTACTTACTCACAATTCTTTACTCACAATAGTTTCTTGATTACATTTAAGACAGGCTGGTTGAATCAAAGTGCATGCCCAGGGCAAGCTCTGTTACATCTTTCCCTTACACAAAGGGACAAACTTTGAGGAAATGTATGTTAGATTTAAGAACTGTCTGTGTTAGTAATTTGTCTGATCTAGAGCTTTTGTGAACTTGATAAACACAGCCTTCAGTTAGGGGTGGCACAAAGATATTTCTTACCAAAAGTACAGACAGGACCATGATTTTATAGGTCTCCAGTTCCTGCACATACTATTTGAAAGATAAAATATCTCAACCACCTTCTGTAGATACCATGAAGAAACAGCTACTGGGGAAGATGGAAGTGAAGAGGGTATCTTTCTGAGTCAATGCAGATGTTGAAATGGATTCCAAGAAGTCCTCATTTTAGGACAAGATAGTCTTTGGCACATATAAAAAAACCCCCTGCATTTGCACTAAGAAATTTCTGAATGATTTAGACTAGCCCTCAACTCCTTTCATCATTGTTTAAGGGTGTACTTAGCTTCATAAATAATAGAGAGGCATAGTACATCCCCAGTCCTTTTTGCCAAAGTGACACCTGAAAGGCTTTCACTCATTGTACCCTCTCAGGTCAAATGTCAACAGCAATCCTAAGCTTGTCCAGGAATTGCAGCTACTGGAATCATTTATCGCTGTTCTGGCCCAAAGTACCATCTATATTGACAAAACCAGAACCTAACAATATTCCCATTGACTGGATTATAAATATTGTATGAGGTGAAGCAAAACAGTACCTGTTTTGAGGGAAATGCTACTGCTATGGGAAAGGTACTCATTACTCTATTGAACTTAGACAAGTAGTTTGCATCTATTGCATGCTAACAAAGACAAATTCCTGGCTTAAGTATGCCCCTCTGAAGTTAAATGCAGCTACAGCACATTGTAGTGTGGATTTAATACGTTCTATCAACCAAGGAGTTTTCTAGTCGAAAATATTTTGTCAGTTACTCAGCTACTGGTTTTCAGCTTCATCAGTGTTAACTTCTTGCTATAGTCCAGTTACATAAATTACTAATTGATCTGCTTGATGAGACTCACCAAAGAACTTTTCCATTTCTACTGGGAAGGGATTGAGGTAAACAAAGGCACACACATCTGTAGGTATTGTCAGCAGCAGAGCTTCATCTAGCACTTTACTCCAGTATATCCTCTACTGACATTTGACTCTTCAAATTTCTTTATTGCACCTGAAAGACCTTATTTTAGTTTAAAAACGTACTATCATGACTCATGAAAAGAATAAAAAATACTAATACTTACATTTTTTATCTCAACTTTTAGGGTGTTCCCCATACATTCACTTTTTATATTACTAGTTCACGTATTTTATTGGTGTGAGGATATACCCTTAACCAAGTTGTTTATTAGACTTCAACAACTTCACAGAAGAAATTATGGCCATTTGCTTGAAGTATTTGCCTCTAGAGGTCAAAAATTAAAAGGAGTTATATCAAAATGACAGAGAAACTCAACTGATATTGAAAATTAGTAGTACAATACTGTGGTGCACTGACCCTCAGCATACAAATGTCATATACCTTCCCATCACCTTTTATGAATTAGATATATCTGAAAAAGCTGCCAATGCTTAAAGTTCTAAACTTTTGTCAGCATATTCTGATGCTGAAACGAGACTGGTGAAATAAATCTGGGTGACTTTTAATAAGCCCTTGGTACTGAAATGGATATTTCAGCCCACTGGATTTGTAACTTCTTGTTAAAGTATCTTGCCTCCCTATTAACAGCATTTGCTGTGAAGACTTGTTTGTTTTCTTGATGATGTCAGAGAAAAGGAGAAGATTTTTCCTTTTTTTTTTTTTACCAACAACAAACCCAAAATTTACAAATTTACTGGTTTATATATCCTTTAAAAACAGTTACTCTGAAATCACTCAAATTTAGAATTTATTTTGTTTTAAATTGTCCCTTCCCACACATAAGTCTCATGTAGGCTGTGACTATGCACTGTGTGAAATGTCTCTTCTCTCAAAGCAAACCAAGATTACTCAAGATGTCTTCACTCTACAGAGCACCCCAGCTGTTGGCCCTTATTTAATAAACACCTAATAGGAATAAACCAGAAATAACCAGAGCAGCAGCAAGGCAGACATCAAGGCTGCAAGGGAATCCCTGCCCCAGAAAGAAGGATGGGACGGTGCAGGTCTCCATCTCCAAATTTTTATTAGGGTGGAAGATGCAGTACGAAAAAATGGTGCATTTCCATTTCAAGGATGTTGATGGAGCCCAAGCAAAGATTGTGAGAGAATAGAAGAACCAGAGCCACTGCTCTTTTTTTCACCAGAGATGTTACAAAAAGGAAAATATAACTTTGTGTAAAAAGGGTTGAAGGAGGAGTGATCTCTCCACCCACCCAGTCACCCAAAAAAAATAGGATAAAAGGAGCAGCAGGAACTGAGATGCAGACCGAATTAGTGAGGTTGCCAAGTACTGAGTATAACTTCTTCAGCCCCTTTATTCTCTCATCCATTGTAAAGGAAAAAAGGGAGACCTTTGAGATGTGGAGAAGAATTATCACATAGCTGCTCAGTGCATGGCAAAACAAGCACTGAGTCAACTTTGTGAAACCTTTCCACAGCCCTTCTGCTCTACTGCTGCCTTTCACCTGAACTGCCCTCATGACCCTTAGCCACAGCTCACGATCAGTCCTGTAGAATCCAAAATGCACTTACATATTTCACAATTTAATGGAAATAGTACTGAATTTTAAGAAAGTTTGGTTGGGTTTTTTCCCTTCTGTTAATGGCTTTGCTCCTTCCAAAATGACTCTTTTAATGTTACAATATTTATAACAAAAATTACAGGATAGCTGTTTTTCTGCTTTGGAAATTATTTCAGCATTACTGTTCAGTCCTGAGAAACATTAGGCAACCCGATTTACTTTTTTTTTTATCTGGATGGAAAAGTGTAGTCCAGCTCTAGCAGTCTCCATGCAAATCCATAAGAGAGTAGAACACCTTTTAAAACATAAAAGCATTTAGAAACATGGAAGTACAAATACACCCTGAAAGCAAGTTTCTTTCAGCAGTTCTACAGGCTGTTTGTGACAACCCAGCTGCAAGCTTTTTATTTTTCTCTTGAAGCTTTAAAAAAAATGAAATATAGATGAAGGTCACTTTTTATTACACCTCCCCTCATTGTGAATGGGTTTATTTCTTTCTGCTTTTACTGCTAAGAAACTGCCAGTCTCAGCAGCAGAGATAGTAAAATACTTGTATTTCCCCTGCTATACTGTAAGATTTTTAACAGATGGGCAAGAAAGTGAAGGGGGCTCTTGATTCATCAGAGGATAGATTTAGGAAGCGGTACCAAAACACAACCTTCTCTTATCCTCTAATATTTTCTTAAGGACTCACATGAAAGGAAAGCAACCAAGAGCTGAGAGACAAGAATGACTGCAAAGAATGATTCCCTGTCTGGGAAAAGGAACCTCCTACTTGCCTTTGCTCCAGAGCCATCCACACCTCCCCAGAAAGCTCTGAATGCAAATCAGCTGCACCTGCACATTTTACTATTAAGGTTAAATCCAATACCTCTCATTTCCAGAACAATAGGGGTGCATGCTCAACATAGGCACTCTTTTTTTTTTAACAAGTGTTTTCCCAGTGAAATTTCACTTCTTTTTTCATGTGTCCCTGGACCTCCATCGTCCATATATGTGCATAGGTATGCTGAGAAACTATTTGTGTTTGTGCCTCAGAGGTGTAATTTAGACCCTATTAAAGAGCTAGAATTTTTTTTAATCCTAACTTTTTGTTTTTCTTGGTGGCATCATGGAAAAATTTCTCCCTTGAAGACACAAAAATAGTGTTAAGAAACCAACATAAACAAACCATTTAACCTTTCTGTAGAATTAAATCATGACTTCTCTCAAATACAAAAAAGGATCAGTAAAAAAATTCAAAACTTGTAAGTAAAGTTGTAACAAGGAAAGTGCCCAAATGTAAGTAGAATCAAACAGAAAGAAAAACAGATTCCTTGCTCTCTTCTGTCAACTACAGCTGTTGCAATTCTGGAAAGGGAAAGACAGTCCTGAGGTAGTAGCAGCAACAAAGTCCTGAAGGGCTAAAAGCATACAATGTGCATATTTGTATGCACAGGGCTGCAGTGCCCCAAATGCCTTGACACGGCACATCCGATGGCAGTTGTTACAAAAGGCTGATAGTTTAACTATATTTACATATGATTATACGTTCTGCAATAGATATTATAAATATTTTAAATAACAATGGAGTGTGTTTTCAACTTTTGAACTGCTTAATGCATTATCATGAAAATCCCTTGGCTGACTGGCAGAGGTTTCTCCAATGCTGAAAGTGGCTCTGAGTGTACAGCTCTGCTGTTAAGAAATCCAGCTAAAATATATAGAATGGAAAGTGAGTACACGGAGCAGCATAGGAGATCTCCTGTTGTGGGTCTGCTAGCAACATCAGATGCTGAAAACTGCAGCAAGACTCCGAGACAAAGAGAACCTAGAAGAGTTAGATTTAACAAAAAGTGACAGCAAATATCTAATAAGTATGCTTTCCGTTTCCATAGCAACTTGTATCAAAGAAATGGAAAGCACTTTAAACATCAATCAATTTACCCTCAACAGTACTGTGTGGAAGGCAAAATATATATTAGAAGTAAAGTTGCTTCCTGGTGATTGCTGGGCTGTATTTTAGGAGTCCTTTTTGCTACCTCTGCACTAACTTCCTCATTAACATTCAGATTTTCAATCTGTCTTTTTCATGTTCTCTCACACAGATTGTTACCTAAGAGGAGTGATTAGAGATGTTGGGATAAAGAATGAAGATCTTGGGAAGTAATGAATTTAGCTATTACTGAACACCAGATCAATATAGCAACGTCTAAGCAGTCCTGTGTTCTGTAAGCCATCACTGCAAGAAAGTCTCTGCAATGGCAGACATTAGAACAACAGTGGCCTCTTTCATCAAGAATTTTGCCAAAGTACTTATACAAAACACATATTTTGGCTCTCTATACCAGGCAGGTACAACGTGCACGTACTGCCCAGTGGATAGGCACCATGACCCAGTATGTGCCTGTAAACGATGGGTGGCTTTAAAATATTTTAAGAATAACTTTTTAGAGTCATTTTGTCTAGAGATATAAGAGAAACCTAGCAGATCTTCAATTAGTATGTGTGACATGCCTGCCCCCAACAAGAGAAAATAAGGTCAGCCTGGTTCCTCCTGCTTTTGAATTTTAGGAGTTGGGAAATCTAAAGCCTGAAAAAATCATTTTTCTGCTCTGGAGCCCACACAGACTGAAATTGAAATGGTCATCTACTGGCAAAGAGTTCTGGTAAATCTTTATGCATTCTTTTATTATTCAGATGGCTCTGCTGGCTAGAATGAAAGTGAAGATGACAGACAGGATTTTGGTCTCTGGAGAGAGAAGATCTCACTGTAAGACTGGATGTTGCATGATCTCCGCCACTGAGGACAAGGTTAGAGCTGGTCATGGCCAATAAATTACCCCCCTTTCACCATCTGGATGGGTTTCTTTGCTAGAGAGAAGAAAAAGTTTAGGGTTAGACCAAGGGAGTCTAAAGAGTAATGAGAAGTTTTTCCTTGTGTATGAATGACTCTAAGAGTTTTGAGGAATACAAAGGCCCTTTCGTACAGTACTTCATACCCACTTTTCCAGAAGAAGGGGGTCCTCTGGGTAAACTCAAGCTGACAGCTAATGTTAGCATTTGGGATCTAATAATTTAAGGGTTTAGCTGAACAGCATTTTAGAGTTCAAATGAAAGTAGATGCCTCTGACGAGCAGTATTTCGATGGGTTTACTACTCACAACGGGTCCCTGGGACAGAATGAATTTGAAAGTACGAGTTAGGGCTTGGATTTTTAAATTTAGAAACTGAAGAGTTCCTTCTTTTGCTGTGTGCTAAATGGCTCTGGCTGATGGCGAGAAGGCAGGCAGTATTCACTCTTTCAGAAGAGATGGATTCCCTTGGCTAGAATGGAATGGTTAAAGTTAGGAATGGTGTCACGATTTGGTAATCCAGAGATAGAAAGATGTAGATGTTTAGAGTTAGGCAGAAGTTTTCTGTCAACTCTAGCCAGTATGAGATGAATTCTTTCATTGCTGAGGTAGCTCCCCTGCATTTAATTACACTAAGATTTAGGACAAAGTAATGTAAAATGTAAAATACACTCTTTGCTGAATGATAATGAGCCTGAGAGTAGGAAGAAGTAAGGTATTTTTTAAGTCCCATGCCTTATGTACATATTTTCTGAGGAGATGGAACCCTGGACTATAATTAAGGTTAGTGTGAGGGCCACTGGTTGTATGTCAAAAGCAGAGATCCTGAGTTAATGCTCAGTGTTGCATGTCCCATGGTGAAGAACTGCACTGCTGCTGTCATTTGTGGCTGATTATTTATGCTTCCTTTCACTACTCAGGTAGTTCTGCTAGCTATAATGAAGGCAAGAGCTGGTTAAAGATTCAAAACTCACAGACTGAAGAAATTATCTCCTTGAACTCTGCGCTACAGAGGTTTTGTTATATATTCCACAAAACTGCTATACTAAACAGATCTTGTTTCAGCAAGAGTCACCAAACCAAGTTATGCCCAGTGTATTAAATCTCATACTTAAGACTGAATGCATGGATATAATTCTAGAACTAGTTCAAAGTTTAGATAACAAGGCAGATGTCAGAAATTGCTCTCAAAATACGTAATGATAGTCACCAGGCTTCTTTTTAGATTTGAGATGCCTCTAAGCAAAGGAAAGTGTTTGGAGAAAAATGTTTCTCAAGTTACTGCCAGACATTGTTGAGTACTGCTGTTTTCTTGGGTTCCTTGCAAGTTTTTAGGTCTTGTTCAGGTAGGAGCTTCTTAGCTAAGTATACATCGAGCCTTTGTTTTAATTTTGATTTCAGAGAAAACAAAGTTATGGTTCCAGTGTTTGTACCAGCTTTCAGCCTCTGCTCAATACTAAGGAAACAGAACAAGTCATTCTCAGAGACTGAGTATGCTGTAACTTACAGGTCTAGGGGAATGCACTCAAGTTTATGGTATTGTAATGTTTAATAGCTTTTATTCAAAACTGAAAACATTCTTGTGCCTTCATCACCAACCTTCTTGACAAAGCACACCCAACAAGCCACAGAGTAAAGAGGAAAAAAGAAAGGAAGCATTCTTTACCTGCTTGTATATATTTTTCATGTAAACTATTGTTCTGGTCCATCTATAGCACCAAAAAAATGGCGTTGTTATCTACTTCCACTTATAAAAGAAATACTGTCCCAATTAGAGCTTATCTGAATTTATGAGCTATAGGTCTCACAGCCTTTCAGAAGAGAAAGGTGAAGCACTGATGTCACATGCAGTGATAATGTCACAGAAACTATCTCTGCCTTCTCTTGTTAGGGAGATATACATCCAACTTCTCTCCTGCATGATCTTCACTGAAGGTAAGTTTAGGAACTGGACTCCAAGCTGTTTTGGAGAAGTTCAGTTCCAAGAAACCTTTATTAATGCAGGACTTGAAATTATTTGTTTCATGTGGGTTGTTTTTGAACAAAAGCATGTAGGTCACTGGAAGACAGGACACACCTGTTGCGATGCAACAAAGACAATGTTCGACAGAAGAGCATGTGCACGGATATATATTAAACAAAGAAATAAAAAAAAAGAGGATATCAGACCTTTTTTGTTATCTCCTGATCTTATTGATGAGAATTGAACTACGGGCACATGAGGGCAAAGGAACCGTCTGTCATACTTGAGGCTCTGGTTTCAGAAACAAAGTAAACAAGGAAAGAAAAACCTGCAGGGTTTACACCAGACTTGATCACATTTCAACAGATAACTGATTTCTGCATTCTCTAAAAACTGTTCTATTGCTGAAATTGCACCACAGGCAATAAGGAAGAACTATGCTGCATTTGCAAGTGAAATGAATGGGCACAAAGCATGCTACACTTTTATCTTTGTAATTCATCAGATTAAAACTAATCATGGCAGGTGTAATTACATGAGCACCAAAAATAAATAAGTAAGCAAATAAATAAATAGCTCTCAAATTTTCTTAAGCGTTCTGCTTTTCCTAAGCATAATAAATCTACGGGTTGGAGAGGAGGTTGCACTCTTCCTTACAGCAGAAGATATTTTGGGAAGAAAATGCTAGTCAGGAAAACTGCTAAAATTCCCTTATCCCAGAGGGAAAGCAGGAAGGAAGGGAAAGCAGGAAGGAAGGGAACATGACTTTACAGAGTCAGCAGTTTATCAGTGTATAATCATTTTCGACAGAATAAGCCACACCTCTGTAGTATATTCCAAAATCAATTCTGTTTTTTACAATTTGAGTCAACTCTATTCCAGCTGCAAATATTGTGATAATAGCAAGTTATTTCACAGACTGAGCCTGACTACTCCATGAACAGAATAAAGTCTTTCAAACATCTCATTTAAATCTGTTGCCTTACACCAGGCCAACACAGTTTGCAGTATAACATTGCGGCACCATCTGCAGTAATCACGCACGGGAAGAGCTACAGCGGCTCACCGACCTTATGGGCAAGAGCTACAGCGGCTCACCATCCCTCTTAGAGGCACGGTCACCCATAAAGCAGTCCAATCCCAGACTTGCTTGGGCAAGAGCTACAGCGGCTCACCGTCCTTCCCAGAGGCACGGTCGCCCAAGGCAGTCCAATCCTGGACTTACATGCGTAGGCTACTCACGGCTCTCCTGGGCACACCCCCGCCCAGGGATTACGCGCCGGCCGGCTTTTCCACTTCCCCCAAGTGGATTGCAGTCTGTGAGGCTCATGCTGCCAGAGGCTTTCAAGAGCTTCTAAGGCTCAGCCAGTTATCGCCGCAATACATGCAAACACAGGGTACCAGATGTCAGAGTCCAAAAAGTCCAGCATAGAGCAGGGTGGCAGGCATCCACAGACAGCCACCCAGTCAGCTCCAGCTCAGCTCAGCATCTGCTGCTCTGTGATCCTACAGCACAGCCCTTTATACCCATCATCCCTTGGGCTACTCATGTGCTTCTTGTTGTAGGAATCACCACACCTGCATTCAGTGCTGGCCTTCCCTCCTCCCAGGGACACAGCCGCAAGCCATGAGGCCAAGGCTGCCTACAGCCAACTCTTGTAACCTCACATAAATCCAAATCTACTTGGTATTGGCTTTTGCACTCTGTTCACATTGAGTACAAACTTAAACATCATATCTTCATGTAATAATTGGAGGTCCTGATACAGCAACTGCTATGAGGGGTGGGTTTTATTCCTTCAGAGAGAGGGAAACAACATCTTGAAAGTGGAAACACAAATGTAAACCTTTTTGTTGTTGCAGAAAAACAATTACTGCAACACCTATATCAAATGAAAACATCATACCTTTTAAAATTAATTTTCCTTCCCTTTAACTATGATTAGGAGCTATGGATTTGAAAGAAAATACCGGTAATTCTTCACAAGGAAAGTTATATTTCAGGCAATGGAGAGTTTTTTCTTTTCAATTGACTGTCTCTATGTACGAAGAACTTCCTTGGAGTGGATACAAAGAAATGTGGAAGAGTTTCTGCCACCAAGGAGTTTATGAACAGAAATATTTCACTGCTGCTTTGCTCCTTCATAAGTATTGTACAGGGAGCAAGCTCCTAATTTTTTTTTTCCCCCTATCTGCTGCTTTGCTGGGACACACTGAATTTTCACAATGAGTGAGGAGGCTGAAACATGAAGTTACATGCTGCAAAGTGGCAGTGAGAAGAGCCATGTCTCATATTGTGTCTATTGATCACAGTCTTTCTAAAGCAAAAACATTCAGGAGATTCAAGGAGCTATCCTGGCAGGGCTGTCGCTGAGCAAGTATGGTCCATGGTCTACTAGATAAACCCAACATTGTTGGGTCAGATCTTCATCAAGACTTCTTCCTCACACATACAGAAAGTAATTTTAAACACTGCTCTCATCACAGTAAAAGTCACAAGAGAAGATGTTTCCTCTGGCTCCTTTTAGAACTTGGGTGTAGATTGAAATCCCTAAAATAGATCATATACTGTGATCCAAGGTTAGCTAAATGGAAAAGATCAGCATTTTTCTGCTTTCTTTTCCTTGTGAAATTCCCTACACCAGAGCAAAATGTTGTAGAAAGAAATTATTATATTTGAAGAATATCTTTCTGAAATATCTGATGACCCTGAAAATATGGTACTACTGCATTTTGGAGGTAATATTTAAAGTGTTAGTGTTTAGTATCAACAAGAAGACATTCTATCTAAAAGATAACAGCACGTCAAGCACAGAAAGGGCTTTAGGATTTTTGAATAGCCATATATCTGGACCCATAGTTTTCCTGGTATATAGATACATACCCCTCTGAAATAAAGATAAAACTTCTAGGATGATAGACATTATAGATCCTAATGACTGAGAATAACTACAAAATGTGCCTGCATCCAAAAGCCACAGAACTCCATATGTTACCAGAAAATCCTTTGCTTCTCTGAACTTCAAGAAATATATTAAGACAACTATTTAAAATACTAAATATCTTCAGGCTGAGATCTTCAAAGTTCAAGAATCTGTTAGATTTTTCATACTTAGCAGTTAACACCTACCACTGCAACCAGTAAGTAAAAAGCTTGAAAAACATATTTTTCAATCAAATATGTGTATGGTATGCCATCATTACATTTCCTGATGCTGCCTACAAATATGTTTGGTTCCCTTGGAATATACATTTCCACAGTTCTTTCACAAGAAAAATATGAGAATCAAACCTGACCTTTTTTTAAGTCTTAAAGAAACTCAGGAATGTTGCTCACCCTGTCAGAACTAAATTAATTACTGTAAAACTTGAAGCTGGGTAGTAGTTTTCAAATGATGAATATTTACTGGTTGTCAATATATTTAGATGTTTTATGAAAGCAATAAGTTTCCCATGGAGATATAAATAATTATAATGTTTTCTGTTCAGACTTTGATAAGTTACTTGATCTGAATGCTAAATTCATAAAGTTAGTGATGATTCTTTGCTTTTGGATTTAACATTTCATTTCCTATTGCTCATCATGGTAGTGGGTATTGCTCACTGGGAACTAAGCTGTGCCTGAATATCTGCAGATGTAGGAACGTAGGAGAGAGATTAATGTCTTACTTATGGTAACCACCCAGGTTGAGCATTAATCCATGGTATGCAAATTGCAGAGTTAAATATCCTCTGTACTAATCATTATATCTGAGGTAGACTGAACTGAAATCAATCTGTGGTATGTTGTGACATATTAGTGTTCATTGTCAGCTTATTTCAAAAGAGAACTCTCACGACATGCTTCTGTCTCACATAAACAACCAGATAGTCTTGTCTGTGTAACCATAATTTTTCTTAATTTTGCTCATTCTCTACTGGTGATATTACCTTACTAAATGAGTACTTACTCAATTAGGACAAGTAAAGGCTGGATTTTTATGAACTTTCTTGATATCTTGTTGTCTTTAGTGATGCTCATGGGATATTTTCTAGATTGTTAACTGGTTTGATGACTGTATTATCTAACTGCTCCTCTTGTTTAGGATCATTTTTAGAGATGCCCATGCTGGAATATGCATACATGAGCCTCATGGTTATACAAATAACACAAACAATATTAGTTTTGAAGTTTTTATAAGTACAAAATGTTGGTGGTCGTTACACATTCACTTTTAAAGACCCTGGACCAAAATTTCAAAATACAATCTATCTGCTCATTATTAACTTTCTGTAAGACTTGCTGCACAGTAAAATAACCTCTGGGTATATATTAGTTTGTCAGGCAATTTCATGCTTACAAATTACCCACAAAGAAATTTTTGACCACTGCAAACTTTTACCCAAAAGAATAACTACACGTGATTGCATTCTATTTTTGAGTATTTTAAATAAGTTCTACCAAAGCACCTTACAAATATCACCATTTGTTTCAGCCAGTTACTAATAATGAATATTAGGCAGCCTCCAGTTTGCATCAGGTATGTTAGAAGAATGCAAGACTGGACACACTCCAGTGATTTAATTATGTAAACAGGCAGTAACACAATAGCAGACAGAGGGAGAAATCAATCTTATATCTTTTATGTCTCCTTTTTTTAATTTTTATATACTAGTACACACTAGAAGAATCCCCTGTCTCTCTGTTCATAGATCCCTCCTTACCTGCTGAGGCCAAGACGTATGGCGAGACTCAAAAGGCAGTAAATATCTGCCCCTGCCACACCCAATGCTGCTCTCAGGTCTCCCTGGGAAGAGAGAAGGCTCTTTGGTAGGGCTCCTGGTGGCTCCCCCAGGAGTGAGGGAAACCTTAGGTGACTGCAGCCAGCCCATAACTCCTGCAGTCTGGTGCCCTCATGCTCTTCCCCAGTTGCAGCTGCTTTACATTTCCACTTTTAGACAGTAAAAGCTCTCAAAAGGCAAGTGGTTGAGAAGAACAAAAGCTCCAGATCCTAGCTTTTTCTTGTCAGGGGAAGAGGCTTCCTGTGGAGCTGATTGCCTTAATTTAAAGGCTCTCTCTTCAAACTGACATACAGGAGGATATTGTCCCTATGATACTTGGAAGTGGCTATCTGAAAACAGAGGCTAGACAAAAATAAGAGAATAAAAGTAGGTATTTATTTGAAGGGCCTTCAAAGGTACACCTTGGGCAGTCAAGAAGGCTACACCCAAGTTGGACCCTGGGTCACAGGTTCTTCACACTTCTATAAGTTTGGTCCATTTGCATAGCAGGGTTAATCCTCCAATTATAACCTCAGTTAATGATGTAATTACCCCAAGTTTGCCCCTCCTCTTCAAAGGCTTTTAGTTTACACATTTTGTGGCCTGGGATGATTGAGGTATCCTTGAAGTGGAAACCCAGAGAGGGTTTGTTATGCCTAAGCAGCATGAGAGTAGTTAACAGGCCACATGAAACTTCAGAGTTACACACTAAGTGGTACAGGATTTGAAAAATATAAGAGTTAAAACCTAAGGCATCATTCCCCCCCCTTTAGAGGCTTGACAAGGCCTCTACATTGTTGAGACTCGATTCTAAGTATCTACTCTAACAGCAGTATATATCTAACAATAGTATATAGAAACAAGAATTATAATTACAACTACTATGGACAATTCTTTAACCTAGGGCCAGTTTGGTAACCATGAAGTCTGGGTGTGGGAGATATAATCAGAGCACAGTGCGTTATCTTTGAATGCTATCTAATGGAAGATCTGAGTTGGTTCTCAAATTGTAAACAAGTTTTGCTGATATTTCCATTCTGATTTACATGTCAATTGTTAGCTCTGTATCCAAATGAATGTCTTTGGATACATTTTGGACTAGAATCATATGCAAATTTTGGTTCCAAACCTGAGTTGGGGTTACCAACAGT
Organism: Pachycephala philippinensis; assembly: GCA_013397055.1. Classification (NCBI taxonomy): domain Eukaryota; kingdom Metazoa; phylum Chordata; class Aves; order Passeriformes; genus Pachycephala; species Pachycephala philippinensis. The sequence goes on from VWZT01001598.1 coordinate 455,867, forward strand.
GTAGATAACGAGCACAGGAGAAGAATCGTTTAAACTACATCATCTTCATTTGTATCAGTCTCTGTTTTCTCAGTTGTTTCAGGGGCAGAAGCTTTCTTAACTCTGGAGTAGTGAATCCATGGTCCTTTGCCAGCAACTTTGATTGCAGTGAGGGTGGTCAACAAAACCTGGAATGGTCCTCTCTACTTGGCTTGTAAAGGATCACTGTCCCACCACTTTCACATAGACCCAGTCTCCAGGCTGGAAGGGATGTGCAGGTGTGTCCAGTCCTATGGTCTGGGTAACACAATGTAATTATGGAGCTTCTGCAAAGTGGAACCTACAGCCATTAGATATCTCTGTAAATCAAGTTTCCCCCTCATATGAATTTCACCTGGAACATGTGGAATTTGATATGGTCTGCCATACAATATTTCATAGGGACTGATGTTATCCCTCCACCTCAGTTGTATGCAGTTCCTTTGTAAAGCTATAGGCAAGGCCTGAACCCATGTCATGGATGTCTCTTGACAAATTTTGCTAATTTGGGCTCTAAGGGTTCCATTCATACATTCAACTTTACCGCTTGCTTGGGGTCTGTAAGGTGTATGCAGGTTCCAAGCAATTCCCAAATTCCAACTAACTTCCTGAATCACTGTTG